>VZQC01008050.1:62614-337134 GCA_009823505.1 Rhizomys pruinosus | reverse complement strand
AAAAAAAAAAAAAAAAAAACTCCTGGAGCTTCTATGAGTCTATTCTTAAATTCTTCTATTAATGAGACTAAGAACCCCAAGAGGGGACTCCTATTTCCCTGTGTTATATGGCACCATAAAAGGACTCCCCAAAATTTCCAGTAACATATGCCAACTCTGCTGGGACCAAAGCACTCCTTCCCATAGCAACTCAGAGAACTGGCAAGACAGGGCACTACCAATCCCTTTTATTCTCAGACCCTTCCTGGCCTTAGTTCCTCCTTAGGCTTAGAGATCCCTTAGGCAAATACCAAGCATTATTATGCTTTGACCTTCTGTCATACCATGAAAAGCCCAGAACTACCTAGTAATCACCTATCTTCATCATGTTAGGTCATTTAATCCTTTTTAAAACTGCTTCCTGGTCCACAGGATGGAATAATAGTAGCTGTCTCATAACTGTAAGGATTAAATGATTAGTTAGTATAATGCCTAACTTGGGTGTTTTTGCTGTTAGTATATCTACTACTTTCCACAAATATCTTGCTTCTCTTAAAATTACTTTTAAAAAAAGTACCTTCTACAGAATGTCATCCTCCTCACCATCAGTAATTAATTTTGACTCCTACTTACAAAGGTATATGAGGCTGCAGAGCTTGAAATATCTTAACTCCTGCCAACCTCCTAGGTGCTCCTATTCCACCAGTCTCCTGCCTATCTCAAACTGAATTCCCTCCTTGCAAGCTCTGATCTTGTCTCCCTGCACTACTTAATCAGCCTCTATCTCTGAGGCTTGTAGGCCCTTCCTCTGTAATCTTTAATTTAGAAGTATGTTTCAGTGGCTCCTCCAACAATGACAACAGAATCCTGTAACACACAGACCATTCGCTCTACCCTGTGTTGCTGCCTTTCCCTCTTCCCTTCTCAGCCAGCTTCTAATCAGTGAGCTCCACACACTATCTCTGCTTCCCACCTCCCACTCTTCACTCTGAATCTCATTTCTGCCTCCTGAAGACCCATACAAAGCTGGCATGGATCTCTAACATCCTCTAAGCTGTGGAATCCAAGGGTTACCTCTCAATCCTCCTTCTGGACGGACCTCTGCATGCCACCTGATGCTGTTGGCCACTCATTCCCTGCTTCTCTTATGACATCTCTGGGTTTTTCTCTAAGTCTCTGCATATTCTCTCTTACTCCTCAGTGGGTTTCTCTTCCTTTGCCTGTCCCTAGGCTCTCTAACACGCATCCACCACCAGCTCATCAACTCCCATGGACAAATCTCCTTGTGTAATCCTTATCTCTCTGTCAAATTGCACATCTACATACCTAATTATAAGAGGAATACACCCGGGCTGGAGAGATGGCCTAGCGGTTAAGAGCGCCGACCGCTCTTACAGAGGACCCGGGTTTGATCCCCAGCACCCACATGGCGGCCGAGAGCCGTCTGAAACTCCAATTCCAGGAGAACTCCAGCTCCAGGGGAATCCAAGACCCTCTTCTGACCTCCGCGGCATTGCACGACACGGGTGCACAGACCTGCATGCAGACAGTACATTGATACACATACAGAAATAAATAAAATTAAAAAAAAAAAAAAAGAGGAATACACCCATGGTATTTCAAAATATACACAGCCAAAACTTACAAATCCTTGCCTCTACCATACCTACCACACCCAACCTAAACAAATGGCCCTGGATCCATTCAATCACACAAGCTAAAGCCTAGAATTAAACTACAACATTCCTTCTCCTCAACTTAATGTTTATTAGGTAGAAATGAAGAGCACAAAAAGAAACTGACTAGATAGAAGAGCAACTGAGTCTGTATATCTATCAAATAGAACTGAATTCATTAAAAATGGGGGCAAAGGCTTTCCATGGAGCATATGATGACCATATATGTACGGCACACAAAGATAAATTCAGGAACAGCAAGTTTTCTAAGTGGTGAGGAAGCAGAGGTATGAGACTAAGAGGGCTTAGCCCCAGCCAGGAGGACCTCCAATTCGAGGTGAACTGTGCATTGTTTTATTGCCAAAGTCTCCCTCCTGCCTGAGACTATCCTAGGCCAGTCAGAAGCCCTGGACCACCTGCCAGCAGTTAGGAATGGGGCACTTGTTCAGACCTGACCAATAAGATATGAGGAAAACATTTCCAAAGGCATTTCTAAGAACAGTTTGGGATTTGTTTGTTTTTTGCTAGTTCCAATTGTTTTCTTGGTTCTTTCAAGAATTATAATCCTGTGATACCCAAAACGGGCGTAGCTATTTGACCAAAAGTCCCAGAGTTAACCTGACTCATGAGAGGGGAGAACCAGGTAATGTCCAGAGGAATGGTGCTGTACCTTCCCCTAGGCCTGCCTATGCCTACTTCTACATTGTGTGTGTGTGTGTGTGTGTGTGTGTACCTTCCCCTAGGCCTGCCTATGCCTACCTCTACATTGTGTGTGTGTGTGTGTGTGTGTGTACCTTCCCCTAGGCCTGCCTATACCTACCTCTACATTGTGTGTGTGTGTGCGTGTGTGTGTATGTGTACACCTTCCCCTAGGCCTGCCTATGCCTACCTCTACATTGTATGTATGTGTGTGTGTGTGTGTGTGTACCTTCCCCTAGGCCTGCCTATGCCTCCCTCTACATTGTGTGTGTGTGTGTGTGTGTGTGTGTGTGTGTGTACCGTCCCCTAGGCCTGTCTATGGCTACCTCTATATTGTGTGTGTATATACCTTCCCCTAGGCCTGCCTATGCCTACCTCTACAGTGTGTGTGTGTGTGTGTGTGTGTGTGTGTGTGTGTATACCTTCCCCTAGGCCTGCCTATGCCTACCTCTACATTGTGTGTGTGTGGTTGTTTGTTTTTGTCTTTTTGAGACAGGGTCTCCCTATAGCCTCAGCTGGCCTGGAACTCGCTCTGTAGACCAGGCTGGCCTTGAACTCCCAGAGATCCGCCTGCCTCTGCCTCTGCCTCCCAAGTGCCATGATTAAGATGTAAACCACCACGCGTGGCATGTGTTATTTCTTAATAAATCTTTTTTAATGTTTAAAAAAGGGGAGGACACAGGAAGCAGTCATGTTTAGAATATATTTTATTAGCTGGGTGGGGGTTTCATGCCTGTAACTCTAGCACTCCAGAGGCTGAGATAGGAAGACTGCCTTAAAGCCGGGTGTGGTGGTGCACGCCTTTAATCCTAGCACTTGGGAGGCAGAGGCAGGCGGATCTTTGTAAGTTCAAGGCCAGCCTGGTCTACAGAGTGAGTTATAGGACAGCTGGGGCTACAGGGAGACCCTGTCTCGAAAAAGACAAAAAAAAAAAGGAAGACTGCCTTAAGTTTGAGGCCAACCTGGAAAACCAATGAGCTCATTGAGACAGTATGAAACCCTGCCTCAATCCAACAGCAACCAAACATACCTCTGGTTTTTCCTTTTGCTTGTTTTGTGGTATACCTGAAAGCAACTCTCAGAATTAAACATTAGTAAATCATAGTTTCAAAAACTCTTACCAGAGGAGACTAAGAGTAGATGACTGACTGTGATGACACAGTACACTGATGATGACAGCAAAGGGTGATTTGGGACCCCAAAGAAACTGCCATCCTAGAAGTTCTCAATCGGGGGGCAGATGGGTTTCACATCATAGGTTTAGTCTAGTACATTTTTAACAGCTGTCCGACATGCTGTGCTAAGAGGGATTCTGGGACTAGGGAGAAAGCTCCGTGGATAAGGTGCTTGCTTTGTGTGCGGACAGGAATTCTGATCTCCAGAACCATGTAATTCTAGTGCTAGAAGGCAGAGACGGGGAATCCCCAGAACAAGCTGTATCAAAGAGTTCTGGATTCAACCAAGAGACTGTGCCTCAATGAATAATGTGAAAAGTTTAAAGGAAGACTCAGCCTTGGATCTTCATGTATGCACATGCATGTGTGCGCACATGTCAGACAGCCTATTCTGACCTCTGCGGCACTGCACGACACGGGTGCACAAACCTACATGCAGACAGTACATTCATACACATACAAAAAAAAAATCATAGTTTTTCCATCTTACCCAACTGCATCAGGAAGAAAACAGTACCTTGATTAGTAACTGTCATGAGCAAAGGGGAGGGAGTTGTGACATCATTCAAGTTCATTCTGAAGCACCAAGGTAGTGTACACTGTGTATGTGTTCCTAAGCAGATCCTAGATCCATCACAAAGATTCCCATGTTTTTTTTAAAACCTGTATTAGGCAAGACTGATAATTAAGAAGGCAATAAAGTGGCTTCAGAGTGAGAGACCTGGGTTTAATTCTTAGTTCTTTCACTTGCTCTGCAGCCTAGGCACATTATAAATCCTCTTCAAATCTTAGTTTTAAAAAAAATCATGGGGCTGGAGAGATGGCCTAGCAGTTAAGAGCACCGACTGCTCTTACAGAGGACCTGGGTTCGATTCCCAGCACCCACATGGTGGTTGAGAAACCATCTTTGACTCCGGTTCCAGGGGAATCCAACATCCTCTTCTGACCTCTGCAGCACTGCACGACACAGGTGCACAAACCTACATGCAAGACAGTACATTCATACACATACAAAAAAAAATCATAGTTTTTCCATCTTTAAAATGAGAGTTCTTAGCAGCATTGTTTGCTTTTGGCCTAGAACTCCTGATCCTCCTGCCTCTACCTCCCAAGGGCTCTACCACACCCAGCCATAATAGCATTTAACTCACACTAACTTGACCTTTGGGTGATATGCCAGAGAACCAAGTCATACTAATTATCTTAGAAACTAATAAGAAACAATCAAGCATTTATCTACCATCTCTATGTCAACTGAACCATTATGAGACTAAACAATAAATGCAAGAAAAGCATCTTTTTAAAAATATTTACCCTTTGCCAGGCATGGTGGTACACACCTTTAATCCTAGCACTTGGGAGGTGGAAGCAGGCAGATCTCTTGATTTCAAGGCCAGTCTGGTCTAAAGGACAGCTCAGACTAAAGGGAGACCCTGTCTCAAAAAGACCCCCCCAAAAAAATATTTACCCAATAACTGAAACATAGATGATGAAATTCAAACATCACCATTCTGTCACCCTCATCAGTGAATGGATCAAGTATTACCATCTACAACAACTTGAAAAGAAAATACAGTACGTGCTTCCTAATGAAAGAGCACACTACTGTGCCTGCCCTGACAAAGGAATCAACAGACTTGGATCAAACCTTTGGACCCAGCTCTCTGTTTGTAGGGCAGGCAGAAGTGGTAGAAATGTATCACAATAGCTAGCTGTGTCACAATCCGTACCCTACAGCATTCACAGAACAAATGCTGTGAAAAGTTCTTCAATAAACTATGAAGAAAAAGAGAGGGTAAGATTTTTTTAGTGGAAAAGATAGAACTATAATGCCATGGATAGACATTTGAATAATAAAACTATAGCAACATTCAGGGATTTATCATTGTAAAGTCAAGATGGGGTTCCTTGTGGAAGAAAGGTTCCTTGTGAGACAGGGTTTCATTCACATCATCTCAGCGAGCTCATTGGTTTTCCAGGTTGGCCTCTAGAGGGCTTCTGAAAATCAGTCTGGTAGCTCTATACCCATTCCTCTAATATATGTTCATTTTGTGGTTTTCTAAATTTTTTTAATTAAGAGATTATATATTTTGTGTGTGTCTGCCCGTCTGTCTGTTCATCTACATATGTTTGTGGGCATGCACATGCCACAGGATTCATGTGGTGGTCTGAGAACAATTTGCTGGAGTCAGTTCTCCTTCTACCATGTGGGTTCCAGGGATCAAACTCAGGTCCTCCGGCTTGGAGGCAAGCTCCTTTAACTACTGGGCCATCTTTCTGGCCCTCTATATTTTAATTTTATAATTAAAAGCCTTCAAAAGTAAAAGTACAAAAGCTGGGGCTGGAGAGATGGCTCAGTAGTTAAGAGCACTGCTAGGCATGGTGGACCACACCCTGGGGAAGCAGAGGCAGGTGGATGTCTGTGAGTTCCAGGCCAGCTGAGAGTACAGGGAGACCCTGTCTCAAAAAGACAAAAAAAAAAAGCATTTAGTACTCTTAAAGAAGACCAGGATTTGGTTAGTAACACCCACATTATGGCTAACAAGTGCCTATAACTCTAGTTCCACAGGATCTAATGCCGTTCTCTGGCCTCTATGTGCTCCTGCTTGCACATGATACATAAACTCATACAGGCTCACACACATACACACAAATAAAAATAAATAAACCTTATTTTTTTAAGTGAACAAGGTACCACTTAAGACTTTCTACCTTCAAAGTAGTACATTCTATATTTTACAAATTCTATCACATTGTTACAAATATCCCTCAAAGAAAGTTACTACTTCCAGAAGATTAGATTGAGGCTTGGAAATCTTAACTCTTCCCTCATCACAGAACTATTAGGATGAAGCCAGGATTCAAATCCAGAAAAATGCTGCCTTCAAACTATTCTCTAAACACCTATGCTCTACTTATTTATTCAAGAAACATTTATCCCTCACCTCTCAAGGTGTTAAAGATAACAGAGTAGAGTTTCTACGAGAATAGTGTTCAAAGGTTAATGATAAAGGGCAGAGAACCACTCAAAAAGGTATAAAATTAACATTATGAAAAGAACAATGAAGGAAAAGTATCTAGTGTCACAGAACATACAAAGTCACTTGATAGGGAAAACATCTACAGAGTTATGACTGAGGTCTAAAGGAAGAAAAGCTAACAGGTAAAGGCAACAGACAGCCCTGTTCAAAGCAGAGGCGAATGTAAGTTCACAGGGTCATAGGGAGCTTGACACTGTTGAGGACTGAGGTTGGAGCATAAAGAGTTTAGTAAGAAAATATGACAGATTAGTCTAGAGCCAGGAATAACAACAGGAAGCTACTGAAGGGCTTTAATTAAACATGTTGCTGAAGAGGGATTTGACTGGGCTTGCATTGTTAAGAATAAATTAAAGAAGGAGCCAACACAGAAGCAGACAGACCAACCAAGGCTATTACAGTCACCTTGGTAGGACCCAGCAGGAGACCTGTAAAGAAGTGGATGTAGGCAAAGTACTTAAGAGGTAAGACAGCCCTTGATGTAGTACAGGTAAGGTGAGAGGTCACAGGTAGGACTCGGGCTTCTGGCTGTGGGACATGACTTTTGGGGATGCTGGTCACTGATAATAGGCAAGAGGAAACACTGATCAAATGATGTCTTCTTAGACTTGAGTTTTCAGAAATGTCAAGATAAGCAGCTGAATAACTGAACCGGAGTAGGAAGTCTTCAGTGTAGAGATGGTTAGTGCAGAGGACTCAGAGTGAAACTAAGAGAATTTAAAAATTAGACCTCAAGTATTGCCAAAATTCAAAGCTAAAAAGTGAATTAACTTTCTGAGTTATCTGTGAAACCTCTGGGAAAGAAAGAGGCTTAAGGAAACAGAAAAGCAAAAACAAAAATAGATGTTAACAACCATGTTTTAGAAAAAAAAAAAACACATGGAAGTTTCTAGAACATTAAAGATGCTTGTTTCATGTGTAACAAGCTCTTAAAGGTTGTCTAGAGCTCTAAGGTATATATTTGTATGGGTTCTTTTGCATAAGAGGAAAAGGCCTCCTGGAAGGTGGCTGGAGACTAGAGAAGGCTCCAGGTTGATCCTGAGGCATGGTCTGGGCAATAGAGAACAGCCAGAGAGCAAAAAAGAAGCTTCTTCCCAGGAGGTGTAAATAGGCACACATTCTTCAACTTCCATAAACTAGGCGAATACCCTCCCTCCCTCCCTCTCCCCTCCCTTCCTTCCTTTCCTTCCTCCCTCCCCTTCCTTTCCTTCCTCCCTCCCTTCTTTTCCTCCCTCCCTCCCTTCCTTTCCTCCCTCCCTCCCTTTCCTCCCTCCCTTCTTTTCCTCCCTCCCTCCCTTCCTTTACTCCCTCCCTCCCTTCCTTTCCTCGCCCGCCCATCACCTCGGGGAAAACAACACACAAAGTGCTGGGGTCCTTGCCTCCCTCCCGTCCCTTCTTCGCTCCCTCCCGGCCTCCCGCACGCACTCCCTTGTCCTCCCTCCCTCCCGCCCTCTTTTTTTTTTTTTTTTTTTTTTTCTCTTCCCCTCTCTCTCCTCACCTCCCGCCCTCCCTCTCTCCCGCCCCTCCCTCTCCTCCCTCCCGCCCTCCCGCCGGATACACAATATACAACAGTCGCCGGAAGGGGGGGGGTGCGGGGGCGCTCTTCTTTAGGGTGCCGGGGGGGGGGGGGGGGGGGGGGATTCGGTTTCCGCCTGGGCCCTCCCTGCGTCGAACTCCGCCTCCCTCCCTCCTTTCCTCCTCCCGAAAACCCATCCCTTTCCTCAAGGAGACGACCCTCCCTCCGCGTGCCTGCCCGCCTCGCCTTCGCCCTACTCAGTCCTTCCTTCCTCCCTCCCTTTCCTTCCTCCCTCCCTTTCCCTCCTCCCTCCCTCCCTTTCCTTCCCCCCTCCTCCCCTCCCTTCCCCTCTTTCTCCCCTCCCCTCCTCTTCTTTCCTTTCCTTTTCCTTTTAAAGCACACCTGAGTGAGAGAAACAAGACAACATTCCCAGCTCCTATAAAGCATACAATATCGCTCAGGAAGAAACAAGAATCAAGCGCTCGTGGGGTTGTAGCTCTAGAGCATGAAAACAGTGATGCTCTGGGCACAATGCCCTTTTCACAGACCAGCAGCGGTAACAGCACAGGAAGCCCCTCTCCCAGGCTCTGCATCAGCGAGAACTGAAGAACCTAGGTGAGCTCACTCACAGAAATACTGAAGCAGTTGGGAGGGGAGAAAAAAAGGGTAGTGTAAGATGAAGAGGTCCTATTTAAAAGAGGGGAGCAAAAGTCTATCCAGTGTTACTAATTACTGCTTATGTAAGCTCACTCATACATAAAGGCAGGTAGAAACTACAGAATTCTAGTTACATAAGAAAAGAAAGTTGTAAACTACTTTTCTGAAAGTTGTATTCAACACTTAAATAGAAAGGTTATTAAATGGATTGTAGCCTAAACAAAGTCTTTTACTCTAACAATAAACAATTCACTGTTTCTTCCTTGGCCTCAGAGGTACTTTATTTCAAATTAATACAGGCACTTTTCTTTACCTCTAGCTTCCGGCTATTCATGCATTAAAACCTCCAGGCCAACAAATGTATCAGAGCTAGGCAGTACCTAGAGTAGCTGAGAAGTCCAGGCTATCCCAGGGCAAGGATCAGGCACACCACAGATGCCTAACTAGCTACTTCCTCCAAAACCAGCATGCGAGCTGAGAAGCCAACCAAAATAAAACCATAGATATAGGCTTTCTGGAAAGCTCCACTATGCTTGGACAAAAAATAGGAATATACCCCAAGACTACAGAGGACATAATGTGGACCTAAACCCTGGCGCTAAGGGTATCCAGGGCATCTCCGGGAATGAATGCAAACTTAAACCCTGCTTTCTCCATTTAACCAATGAACATTATTTTCAAAAGTGACCTAACCATAAACGATAAAACTCCAAGTTCCAAGTTTGCAATTATTTTTCTTTCAATGATTTCTTTCATGATTTATTTTAAAAAATCAAGTTTCTATGCAGTCATTTGAATACTAAAAGCCTTTGGCAGACGCTATTCATCTGAAGCCTGTACTCTCTTAGGCAAACTTGCTGAGTCACCTTTTTAGCATAACTGAAAACATATTTTTAAAAAAATCTAGGGCACTGCCAACCCCAAAATGATATGGTTTAGTAATGAGCTCTAAGGCATTTTAAAGCTAGGAACATCAGTTACCAACATGCATCATAGCACACTCCCCAAACAAAAGTCCTTTAAGATTCCAGAGTGAGAAATAAACACAGGGAATGACCGGAATTAAGAAAGCTGAAGCAGAACACTCACAGGTGTCGACACTTCAGACATCACAATGGTGTGGAAACAGTGAGACTTTGTCTGGTTTGGTGAATATTGCCTAAAGGAGAAGCTAGAACACCTGAGAATACCCTCGAACCTATCTGTAATGTAGGTAGTAATATCTAATAATGTCACAAGAAAATCTTGATCACTTTTTTTTTGAGACAGAATCTGTCTCTGTAGCCCAGGCTGGCTTTGAATTTAATGAGATCCTCCCACCTCAGCTTCTGCAGTGCAGCCTCTGAAATGCTGGGATTAACAGCCAGAGATGAGATTACCAGACTCACTCTTGAAAGCATTGCTTGCTGTCTCCACTTCCTTAACTCTAACTTTTATCACTGCAACTATGAGATATTTCTGGTTTTAAGTCAGGCTGGTCACATTTCCATTTAGCACTGCTACAGTCTCACTCTGATGCTATCACTCTTGTTCTCAGAAAAAATCTCAACAGCTGCCATGCCAACTGAACGAAACTCCAGTTTTACTCTCGTTTACAGACTTCCACAGACCAAGATTATGGCTCCAATCCTGGCTCCTGTGACTCATCTGATCTACTCATTGACAACTCAAATCTCAAACAGTCCAACTACTGTCTCTGAAACAGTTTTTTGGATTCTTTTAAAAACGTTATGAAAATATATACTACTCCCTTTAGAAAATATTGCTAAACTCAAACACACAGTTTCCTCATTTCTTAAGATACATTTGCTGAGGGACTAGAGAGATGGCTCAGTGATTAAGAACACTGGCTGCTCTTGCAGAGGACTGGGTTGGATTCCTAGCACCACACAGCAACTAACAATTGTCCATAACTGCAATTCCAGGGGATCAGATGCCCTCTTCTGACCTCCATGGGCATTGCAGGATACACATTCACTTAGATACATGCAGGCAATATAATATACTCATACACACATGGGCTTTGCAGGACACACATTCACTTAGATACATGCAGGCAATATAATATACTCATACACACACACACACACACACAATAATACATTAAAAAAATTTAAAGATACATTTGGACAGGCATGGGGACACACGCCTTTAATTCCAGCACTTGGAAGGTAGAGCCAGGCAGATCTCTTTAAGTTTTAAAGGCCAGTCTGATCTACATAGTGAGTTCCAAGACAGCTGGGGTTACAGAGGAGACCCTGTCTCAAAAAACAAAAAAAAAAAAAAGACATTTTTTTTTTTTTTTTTTTTTTTTTTTTTTTTTTTTTTGTTTTGCTTTTTTTACCACAATGGTTAGCTCCTGGCTTGCCGGCCTGAGAGCCATCTGTGCCTGACCAGGATCCTGGAATCAAATCTACTTGCCTCTGCCTGTGAAGGCATGAGCGACCACATCTGCTGGCATTTCTTCTTATGTTCTGTATCATTCTAAAGTTCTCACTAGAAACATATAACTCCATTTTATCTTTCCCAGCCTTAAGAAAGACCTCCTTCCTAATAGAAACCAGACCAGAGAAAATACTTTTTCTGCATGTTGTAATCCCTGTCTGGAAATCATGAAATTTGATATCTATTTATCAAAAGCTTCTCTTCTTGAATGCATATGCATACACATTAAAATATCTAGGAGAATAAACAGTAACTATTACTAGTGCCCGCCTTTTGATAAGAGAGCCCCTCACATTTACCCTTCCATATGCTTTCATCTTATTAACCACATGACTCTATAACCTTTTTTTTTTTTTGTCTTTTCGAAAACAGGGTCTCCTAGCCCGCTGTCCTGGAACTTACATCTGTAGACCCGGCTGGCCCTTGAATCTCACAAAGATCCACCTGCCTCTGCCTCCCGCAGTGCTAGGATTAAAGTAAAGGCGTCGCACCACGCCCACGGGACTCACTACCTTTAAAAAGTAAATTAATGGGCTGGAGAGACGCTCGAGCAGGATTTTAAAAGAGCACCAACTGCTCTAGCAGAGGACCCAGGTTGATTCCCAGCACCCTCATGGCGCCTTACCAGACCCACTCTTTAACTCCAATTCCAGGAAATCCGACACCCTCTTCTAACCCCTCGACTCGGCATTGCATGACACCAGTGCACCAAACCTACATGCAGACAACATAAAAATAACATAAAAAATAAAAAGCCGGCTGTGGGGCACACGCCTTGAATCCTGCACACTATCAAGACCGAGGCAGGTGGGATCTTTTGAGTTCACAGCTAGGCCAGCCTGTCTACAACATCAAAAAAAAAAAGGACAGCTGGGCTACAGGGAGACCTGTCTTGAAAAGGAACAAACATCAATAATAATATAATTAATATAAATAATTTAAGTAAATTAAGCTTATGTAATAAATCATGAAGACTTAGGCAAAATACCATAATTTTTTAAAGTTTGGATTTTGTTTGTCTTTTTGAAGACAAGTCTCCCTGAGCCCCAGCTGTCCTGTGAACTCCCTCTGTAGACCAGGGTACCTTTAACCACAAATATCTGCCTGGGCTCGCTCCCAAGTACTAGGATAAAATGTGATCGCCACCACACCCAGCCCAATTTAAATGTTATTATGAGTATTTCTGCCCAATAAAATATCAATCCTATGATTTAGAAACCATTTTTTCTCAAAATTTTTTCTCAAAAAAAAAAAAAAAAACCCTCATTTTTTTTCTGCTGCTGGCTACCATTACTTAAATCTTCTAGTTAAAACATGTACAAATATTCTTAAGACAGTAAATATATTATGCCATTATCTGTTATCAAATTGTTGAAGATTAGTTTATCACATTAGCATAAAAAAGGAAATCCACAAAGTGGTACGTATAGTCTCCTTAATTCCTGTTTCTTTTCCTTTTCCTCTCAAGGAACTAAATTAAGTTTGTTTCACTCAAAGAACATTTGTATTAGTAAAAGAACCCATTTAGGAATTCAAAAGTCTGGCCTAAGCCAAAAAGAGCAGTGGATTGCTGTGTGAATGTTTTTACTGTCTCTCTAAACATCTGCTTTTCCACCCAGTCTATGCCACTTGGACTGAGAGGGCAGGAACAGGGAGTATTCTTGTTTATCTCTGAATCCTCTCCAGTGTTACAAACAGTGTCATGCACTTATTAAAAAAATAATAATAATAATTCGCCTGCCTTTAATCCCAGCACTAGAAGGCTGCCTAGAGGCAGATGGATCTCGGTAAGTTCCAAGCCAGCCAGAGGTACACAATGAGACCCTGTCTCAAAAAAAGAGGGGGGGGATTCAAGCTCTTAATGCTACTATGTCACCCTTTCCTAAGAAGCTGGAATTTCAAACCTAAAAATGCCAGCTGATATTTAGTTACACTTGTTCTCATCAAAATCCATCTACTAAAAGCATACCATGTGCCAGCACTGGCACTAACCAACAAGCAGCAAAAAAAAAAACAAAAAAAAAAAAAAAAAAAAAAAAAAAAAAAAAAAAAAACCTAACAATGATCAGAATATGAGCCATGCAGCAGCTATTCAGTAAACATGTATTAATCTGATTTGATAAACTTCTAGAACTTTGTCTGTCTGAACTTTCCAGTCCTCCAATAATGCTATCTTCACATGGCCATACCTCGTGATCCCCACATGCTACTATCCACCTAACTTTGTTGTACTCAGTCTCCAATAGTCATTAATTAATTGCTCATTCATTTTGAACTCAATAGGTATAAATCAAAAAGTACCTGGGGTAGAAAACATTAAAATCTGAGGCAACTGAGGTTAATTAATTATTCTACGTTGTTTTTTTTTTTTTTTTTGTCTTTTTCCAGACAGGGTCTCCCTGTAGTCCCAGCTGTCCTGGAACTCACTCTGTAGACCAGGCTGGCCTTGAACTCACAAAGATCCGCCTGCCTCTGCCTCCCAAGTACTAGGATTAAAGGCGTGCGCCACCACGCCCGGCTCTTGATTTTTTTTTTTTGTACATTGTTTTCATAACATATCACTTTATACTCTATATACACACACAATTGTAAATTGTCAACTTACAATAAAAAGTGTTAAAGTAGCTAGTAAACTGTTAAAAGAAAAAAAAATCCATAGACTATGAGAAAGAGAAGTTGAGAATTACTATCAACTTACTTTCATCAAAATGTAAGATATGGGGCTGGAGAGCTGGCTCAGCGGTTAAGAGCACTGATCCAGGTTCAATTCCCTGTACCTACTTGGTGGCTAACAACCATCTGTAACTCCAGTTCCAGAGGATCTAAGGCCCTCTGCTAACATCTAAGGGCATTACACTTATGCACTTATAGACAAGCAGTCAATACACTCATACACATAAAATAAAAAATAATAAATAAATTATTTTGGTATTTTTGAGACAGGGTCTCCCTGTAGCCCTAGCTGGCCTGGAACTCCCTCTGTAAACCAGGTTGGCCTTGAACTCATAGAGATCCACCTGTGCCTGCCTCCCAAGTGCTGGGATAAAGGTGTACACCACCACGCCCAGCTTAAATTTTTATTTTAAACTTAAGATATGTCCAGAAGGGCATGGGGCATGCCTTTAATCCTAGCACTTGGGAGGCAGAGGCAGGTGGACCTCTGTGAGTTCAAGGCCAGCTTGGTCTACAGAGTTCCAGGACAGCTGGGGCTACAGGGAGACCCTGTCTCAAAAAAGGAAAAAAAAAAAAAAAAAAAAAAAACTTAAGATATGTCGTCCTTTTCTATTACCAAAAGATATATTTTGAATTGCTCAAAATGTAGCAGTAAGTTTTCCTAAACCACTGGGTCCTATCTTGCCTTGGCTGAATCAAGTATTAGTGGCTAGCACCTATAGCTAGTAACAGCTCAAATCCGAGCAAGTGAAATGATCTAGAAGAATACAGAACCAGACCTTAGACTAGAAACACTACACTATGACAGCTCACTCAGTAAAACTGAGTTAAAGACTACCACAGTTGGACCCAGATATCAATTATTAAGACTTTGCAGTTACTCTTCTTAATCTGACACCAAAGCTTCTCTAGCTCCCCACAATACCAATGCGCGTTTGCGATGGAATTTCTAACTGGGATGGAATCAACTCTTACTACTTTTATCAGTAGCAGTTCCGACAGAAGTAAATCAAAATCTAAGCACACATAAAATGCCCAGTATATACCAGATTAACTGGAGAGGAAAAGCACAAGTAAAGACCACAAAAATACCTAATTTTCTTAAGTATCACCAGCAAACACTTGAAGAGCCTTGAACTCCTATCAGGTACAAGGGATAATAGAAAGTGTCAATCAGAGATCCTAACTACATGGAGTTTACAACTAAGAACACGGTGAAGCATGACATGACAATGGCAAGCTCCAGGTTTAGCGACAGATCCCATCTCAGAAGAACAAGGTGGAGAGCAGAAAAGGAAGACACCACTAAGACCTCTGGCCTCCATATGGGCAAGTGCACCTGTATGTATATGTGCACACACAAGCATATACCACATCAGGCATGCCTACTGTATATATACATACATGCAGGCACTCGCACATACACATAAATGAATCTTAAAAAGGGGCGAGTGGTTTAAACATCAGAGCTAAACAGCAAGCCCCTGTGTCCAATATCAGAACAAGTAATTGTCTTCTTTTAACATGTGCTTTTTTTAAAAGATTTTTTTAATTTTTATTTTTGTATGTGTATAAATGTACTGTCTGCATGTAGGTTTGTGCACCTGTGTCATGCAATGCCGCAGAGGTCAGAAGAGGGTCTCGGATTCCCCTGGAACTGGAGTTCTCGTGGAATTGAAGTTACAGACGGTTCTCAGCCGCCATGTGGGTGCTGGGGGTCGAACCCAGGTCCTCTGCAAGAGCGGTCGGTGCTCTTAACTGCTAGGCTCTCTCTCCAGCCCTGTGCTTTTTTTTTTTTTTTTTGCTCCACAGAAGATGGCCAAGAAGAAGGGGGGGGCAACGAGGGTGGGTGGAAAGACAAGTACTAGTGCCATATCTAGTTCATATTTTTTAAATGCAAAATATACTATGTAAATGAAGATCATTCTTTTTTTATACTGAATCCAAGTTTCTGTAGTAGTCACGGTTACACTAACTAGCTCCATTTGGTACTCTGCAAAACAGCCTCCCCCTCCACATATGTTAAATGACCTGTTTAGTCCAGCTCCTACCCCACAGATATTTTATACTATACCACACATTTATGCTTCTCAGCCTTCCATTCAGAAAGATAACATTTGCTTAAAAAAACACAAATTACTGTAAATATAGCAAACTATAGGCCTGAAGAAACAGCATCAGTATCATAAAGAAAATGGAATTTTATGACTAACGTGCATTTCCATTTTAATATGTAACTAAGAAATTTTCAGATTATTTCTCTCATTTAAAGCTAGGAATTCAAGTTCAAACAAGATAACCAATAATCCCCTTCCTTGGGTTATAATTCACCTGAGATTATGCATGCTGTCTTGTTTCTGTCACCTTTCAACTGCTATTTTTTCTAATTCCTCAAAAAAACAGCTGTCTAAATGATAACCCAAATTTTACTACCCAGAACCAAGTCTAACCAATGAGTCTGGAGATCTGTAGGAAACTGTGGTAACCCGCAATATGAGGCTTCTGAGCCTCAGAGGGAGGGCCCTCATACTTTTGACCCTGACCCCACCATTTAAACTTCCTTCCTCTTAATCACTTAGCTCATAATCGATTTTTTGTTTCATGTATAGTTATTACTATTCCAAAGTACCTTATTTGTTGTCTTATTTAAAGCTAGAAATTCAAGTTCAAACAAAATTACCAATAATTCCCTGTCCCCTACAGGAATACCATCTGCAGAGAATAGGACTTTTCTTAGTCCTGTTGATTCAACCCCAGCTTCCAGGACACTTAAGCCTTGGTTTATAAAAGATGCATAAGTATGTACTGAACTTAGGGTGAGTTCTTTCTTATAACATTCAAGAACTGTGACATGTCTTACAGATCTATAAACATGTTAAAATGTAGGGTTCTTCTTCGAAGTGGAAAAGGAGCAAGGGAGAGACATCTATTCATCAACTCGAAGTCACAAGTGAAAAAGCGGATAGTTAAATGAAAGGTTTTAAGAGAAATCATTAGAAATTTTTCTGAGATAGCAGACGTTGAGTTTCCTGAATCACTTAGCAACACGGACAAGGAGGATGCCATTCCAGTTGACAGAGTCTGAGAAGAAGCATTCTGAAGAGTGGAAAGCTTTTTCATAAAAGAATAAAAAGCTCATGTCATAAGTAAATAAATACAAACCCTGGGGACAGCAGTCACTTCAACAAACATTTTTAGGAAGTTGAACCACTGCCATTTCCTTGACACCAAAGTGTCAGTTTTATGATGGGTTCAACCGGTCAAGCTTGGATAACATGAATAACTCTTTTACAGGGTTATTATAAGGCACAGGCAAACAGTAGGTCCGGCTGGACATCGAAGGAGAGAAGTGCAGTTCTTTCATACATTCCCTAACCACAGACCTGATGTCCCAGACCTCGCTGAGGATGCTTTTCCTCTCTGCAAACTACAGTGGTTCTTGACGCCCCCTCTTCAAATCAGACCACCCTGGGCTGCATTACTACTAAACTAACATGGTGGAAGGCAAGACAAACCGTGTGTTAGGAAGCATACAGGGGCCTAAGTGACTGGGTCGCGACTGGGTGACCTAACCCGAGTTTTCTATCTGTAAATAGTCACAGTTATCTGCCACCGACCACGGAGCCAAGAATCAAACTGGAAGACCAGGACTGAGTGCGATGCCTGAGTACAGTGGGTGCTGAGCTCCCGGTTCTCCTGCACTACAACAACATCTAAGATCTTCCCGGATTGTGGGGCGCTCGCTGGAGGCTGGGACCAGGATGGACGAGTAACTACCTACACTACCTACCGAGCCGAGCGCCGCGCGCCACGGCCAAACTCAGGGCGCCCGGGGTCCCCCCACCTCCAGCCGGGTCTCCCTCGGGCTTCGGCCCCCGGAGGGGCCCGCGGGGTCTGCGCGCACGGACTGGAGGCCGCAAGCATGCGAGGCAGAGGAGACCGGTACTCACCCCCAGCGGACAGCGGACGGCCCCGGCCAGCCGGCTCCAGGCGGCGGCGAAGTCCGGCGGCGGGGCGCGCGGACTCCGGAAGACGAGCGCGAAGAGGGTCCCCAGCCCCAAGGCGACCACGGCGGAACTCAGGTACAGGCAGAGGCGGAGCAGCAGGGCGCACAGCCCCGCGCCTCCCGCGGACCAGCAGCCGGGGGCCAGGCAGCACAGGGCCACGGCGGCCACAGCTCCGGCCGCCGCCCCCCGCCAGCTCCCGCCGCCCCGGGCCCCCGCCGCCGCGCTCTCCCGGGACTCCCGCCGATGCAAGTCCTCGGAGCCCGGGGCAGGACGGCCGGGCTCGGGGCTGAGGCGAACGCTGCTGCTGTCGGTGGCATCGGGATGCATGCTGCTGCCTGGGCCGCTAAGCACAGGCTCATCTCCCGGCCCGCTGCCCCCCGGCGCCGCCCCGGACCGTGGCCTGTGCGCGACGCCCCGTCGCCTCGCCGCTCCCGCCGCCGCTCGCGAGGCACGGGGAGCCCGCGCTCATGCCCTCGCCGGCGGCCTTCTGCGGGAACGGCTCCAACAGACGCCGCCGCGTCGCTCCCCGCGAGCCCTCGGCGCCGCCGCTCAGCGCCGGGCCTGAAGCTGCCCCTGCCGGCCGGGCGCACCCAGGTAGCGGAACCGTGAGGTGACTGGAGCCCCCGGGGCCTGACGCACGCGGAGGCGGAGGCGGAGGCGGAGGCGGCCCGGAGTGCGTGGCAGGCAGAGGGGGCGGGGAGCCTTGGCCGCTGAGTGACAGCGGGGTGGGGACGCCCCGCCCACTCACGGACGCGGCCCGGAGGGGGCGCGACCAATCGCAGGCGACTCTGTTCTTTCCCGCGCTCCCCCTCCTCCCCGCCTCCCCGGACGCGGTCAGCTGATGGAAAATTCTGCGGCAGGTGTTGGAATCAAGAGTAATTCTCCCCTCAGGTGATCCCTTGCTTTTCGCTCTTGGATCCTCGCCCATAAGTGGAGTAAGTAACTTCCTAGCCTTGCGTACAGCCCTCTCCAAAAGTCTGCCTTGTTTTCTAGTCCGCTGTTACCGGCCACCATTCCTGATCCTCAATTTAATAATTTCTCACAGCCTCCCGTTTCCTACCTGTGGTCTAGGTAGGGAACGAGACAAAATTAAAGGAATAAATGAAGCCTGTGATTCCTACTTTCTTATAGAAAGGCCCCCCCAAAAGCCCGCCTGGTTCCAGAGAGTGTACACAGCTGCCATAATCAATTTGGCTTCCGTTCTGGGTTTTTGTTGCCAGCTACTCAGTACAAATGCTGTTGTTACCCACGCAAAAGAGAGTGGTCCAAATAATTTTTGGAGTACGTATTTGCCTCTTCTATCATGGTCCCAGCCGGTAGTATACAGACGAAGTCCAAATGCTGCATAAACACCGACAGTATCAGTACCCATAACACCAACAAAACAGCAAATGTATCTTTGAGGGATAACAAAGGACTTCTGAAGAGATTGGTTATTTGATTTCTAAACGGGAGGAGTTATTTAGTATAGTGACAAATAAAAAATGAAAACAAAAGAAGGAAGAGTGAGAAATAAAGTGTATGTAAAATATTTAAAGGCAAAAGCCCATGACACTTTAATGAACAAGTCCAGCATCTTAAATCTTGCGCTGTTTTCTCATAAACGCGTTTATATTGCTTTCCAAGAAGCAGACAAGTAACACAAGCACTAAAATGTAATTTTAGGGGCCTGAAGACATGGTTCAATGGCTAAGTGCACTAGCTGTTCTTGCAGAGGACCTGAATTCTGTTCCCAGCATCCACATGGAGGCTTAACAACCAGCCATAATTCCAGTTCCGGGGGCGGGGGAAGGGGGAAT
This sequence comes from Rhizomys pruinosus, assembly GCA_009823505.1. Lineage (NCBI taxonomy): Eukaryota > Metazoa > Chordata > Mammalia > Rodentia > Spalacidae > Rhizomys > Rhizomys pruinosus. The sequence continues at coordinate 317,470 of VZQC01008050.1, read as the reverse complement.
AGCACGCCCTCTTCTGGCCTGCACAGTGTGTGTGTGTGTGTGTGTGTGTGTGTGCGTGCGTGTGTGTGTGTGTGTGTGTGTGTTGTAAAACATTCATATGTGCAAAATAAAAATAAAAATTTTAAATGTACTTTCAGATGCTGTGGCTATACTTTTTCTGTAAAGGAATCATTCCGTCTGTAATATTGTGCCATTTCTTTATTTTACTTTTTTTTTTGAGACAGGGTCTCCCTATAGCCCCAGCTGGCCTGAAACTCACTCTGTATACCAGAGATCCTCCTGCCTCTGCCTCCCAAGTGCTAGGATTAAAGGCCTGCACCACCACACCCAGCTTAAAGACGGTTCTTAGCCACCACTTGGGTGCTGGGACTGGAACCCAGGTCCTCGCAAGAGCAGTCGGCGCTCCTAACTGCTGAGCCATCTCTCCAGCCCCATATTGTGCCATTTCAACAAAAGAAATTTTCAGTATCTTCATGAAGTTAACTAAATATTTATTCCTTTAAGACAAAGTATTACCCAAGAGGTTATTATTCAGAAGAGAACACATTAGCAAACACAAACAATCCACCCATGTATTCATCCCAGACCTTCATAATAAACTTTCCTAGAACAACACATAGATTTCAAGTAGGAGATGAACAGGTCTAAAAATAATCCCTAACATTTAAGTCTAACAAAATAGTATGCATGTAAATTATGCTTTGTAACTATATAAAAACAAGCGTTCATATTTCTTTTATAAAGCTTTTTGCTCTTTAAGTATAAATTGCCATCCAAAGTATGGTTTATTCTCATGTGCCATGTAAGTAAAAAGTAAGAAGATAAGGGGTGTCTCAGGCCAAAAGTGACTTTGCCATGTCAAACTCTAGACAATTCACCTTCAGAGCCCTGACAGATACTGTCACTCCCAATAACACCTGGGGAAACTGAGGCACGAGGGGTAACATGATTTGCTCCATATCACAAAGCTAGAGCACATTGGAGCTGGGACTGTTATCATTCCACATGGGCCTCAGTTCAGTTTGTCCACCTAGCTGCTGTGCTATGTATGGTGTTTCAGAGTAATTCCATCATTTCATCATCCTCAATTACAGAGGGGCAAAAAAATGGGTTTAAATATTCAAATCTGAGAGCAGTGTCCCAAGCTTTAGAATGCTTAATTTTGTTGCTTTGTGAGAACAGCAGCACTCTCACTCACTAGCCCATAGTGTGTGCTAAGTGACTATAGCTTGAATTAATAAGAGAAAAACTGGTCTAACATTATAGAAATCCAAGCCTATAACTCAGGACTGTGATCTTTGCAGTCCATCAATAAGTACATTGTGCCCAAGAATAATGAACATTGGTAAACCCAATGTCAGAAGACTGCCTGAAAGGACTGATGCTTTTTTTTTAATTTTTTTTATTAATTTTATTTCTGTATGTGTATGAATGTACTGTCTGCATGCAAGTTTGTGCACCCGTGTCGTGCAATGCCGTGGAGATCAGAAGAGGGTGTCGGATTCCCCTGGAACTGGAGTTCTCCTGGAATTGGAGTTTCAGACGGTTCTCGGCCACCATGTGGGTGCTGGGGATCAAACCCGGGTCCTCTGTAAGAGCGGTCAGCGCTCTTAACTGCTAGGCTATACTCTTACTTCATAAGGAGGAGGTAAGCCTCTACCCTGTGCATGGTTTGTGATCACTGGGTTCCGTACAATAAGTGGATGAGTCATCATATTTACTTAGGGTTTTGTGGGTCAGATGTGGGCCAGAATCAGTTGGGAGTTCTGTTCTTTCAGTCTGGGGTCACTAATAGAGCAGCAACCAGCTGGCACACAGTCTATAAGGAATATTTGGTCTATAGAATATGTCAAGCTGGCTTGCCTCTGCTCTGTGTTCCTACCCTCCAAGAGGTAAGCTCAGTCATCTTCCCATGGTAGTATCAGAGATGCAAATGTGCAAGTTTTTAAAACTATTGCTGTGATGTCTGCTAACATCTCCTTGGCCAAAGGAAATCCTAAGTTCAACTTGAAAAAACATGTTAGCATCTTCATGTGGTGTTTTTGTTGTTTGATTTTTCTTTAAATGTATGTGTATGTGGTGGTATGAATGACAGATGTCCCCAGTTGGTTCCACTGTTTGGGGAGGTCATGGAATCTTTAGGAGACCTAGCCTTGTTGAAGGAAGTATGCCACTGGGGGTGGGCTCTGAGAGTCGGAGCCTCAGCACACTTCATTTGCTCTCTGTGCTTTACGTCCATGGTTGGAGAGGTGATCTCTGAGCTTTCAGCTCCTGTCACCATGCCTGCTGCTTGCTTCCAGGTCTCTGCACCAAGATGGACTCTTCTCCCTCTGGAGCTATAAACTCTCATCTATAAGTTGCTGTTGTTCTTGGTGCTTTATTACAGCAACAGAAAAGTAACTAATATAGTGTCTCTGTGTGTGCCCTCAGAAGCTGGAGGAAGGCATCAGAGCCCCTGGAGCTGGAGTTGGAAGATATCATGACCACCTGATATGAATGCCTGGAACCAAGCTCAGATCCTCTGGAGGAGCAACTTAACCACTGAGCCATCTCTCCAGTCCCTCCATGATGGTGTTTAGTAGTAAATGTGATTCATTTTTTGTTGTTGTTCTACCATTTTCCAGACTATATTAACCACTTTTTGTTGGATCATCTGGGTAGTTGACAAGTCAGTAGGATCTGGTTATTTATCACTGAGAAAAATATTAAAGTTCTCATTTCTGGCTCTAGAAACTGCTCCCTCCTACTTAGGAGACAGAGAACAGAACTTGAGTGAGGTCAGCATCAAAGGACACAGAGAACAGATATTTATGTTTGCCAGGTAGAAATGTGTTAATAATAAAGATCCTAGCCATATAATTTAGTTTTATTAATACACAAATATGTTCAAGTTATGAAGCATAAAAAACTGCAAACTCAACTAGACTTTGATACTGAATATCAGTGATTGTCAAATTTTTTAAGTTGTGACTATTTGTCATCTCATGTCCCCCAAACACATATGGGTTAATAAGCTTTGCATTAAGCTAGATGCTATTTCACTGTATTTGTAGTGAGTGGAGAAATACTGATTGTTATGCTCTGAATATTTAAGTCTCCCTTAAATTCCTGTGTTGAGCTGGGTGTGGTGGTTCACGCTTTTAATCCTAGCACTTGGGAGGCAGAGACAGCATTTTTCAGCTGCACCATCTCCCTGTCCTCACAGATGCTTCTTCATGTGCGTCTGAAGATCAAAATTATGTTTATCAAACAAGCACTTTTTATCTCATAGGCTCTGCATTGTGATCTTGTTAGCATTTCCTCAGTGATTACTAATGTTACTATCTTTTCTTGGGCTATTAGCTATTTGTCTTCTGAGATATATCCACTCAAATCAATTCTATATGAAATTCACCAGGTGGATATCTAGGAATTGGTGATAAAATAGTCTCAAGTAAAATTAACTGAAATTCTCTCTCTCTTTCTCTCTCTCTCTCTCTCTCTCTCTCTCTCTGTGTGTGTGTGTGTGTGTGTGTGTGTGTGTGACTGGGGCTCCTGGTAGCCCCAGCTTACTTGGAACTATGTTCCGGCTGGCTTTGAACTCACAGAGCTCTGCCTGCCTCTGCCTCCCGAGTGCTTGGGCTACCACGCCTGGCTTTCAAGTTTGTTTTAATTTTTTGTGTGTGTGTATGAGTATATTGCCTGCATGTCAGTACACCCATGTAATACCCGTGGAGGTCTGAAAATGGCATCAGACCTCCTGGAACTGGAGTTGACAGTTGCTTATTGCCCTGTGGGTGCTGGGAACCGATCCAGGGTCTTCCGCAAGAGCAGACAGTGCCTTATCACTGAACCACCTCTCCGGCCCCTGCCTTTTAAGTTTTCACATCCCCCTTTCATAAGGACCCCTGTGATTACAATGGGCTCACTGGATAGTCTAGGTTTATCTTTTATCTTTTCGTTTTGTTATTTAATGACACTAGCTAATCATGAACATATGTAACATTTTCGTATATTTTGGGGACTAGAGAGTGGATCTGGGGATGACATTGCTACCCCTACGATGTGCTTGAATTCAGCGAGAAATTAAGACATATATATATATATATATATATATATTATTATCCTAGTCACCATTTTTCCTTTAGACTTGCTTTAAGTACACGTTATTAATTACCACGGTCGGAAGTAAGGACTTCCTTTCAGGTGCTTACCCAGTCCCCTGGTACGTACATATAAAGTAGTTTAGCTTAGCTTAACTTTTTTTTTCATTTTCAAAAAATACAGGGTCTCTTGTAGTCCTCGGTGGTTTTGCTAACAAATCTCATTTCCTGCCCTCGGGCCTTTGCGTTGTTTCGGGGTGCCGGTTATTGTAATATGGGGGGAAGGCGTGGTCACCAGACTCATTTGTATGAAACATTACTTTGGCTGGCTGAAATGACACCAGATATTATTACCAACTGCCTTTTTATTTTTTTTTTTTTTTTTTTATTTTATTATTTTGTACTGTATGTGTATGAGTGTGCTGTATGCATGGAGGTTTGTTTTGCCATCCCGTTTGTCGTGCACTGCCGCGGAGGTCCAGGGAGAAGGAGGGTTTTCTTCGTCTGTCGGATTCCCCCTGGGGGAAAAAAGGAGTTCTCATGGAAGTTTGGATGTTTCAAGGAAGGTATTTCAGCCGGCTATGTGGGTTGCTGTGGGATCGGAAACCCGGGTCCTTGTTAAAAGAGGCGGGTCAGCGCTTTCTTAAACACTGGGCCAATCTCTCCAGCCCTAGCCCTCCCTTTTTATTGCTGTCGTCTTATTAACGAGTTACAGGATTGGGGTTGGAGAGATGACTCAGCGGTTAAGAACACCGACTGCTCTTGCAGAGGACCAGGTTTAGATTCCCAGGCACACACACACACACACACACACACACACGTGCGTACCCAATAGATTCATACACATAAAGTGAAAAAAAAAATACAATGCCGCGGAGATCAGGAGAGGGAGCTGGATCTCCTGGAACTGGAGTTAAAGAACGGTTCTTAGCCGCCATGTGGGTGCTGGGAACCGAACCCGGGTCCTCTGCTAGAGAAGTCAGTATTCCTAACCTCTGAGCCATTTCTCCACTGGAGAGATAGCCTAGCGGTTAAGAGCGCCAACTGCTCTTACAGAGGACCCGGGTTCGATCCCCAGCACCCACATGGCGGCCGAAAACCGTCTGAAACTCCAATTCCAGGAGAACTCCAGTTCCAGGGGAATCCGACACCCTCTTCTGACCTCCGCGGCATTGCACGACACGGGTGCACAAACTTGCATGTAGACAGTACATTCATACACATACAAAAATAAATAAAAATTAATAAAAAAAAATTTTTTTTTTAAATTACGGGGCTGTCACATCTTTCCAGGGAATCATCCAGGATGCCTCGACCTCCCCAAGCGCAGCTGGTAGGCAGACAGTATCACCGAGGAAACCGGATACCGGATCAGCTGGGACATCTTAATCCCCTGAGACCAGCGAAGCTCTACGATCGATTACCCCCCCCACACCCCCGCCCCCGCCTCCGCCTGGACCCTCCAAGCCGAGGCCGCCCCTTTCCTTCTGCTGGTTCCGCCCTCCGGAAGCGCCTGTCCCACCAATGCGCATGCGCGTCCCGAGGGACACCGTGTGAGTCTAGGGGCCTGGAGGCGGGGCTGCGCATGCTCAGAATAAGGAAGCTTCCGAACGCCAGGCGCGGCGCGAGGTGTGTGGCGGTCCCTACTCCCAGGTGAGTGGCTCGAGGGCTTCGAGCGTGCTCTCCTCCCCTGCGTTCGGGTCCGTTTCCCCAGTTCGGAGCCCGGCGGTGGCGAGCACCTGATGTGGGTACCACCGAGCCTGCGCTGGAGGTCGAAGAAGGGCCGCCGCCTTGACCCCGCCTGCCGCGGTAACCGCAACAAAGGCGCGGCAGATGCGTGGGGTACGCCCTTTCGCCCTACCTCGTGGAAACGGTCGTCCCACCCTCAGGACGGGGGCGTGGTGTAGAGTGGGGTTGGCTCCCTTCGGAGGTGTGCTGGCCCAGTGGTGCGCGCCTCCCATTGCTGCCCGCCGGCGCCTTCCTGAACCTGCACCAGCACCCGCAGGTCTGAGGAGCTGTCATTTGACGTCTAGGTCCCAGAGTCTGGACAGTGTCCTGACAGGGCCTTGGACGGAGCTTCACTTTCCAGAAAAACAGGTGTTCGCTTTGAGCTAAGAGTTTTGTGTGCCCCATTTGAGTATCTCCTTGGACCCATTATATAGATCGAGCGAAATGGACTGTCACAAATGAATAAAATGACAGTTATTTACATTACAGGTTCTTTTTTCCAGACGGTTTTAATCCTGTAGACCTGGCTGTCCTAGAACTCACTGTAGATCATGCTTGGCTTGAACTCACAGGTGGCACCTGCCTTTGCCTCCCGAGTGCTGGGACTGAAGGCATGTGCCACCATGCCTGGCAGAAAGTTATATGTCTGTTGCTGCTTCCGCAAGAGTTAAACGTGAGTGTCCCAATGACTTCCATGAAACTTTGACAGAGACCTGTCTTGACTGTGTCCTTCGATTTTACTCTTTCCCGTTGTTTTGTAAGAGAATCTTAACTATCTTATGAAACCATCATTTACTCACTTATTCTCCAATGCAAATTGAATTACAGCGACCTTAAGTGAAATAAACTTTAACAAAAGAATAGCTTAGTGGATGAGAGGTTGACAGATCAATTTTCTTGGAAATTATGTTAAATCACCTATTTATAAGTCCTTACAATAACCCCTATTTGTTAGGTTTTAGTGTAAACTTAACCCCTGAAAAGCTTTCCATACACTGGGCAATGGAGCTCAGCTCATGAAGTGTGTCAGGATGGGAAGGGGAAAGGAAAAAAATTATCAGATTAAGTAGGCTGCAGATATGGCAGATTTTCTATATGTATAGGAAGCTAAGCAGAACCAGGGTTCAGTCTGAGGTCTCCAAACTCCTCTGTGGGATAAACATTCTTCAAATGATTAATTTTTGTAGGTCTTATTTTAGACTTGGGGCATATAAAGGAGCAGGGCAGGCCATCAGGAGCTCCCAGTCTGGTAGGAATTATTCATGTTGCCATAGTCTCTTTCTCTGTGTTTCCCCCTTCCCTCCTTTCCCTTCCTCCCTTCCTCCCTCTCCCCTTCACTGTCTCTCCCTTTTCCCCCTTCCTCCCCTGTCTTCCTCCTCTCCCTCTCATGTTTCAGAGACTGGTGGTCTGCAGCTCTAGACCTTAGGTGATTCTCTTAACCTAGCTTCACATGTAGCACATACAACTCCAACCAACCTGGTAAGGAGACAAGCGTAGACAAGGTTTTACACAAGCCTTTTTCCCTCTGGCTCTGCTTGTGAGACCTGGGAAATAGATAAAAGGCGTTAATTTTTGTAAGGATATAAAAATTTTATTTTGTTAGTTTTTCTCCTCTTTGGGCCTTCCTAGAAAAGAAGACGCAAACAAACAACCCCAAGGGTTTAATGTACAATTTTACATGAAGAAATATCCATGACAATACAAAAGAGTTTTAGGCCTCTAGAGGCTGTAAGTATAACTTACATATGAAGGAAACGGATTGAAGATAAGGGCTCTCAGCAAGGTTTAGCTGTCAAGACCATCTCATTGTCAGTTTTCTTTTTTCATGGCCAGAAACCCAGCTTGGATGAGGGGAATTACATACAGCAGTCCTCTTAAAGTTTGTGTAGGGTCAGGTAAGGGAAGTTCTGAGAAGCTTTGTTTTGCTTTTTTTAAATTTTGTATTTGTTGATTCTCGGTTGTCTAGCTCAAACTGATCCTTATGCTAAAGTGGCATATTTGGGGGTAGCATGTTCAGATCTTTTGCATAAGCATGGTAGGAAATGGTCAGCTGTGAAAAAAATGATTTCAAAGAAGTTTCCTTAGGCATGTGACTTGCAGATACACTGGGATTTAGATAGGTATGGGGACAGGAAAGATCCCATTCTTTTAATGTGTGAGTTCACTTGCAGCCCTCAGCAAGTCTTCATCCAGTCTGTTCCAGTATATCTCAGGACTCAGGGCTCATGGTCTTGGTAGTTGATTTCGCTTTTGAGCAGTTCTCTTTAATTCATAATCGCTTTCTTGGATACTTTATCTCTCAAGTTCTACCTGTGGAACAACAACCAGTCTAGAATCTTATTCATATCATACTCCTGTACTGAAAGTGTCTGACAGTCTCTTTGCCATGGTGATTACTTTTGTTAGAAGACCCTTGTTCTGTAAATCACTAGTTAATGACTTAGATTCTGGACTCTTTGCCAGACTCAGTTACATCTTTGATTCAAGAAGTTTGACCAATCAAAATGTAACCCAGCTTGTTTTATGTTGTGGAGTTCTATCCCATTGTACAGACCAAGCTTTTGTTTTCTAAGTTGTAGCTTTCCATTTGGTGACCTACAGCTTTTTTTTTCAACTTCATCTTTAAGATAGGTTTGGCCTCGATCTTGAGTTCTTTATGCTTCAGCCTCTGATTACTAAGATTACAGGCCCTGCTCCCTGCTGAGCCTTGTTGTATGTATGGAGTACAAAGGACAACAACTGCTATCCAGGTGCAGTTCAGTTCTTTGGGGCCAGAAACACACTGGCCTAGAGTTCACCAAGTAGGCCAGGTTGGCTGGCCAGTTATAATAGAAACTTCTCATTGTTGTGACAGTAAAATTGCTTTTGTTTTTCTTTTCTAATTCTTTACTATATGTATGTGTATACTTGTGGAGACCAGAAGACCGTGTGCAGGAGTGGGTTCTCTCCTTCCACCATGTGGGTCCTGGGGATCAAATTCAGGTCCTCAGGCTTGTCAGCAAGTGTCTTCATCCAGTGCTCCATTTAGCTGGTCCTAACATGCTTTTTCTCTATGTTTAAGCATGTTCATTTCTCTGGGCATGGTGGCACACACCTTTAATCCCAGCTTGGGAGACAGAGGCAGGTGGATCTCTGTGAGTTCAAGGCTAGCCTGCTCTACATTGCCAGTTCCAGGCCAGCTGGGAATACAGGGAGACCCTGTCTCAAAGAGACACACAAAAAAAGTTCATTTCTTGACACTCTGCAATCTATTATCTCTTTATTAAGTGTGGTGGTTTGAATGATAGTGTCCCCCATAGGCTTTAGGTATTCAGACATTTTGTCTCCAGTTGGTGGCACTGTTCTTGGAGGTTGTGCTGGATAGCTTTAGTGTCAACTTGACACACCTGGGTTGAGAGAGCCTCAATTGGGGAATTGGCTCCATTGGATTGGCCTGTGGCCACATCTGTGGAGTATTGTCTGTTGAGCAGTGACAGTATAAGAAGGCAGGCTGGGCATGAGCCAGGGAGCAAGCCAGTGAACAGCCTTCCTCCATGGCCTGTGCTTCAGCTCCTGCCTCCAGGTTCCTGCCCTGAGTTCCTGCCTTGGGCTCCCTGAGTGATGAACTGTGACCCAGGAGATGTAAGCTGAATAAACCCTTTCCTCCCCAAGTCGGTGTTGGTCAGAGTGTTTTGTCACAGCAATGGAATACAAACTAGGACAGAGGTCTTAGAAGGCGTGGCCATGCTGGAGGAAGTATGTCACTGGGGGCAGGCTTAGTGAGTTTAACAAGCCTTGCAGTCTCCAGTCTCTCTCTCTCTCTCTCTTGACTTCCTGTGCTCATTGCGAGATGTGACCCTCATCTTGCTGCTCCGGCCCCGGCCACCATGCTTCCCACCACAATGGAGTCTGATTCCCTGGAACTGTCAATCGTAAGCTCAAATAAACTCTTCCTTTTATAAGTTCCCTTGCTCATGGTGGTTTTATCACAGCAACAGAAAAGTGACTAATACAATAAGTTATTTTGTCTGTTTTCAATTTCTTCAAATTTTAAGAAAATGACTCCTATACAGACAGTATAGTAATTTTAAACTCTGATTTATTTCAATGTGGCCTTCATCCATTTGAAAGCAGTTCTCATAGACAATGTAATATTCCTATGAGAACTCGAAACAGCATTCAGTACCACACAGAATTTAAATTTACACTATTCTCTTCCCATATCACCATACATTGCCATTTAATCATAACTTCTCATGCCCATAGACCAGTGACATTTCAGACTTTTGAATGAGACTCCCCCAGTTAAAAAGTATCAAGGGCCAAAAAGTTCTGTATCAAGTCCAGTATATATAATAGAATTAAGTGATGGAAATAAATTTCATGAAATATTATCTATAATGTGTAATGCACAGTTGATTTTTTAAATTTTTATTATTTTTTTATGTGTATGAGTGTACATGTAAGTTGGTGCACCTGTGTCGTGCAGTGCTCGGGTGGTCAGAAGAGGGTGTCAGATTCCCCTGGAACGGGAGTTAAAGACGGTTCTTAGCCGTCATGTGAGTGCTGGGAATTGGGTCCTCTGCAAGAGCAGTCGGTGCTCTTAACCACTGAGCCATCTCTGCAGCCCCACAGTTGATTTTTATACTGTAGTCTAGTTTAATGCTTATGGTGACCTACTGAATTTATCTTACATTCTGGGCTATGCTTTGAAATTATTTCTTTTGATATTAATTTGAAGGAACAAAAATTAATCTAATTGTAAAGTTATTTTTATTTATTTATTTATTTTTGGTTTTTTCGAGACAGGGTCTCCCTTTAGTTCTAGCTGGCCTGGAACTTGGTCTGTAGACCAAGCTGGCCTTGAACTTACAGAAATCTGCCTGCCTTTGCCTCCCAAGTGCTGGGATTAAATGTGTGGGCCACCTTGCCCAGGGAAACAGTTATTTTTAACTGTAACAAAGTGGCAAGAAAGAAAAAAAAAAACCCTCCACTGATCTTTTTATTCAAGTCTTTGATTTATTGTTTTCAAAGGTAAATTATCATACAAAAAAAAAAATCATACCTTTGGGAGTTACAAAGCTATTCATTTAGTGGCTATTTTTTTTTTTTTCTTTTAGAATGTGGGTGGCTAGCATGTTATCAGTAGTCTTCTAGGGACAGGCTCCTTCCCAGGCCTCTATTTCCTCAGAAGTTTATATGCTTCAGTTTTTAATGCATGCCCTTATAATCCATCCTCTGTAACTTTCCCATTTAATCACAACTTCTCATGTCCATAGACCAATGACATTTCAAACTTTTGAGTGAGACCCCCCCAGTTAAAAAAAGTATCAAGGGCCAAAAAGTTCTGTATCAAGGTCCAGTATATATAATAAAGTGATGGAAATCCATCCTCTGTAACATTGTTTTTGTGTATATTTTCAATTTTCTATTATATTGTTGCTCATCTAGTCCTGCTTTTTTTAGTTAGCATTATTTTTTATAGATCTCAGTTTATCTTTTGTCTGATAAATCTTATAAATATTTTACTTACCCATTTCCTCCTTACTAGACTTTGAGGTTGTTTCTTATTGTTATTACAAATAGAGCTTGATAATGCACTCTCGTACAGAATCATACATCCCAGAAACATCAAAGCTGAGTCTTAAGTCTGGGCATGCCTGACTCAGTCCATTCTTTTTCACACACTGAGCATTCTCCTAGTATTGCTGTTTAAATACCAATGGTAGCTGGGGGGGGGGTGTACGCCTTTAACCCCAGCAGGCAGGTGGATCTCTGTGAGTTCAAGGCCAGCCTGGTCTACAGAGTGAGTTCCAGGCCAGCTGGGGCTACAAGGAGACCCTGTTTCAAAAACACCCCCCTAAAAATAATAATAAAAATAAATAAATACCAACGGTAATAGCAATGAAAACCTTTTTTTTTCATATTTTAGAATAATATAAAATTAAAAGGGAAAAATGTGAATTCCTAAACATATTTTGGAATTAACATACAGTTTAGTTTCAGAGGTCATAATTTTGCCATACATGGGATATATATATATATATATATATATATATATATATATAGAGAGAGAGAGAGAGAGAGAGAGAGAGAGAGAGAAAAAAAAAGGAAGGGGAACAACAACAACAAAAGGACTGGGTCAAAGAACTGACTGAAACAGTTAACTTCTACTCCAAACAATAAACCTCAGCAGAGAAAAACTTTAAAGACTGAGAAAAAGATGTAAGACATGTATGGCAGAATGCATCAACTGGGATGGGGTGGGAGGCATGGAAAGAGGAGTATGTCTAAATTGGACTGAGAAATGATGTATGAAATACCCAAAATATCAATGTAAATGTTTTATATTAAAATAATTTTCTTTTCATTTAGAAACAGGGTCTTACTTACTATGTAGCCCTAGCTAACCTTGAACTCCTATAGAGGTCTGCCTCTGTGAAGTGCTGGGATTAAAAGTCTGTGCCACTACACCTGGCTCACATGCATATTTTTCTTGTTTGTTTATTAACTATATCACTTCTGCAAGCTTTTTCTTTTTTTCTTTTTTTTTTTATTTGTATTTATTTATTTATTTTTTAACAAATCTAGACCCGTGTTCCCGCTCTTCCCCCACCCCGTCAGAGCTCGTGCATTCTGCCAAACATGCTTTCCATCTCTTAGTCTTTCTCAATATTTCCATGGGGACGTTGACTTTTTGAGCAGAAGTTACTGTTTCAGTCATTCTTTGATGCAGTATTTTCTGTTGTTTGTTGTTGTTTCCAAATGCATTTATGTCCAACTGCTTTGTACAGAAGCTCAGGGGGCCCTACACAAGAAATACTTACAACTGGGTAATTGGCATAGCATCCACAGATGAGGGATACCATTCGTCGTTTGTTTTTCTGGGACTGTGTTATCTTCACTCAGCATGATGTCCTCTAGCTCCAGCCATTTTCCTGCAAAGCTCGTGATGTCGTCTTTCTTTACTGCTGCATAGAACTCCATTGTGTAGATGTACCACATTTTCTCTATCCATTCGTCAGTTGAAGGGGCATTTAGGTTGGTTCCAGCTCTTTGCTATTGTGAAGAGAGCTGAAATAAACATGCCGTGCATGTATCTCTGTGGTGGCGTAAGTCTTGAGGGTACATGATCCCAAGGAGTGGTATGGCTGGGTCGGGTGGCAAGTTCATTCCAAGTCTTCCATAGGTTCTCCACACTGCTTTCCATAGTGGCGGTACGAGTTACATTCCCCCAGCAGTGGATGAGTGTTCCCCTTTCCCCACAACCTCTCCACACTTGGTATCATTCTTTTCTTGATCCTAGCCAGTCTTACTGGAGTAAGATGATATCTTAAAGTGGTTTTGGTTTGCATTTCCTTAATGATTAGTGATGTTGAGCAGTTCTTGAGGTGTTTCTCAGACATCTCTAATTCCTCGCTTGTGAAGTCTCTGTCAGTCTTTGCTCCATCTATTGAGCGGGTCGTTTGTTTTCTTTTTTCTTTGTTTTTTGAGTATTTTTATATTCTGGAAATCAATGCTTTTGTCAGATTATCTGCAGGGAAGGTTTCCTCCCACTTCTTGGGGATTTCTCTTCACTTCCTGATTGTTTTTCTTTTGGTGTACAGAAGCTTTGAGTTTGATGAGGTCCCATTTGTCAATTGTCGACCTTAATTCTTGTGCAGCTGCTGTCTGTATTTAGGAAGTCTTTTCCTACGCCTATGTCTTTGTAGTCTGCTGCCAACTTTTCTCTCTATCACCTTCAGAGTTTGGTTTCACGTTGAGGTCTTATCCATCTGGAGTTGACTTTGTACAGGGCGAGAGGTAGGGGTTTAATTCATTCTTCTACAAGTGGTGATCCAGTTTTGCCAACACCACTGCTGAAGATGCTGTCTTTTCTCCCATGTTGGTTTTTGGCCCCCTTGTCAAATATAATGGCTGAGATTATATGTGCTCAGTTTGGATCTTCGTTTTTTGTTCCATTGGTCAACAGGTCTGTTTTTGTGCCAGTACCAGGCTGTTTTTATGACCTATAGCCCTGTAGTATAGTTAAAATCTGGTATAGAGATCCCTCCGTGCTAGCTCTTTTCACTCAGGTTGATGTTGCTATTCGGGGGTCTTTTGTTTTCCCAAATGAATTTAAGAACTTTTGTTTCCAAGCCTGTGAAGAAACTCTTGGGGATTTTGATTGGGATTGCATTAAATCTATACAGGAGTTTTGGTAAATGGACATTTTTTACAATGTTAATTTTCCCAATCCATGAGCATGGGAGGTTTTTTCCATCTTCTGAGGTCTTCTTCATTTCTTTCTTAAAGGGTTTTAAAATTTTTGTTGTAGAGGGTCTTTGGTGTCTTTGGTTAGGTTTGTTCCTAGGTATCTTATGTTTTTTGAGGCTATGTTGAGTGGGAAGGTCTCTTTTACTTCTCTCCAGTTGCTTGTTCTTGGTGTAAAGAAAGGCCATTGATTTTCTAAGGTTAATTTGTATCCTGCCACTTTGCTGAAGCTGTGTAATCTTTCTTAGGAGTTTTTCTGGTGGAGTTTTTTGCATCTCTTAAGTAAACAATCATATCATCAGCAAATAGGGATAGTTTGACTTCCTCTTTTCCATAGTACTCCTTAATATCCTTTTCTTGCCTTATTGCTCTAGCAAGTGTTTCAAGCACTATATTGAAGAGGAGTGGTGATAGGGGGCAGCGCCTTGCCGGAGTTCCTAGCCTTGTAAAGGGGAATGTTTCCTGTCACTTTCCCCATTTAGGATGATATTGGCTGTGGGGTTTCCTGTATATGGCTTTAAATTACATTGAGGAATGATCCCTCCAATCCAAATTCCTTCTAGGACTTTAAGCATGAAGGGATGCTGGATTTTTTCAAAGGCTTTTTCAGCATCAATTGCGATGATGGTATGGTTTTTGTCTTTGATTCCGTTTTGTGTTTGATGATGTTTATTGATTTATCGTATGTTGAACCATCCCTGCATCTCGTATGAATCCAATTTGGTCATGATGTGATGATCTTCTTGATGTGGGTCTGTTGCGATTTGCCAGTATCTGTTTAGAATTTTGGCATCTGTGTTCATGAGGGAGATGGGTCTATAATTCTCCTTTTTGTTGTATCTTTTGCCTGGTTTTGTAATAGAGTGATGTTGGCTTCATAGAAGAGAATTTGGGAGAGTTCCCTCTGATTGTATTACTAACAGTTTTCAGAAATAATGGGTTTGTGTCTTTTGAAATGTCTTTATAGAATTCTGCTGTGAAACCGTCTGGGCCTGGGCTTTTTTTTTTTTTTTTTTTTCTTTTCTATTCATCTTTTTTTTCATTGTTATGGGTCTGTTTAGCTCTGGATCTCTCTTGGCCAAGCTTTGGTGATTCCCAAGATTTCAGATATTTCATCCATTTCTGTCTAGATTTTCAAACTTGGTAGAATATAGGTTTCTGTATATTTCTCCATATAATTTCTTGATCTTTCCTTGTCCGTTGTGATATTTCCCTTTTCATCACAGATTGTATTGATTTGGAGTTGTTCCTTCTTTCTTTTTGTTAACTGGGCTAGAGGTCTGTCCTATCTTGTTTATTCTTTCAAAGAACCAACTTTGGCCTTCATTGATTTTTTGTATTGTTTTCTTTGTTTCTATTCATTGATTTCTGCTCTGATTTTGTTATTTCTTCCTGTCTGTTGCGTTTAGGGTTCATCTGTTGTTGCCTCTAATGCTTTAGCTGTAGTGTTAGATCATTCACTTGTTGCTCTTCTGTTTTCTAATGTAAAGGCACCCAGGCTATAAATTTCCCTCTTAGGACTGCTTTTAAGTATCCCCATAAGTTTTGTTGTGTTGTATTGTCATTGTCATTCAAGTTCCAGGAATGTTTTTATTTCTTTCTTTATCTCTTCCTTGACCCAGTTCATTATTCAAGAGTGTGTTGTTTAGTCTCCATGTTTCTTGTAGGCAGGAGGGCTTGTCCTGGTGTTGATGTTGAGCTTCATTGCACTGTGGTCTGACAGGATGCATGAAAATTATTTCAATCTTTTTGTATTTGTAGAGGTTTCTTCTGTGTCCAGGAATGTGGTCGATTTTGGAGAATGTTCCGTGGGGTGCTGAGTAGAAAGTGTATTCTCTGGTATTAGGATGGAATGTTCGGTAGAGGTCTAATGAGGTCCATTTGGTGTATCATATCGTTGCTCAGTTCAAGATTCTCTCTGTTTATTTTTTGTCCTGTTGACCTATCCAAAGGATCAGTGGGGTATTGAAATCTCCCACTTATGAGTGTGCTGGGTTAGTGCTGTGACTTGTGTCCTGGAGAATTGTCTTTATAAAGTTTGGTGCACCAAATTTTGGGGCATATATATTCTTAATTGTGAAATTTCTTGGTGGATTGTTCTTTGATGAAAATGTAATGGCCTTCTTTGTCTCTTCTGATTTCTTTTTACTTTGAAGTCTATTTTATCCGATATTAAATAGCAACACCTGCTTTTTTTTTTTTTTTTTTTTTTTTTCTTTTTTTTTTCCATCCTTTCACTTTAAGGTGGTGCCTGTCCTTGAAGGTGAAGATGTGTTTCTTGCAGACAGCATATCGATGGATTCTGTTTCCTAATCCAGTCTCCCAGTCTAGTCTTTTGATTGGGGATTTGTCCATTAATATTTAAGGTTATGACTGATAGGTTGTGTTGCTCCTTTTGCCTTATTATCCATCTGCGGTTTTTTAGGTTTCTACTTCTGCAGTTATGCTTTTATTGATTTCTCCTTCTAGTTGCCTGGGGTTGGTTGCGCCTTTCTTCTGTTCTTTGGATTGCTTCAAGTATTCTCTGAAGGGTTGGTTTTTCCGGACATGTATTCTTTCAAGTTGTTTATGTCTTGGAAGATTTTTCTCTCTCCTTCACTATGATTGACATTTTTGCTGGGTTTATAGTAACCTGGGCTGGCATCCATTGTCCCTCAACACTGGGAATGCTTTTGCTCCAGGTTCTTCTTGCCTTCATCGTTTGCTGTGAGAAGTCCGTTGTTATTCTGATGGTTTCCCCTTTATAGGTCACTTGTTGTTTTTCTCTTGTCGCTTAAGATTTCCTTTGTTTTGGGTGTCCAGCATTTTAACTATGATGTGGCATGGAGAATTTCTTTTCTGATCTTGTCTGTTTGGAGTTCTATGTGCTTTCTTGTATTGGTATTGATTTTGTCCTTTTTTAGTTTGGGGAAGTTTTCTCTATTATTTCTGTGAAGATCGTCAATACCTTTCTCTTGGGATTCTTTCTCCTTCCTCTATTCCTATGATGCGGAGGTTTGATCTTTTCATAGTGTCCACATGCTCCTGGTTGTTCCATTTTTGGGTATTTTTTAAATTTTTCATAATCTTTCCTTGAGGTTTTTAGTTGTGTCTGTGTTTTTCGCAGGTCTGATATTCTTTGTTCTGCTCCTTCCATTCTGCTTCTGAGGCTTTTTTCATTCCCTTTCCTCTTGAATGATGAGTGTTTGATTTCCTTTTTCATTATCCTCTTCTGTTTTCTTTAGTGTTTCTATTTCTTTTTGGACTTTCTCGATCTCTTTTTGTAGCTCTTTTGTTTGCTGGTTGATTTCTTTTTCTTTTCAGCATGGGATCTTTTCAGTGTTTCTCTTCCTTCCGGAGTTTGTCATTCTCTCTCTCTCGGTCCTCATTCTCTTTCTTAGTTCTTTAATTTGTTCTTTATAGATTTTGTAGTTCTTTAAGTATGTTCCCAATTGTGTTTCTGATGTCTGTGTCCTGGGGCATCCCCGGGGGGATCCCACTGCAGGAGTCATCCATAGGGTTAGTAAAGCTGGCGTGGGATTATCCTGCACCTTTCAGGGTGTTAGTCTTCTTCGTGATCCTGGCATATGGGCTTCTCCTTGCCTGTATTCCAATGTGAGTCCTAAATGCCTCTTCCTGTGTTGAAGGCGTTGCTTTGCTTGCCTCCTTCAGATCCTTCTTCGTAATCTCAGTTTGGCGGGGGGGGGGGGGGGGGGGGCTCTTCAGCCCGCGCCCCGGACAAGCTGTATTTATACCGCTGGGGAGATAACTCCGCCCCCACAGCCACTAGATCAATCAAGCCAAAGAACCACACCTTTAATCCCAGCTGGGGGATAACTCCAACACACAGCCACAAAGGCCAATCAAACAAAGCAAGCAGGACCAAAGATCAGCAATCAGCTCGCCAAGGCACCCAGTTCCTACCTGCTCTTCCCTCTTCCTGCCGCTGGGCTCAAGAGATCTCTGCAAGCTTTTTCAGTAAGGATCAGATCATAAATATTTTGATCTTTGTGAGCTGTATGGTCTGTTGGTTCACAGTTGCGGTACGGAAGCTGTCTGAGGCAATACTCCAGTTCAAGGGAACTGACACCCTCTTCTGGCTTCTGGGGGGCATTGCAGGCATGTGGTGTACTTATATACATGTAGGCAAAATGCTCATACACATAAAATAAAAATAATAGAACATTTTTTTAAAAAGACACACGCCTGTAATCCCAGCACTCAGGATACAGAGGCAGGAGGATCTTTGTGAGTTCAGGGCCACCCTGATCTACATAGCTGGGGTCTACATAGCCCCAGGACAGCTGGGGCTACAAGGAAACCCTGTCTCAAAAAAAAAAGAAAAAAAAGAAAAGAAAAAAGAAAATGTCATTTGCAAAACCACATAGCAAACCAGATTTGGTCCTGGACAGTAGTTTTCTTATCCCTGATTTAAATATTTTAATGGATAATAGTTTTTCTATTCAATTTTTATCTATTATAACTAATACTTTGATTAATCCCATTTCTTTTTAATATTTCAGTCCTTAAGATAAATGTCCACAAATGACATTGGGATGATTCAAAGAGTTTATGGCTCTGAGAACTGATTGTTAGATGTCTTTTATTTTATAATTTTTTTGGTCTTTTTGAGTCAGGGTCTCCTTTTATCCCCAGCTGGCCTGGAACTTGCTCTGTAGACCAAGCTGGCCTCAAACTCACCGAGATTTGCCTGTCACTGGCTCCCAAGTACTGGGATTACAGGTGTGCACCACCACACCTGGCAAGATTTATTATTTATTTTATATTTTTACTTTTTTATGTGTATGAATGTTTTGCCTGGATGTGTGTAAGTGCACCTTTGTCATGAAGTGCCCTTGGGGACAGAAGAGGGTGTCGGATCCCCTGGAACTGGAGTTACGGATGGTTGTTAGCCACCATGTGGGTGTTGGGATTTGAACCTGGGTGTTCTGCAAGAACAGCCAATGCTCTTTAACCACTGAGGCCCCATAAATTTATTTGTTTGTTTGTTTGGGTTGTCTTTTTTTTTTTTTTTTTTAAGACAGGGTCTCCCTATGTAGCCCCAGCTATCCTGGAACTCACTGTATAGACCAGGCTGGCCTTGAACTCACAGAGATCCCACCTGCTGAAATTAAAGACATGTGCCACCACAACCAACTTTATTTATTTTATTATTATTATTATTATTATTTTTTTTTTTGGTGTTTTTGAGACAGGGTCTCCCTGTAGCCCCAGCTGTCCTGGAACTCACTCTGTAGATCAAGCTGGCCTTGAACTCACAGAGATCTGCTTGCTTCTCCCTCCCAAGTGCTAGGATTAAAGGCGTGTGCTACCACGCCCGGCTATTTATTTTTTGAATTAAGTACTGTGTCTAACATTTAGCTTAAGAAATTCTACTCTGGCCGGGCATGGTGGTGCATGCCTTTAATCCTAGCACTCGGGAGGCAGTGGCAGGCGGATCTAAAGGGAGAACCTGTCTCAAAAATACAAAAAAAAAAGAAAGAAAAGAAAAAGAGGATGTGTATCTGTCTGTCCAGTGCATTCTGGTGCCTAGCCAAACCAAAGAGGTGTTGGAGTTATAGGTAGTTGTGAGCTACCTAATGTGAATGCTGGGAACTGAACTCCAATACCCCAATCCTGTGCAAGAGCAGTACCTGTTCTTAATGAGTGCGCCCATCTCTAGCCCTCAAAATAAAATAAAAAAAAATTTAACTGGGCCTGGTTGTGCACACCTTTAATCTCAGTGCTCAGGAGGCAGAGGTAGATCTCTGTAAGATGGAGGCCAGCCTGGTCTACATAGCAAGTTCTAGGCCATCTGAGGCTACAGGGAGACCCTAAAAAGGCTTTGCGTGGTGGCTTACACTCAGCCTCATCTACATAGCAAATTCTAGGCTAGTCAGAGCTACATAGTGAGAACCTGTCTCCAAACAAGAGAAATAACCAAAGTTTGAGTTTTTATCAGCTACTTGAGAGAATAGACTTTGATAGAAATTTGACAGCTAAGCCAGGCATGGTGGCACACGCCTTTAATCCTAGCACTTGGGAGGCAGAGACAAATTGTACTGGGTATTTATGGAAAGATTGGTTCAGTAGGGTTTTTTTTTTGTTTCTTATTGTTTTGCATTTTTGTTGCTGTTGTTGTTTTTCTAGATACTAAGCTACACTTCCAGTCCCCTCCAGCAGTTTGAATTTTATAGTGTAAAAGAGGCATTAATCTGTGCTAAAGGAAATATATCTTGAATTTTAATACATATAAATTTGTAATGCTTCTAAGTGATAATGTGTATTTATGTTTAAACCTAATTTTGTGTTAAAAGTTTCAACTCATTTTGTACTTTGATTCATCTTCACGTAGCTTATATATAGCTTATAGCTTATAGAATAGATTAGATATATTAAATTTCCTGAACATTATATACCATTTTAAAACCAAACCTTCTTCCTTTTTTTTTTTTTTTTTTTTTTGAGACAGGGTCTCCCTGTAGCTCCAGCTGGTCTGGAACTCCCTATGTAGACCAGGCTGGCCTTAAACTCACAGAGCTCCACCTGCCTTTGCCTCCCAAGTGCTGGGATCAAAGACATGGGTCACCATGCTTGGCTTGCCATTATTATTATAATTATTATTATATTTCATTTTCTTAGCTACCTCCACAACCTAACAAATTACACTTATAAATCTAGTATAGAAATCATCCTAAACACTTAAACATTGTTTATAAGCTTACTTTTTAATCAACCATGTTCCTTTAAGCATTTAAATTATAGTTAATTTTTTTTTAAGTCTAAGGGCTGGAAATGTAACTCAGTGGGATAATGCTTACCTAGCATGCCTAAGACCTTGGGTTTAATCCTCAACACTGCAAAACAGTAAATAAGTTAATGAGTTAAAATTTATAAGTCTAATATGGAAGAATTTCTTGATGTGTTCAAAGCCTTAAAAGACAAAAAATATTAACGTGGTAATGTGTTAGCACACGTACTATATTAATCTTTATATTTACTATATTAACCACAATTTTTAGACATTTTTATTCTTTGAGAACGTCATACAATGTATTTTGATCATATTCCCTGTCTCCTCCAACTCCTCCGAGAGCTACTCCCACCTCCCTACCTACCCAGCTTTCTAGTTGTTTTTCCCCCTTTCTAGTTGTTTTTCCCCCTGAGTCTGGTATATCTACTAGAACTTGCCCTGGAGTGTGATCCATCTGCAAGGGGTTACACCCTTAAAACTTGATTATCCAGCAGCTATCAAATGCCAGTAGAGCCTCACCTCGGGCTGGAAGTTCATGCCCATTTCTATGATGCAATTTTGCCTGGCTTGAGCTCATGCAGGTCTTATGCATCCTGTCACAGTTGTGGTAAATTCATACGTGCAACAGCCCTGCTGTCTGGGAAGTGGTTTGTAATCATCTGCTTCCTCTGATTTTTAACAGTCTTTCTGGCCCCTCTTTCATGAAGGTCCCTGAGCCTTGCGGGTGGTGTATGATACAGATGTCTCCTTTAGGGCTGAGCACCCTGCAGTCTCCTATTCTCTACACATCGACCAGTTGAGGGTCTTTGTGTTAATTTATCCTTCTATTGCAAGAAGCATCTCTAATGAAGGTTGAGAGATGCACTAGTCTGTGGCTATAGCAATAAGTCATTAGGAATCCTAGCACTCGGGAGGCAGAGGCAGAGGCAGGTGGATCTTTGTGAGTTCAAGGCCAGCCTGGTCTACAGAGCAAGTTCCAGGACAGCTGGGGCTACAGAGAGACCCTGTCTCGAAAAGACAACAACAAAAAGTCATTAGGGTCATTTTAGTACTGTGTCCATTTGGTAGGATATTAGCAGAAGATTCTCCTTTTGGGCCCATGACTTATCTAGTCACAGGTTCTTGATCCTAAACTTTCACATCGTTAATTGAAGTTTGATTTTTTTTAATTAATTAATTTATTTATTTATTTGGTGTTTTTGAGATGGTCTCCCTATAGCCCCAGCTGTCCTGGAACTCACTTTGTAGATCAGACTGCCTTGAACTCACAGAGATCCACCTGCCTCTGCCTTCTGAGTGCTGGGATTACAGGCATGCGCCACCACGCCCTGCTGAAGTTTGATTTATTTTTAAATCACATACTTATGCCTTCCTTTGGGTTGTAGGGTCACTTAAAGAATTCAAGGCTACAGAGTATCCTGACTGGTATAGGATGCACATTACATAATTTTTTAGTGCTTGATTTACTGTACTGTAATTAATTATAATTTAAATACAATGAGCACATAGTTACATTCTTAGCTACATATTAATATTGGAAACGTTTTTGTGCCTATTTTCCATAATACATATTATTTGTCCCCTTTGAATGTCATTATGGTCACATGAGTTCTGCAGAATTATTTTTAATTTATATGTGTATTTTGTCTTTTTTGTTTTTCAGTGCTAAATTGTCTAGCTTGTACAGTGGCAGCCTTTTAAATTTTTGAAGTGGTTAATCTTGATTATCAAGTTGATTGGATTGATAAATACCTAGATTAGTAAAGAACACCTCTAAGCCGGGTGTGGTGGCACATGCCTTTAATCCTAGCACTCAGGAGGCAGAGGCAGGTGGATCTTTGTGAGTTTAAGGCCAGCCTGGTCTACAGAGTGAGTTCCAGGACAGCTGGGGCTACAGGGAGACCCTGTCTCAAAAAAACAAAAAAAAAAAAAAAAAAAAAAAAGAACACCTGACTGTCAGGCCCTTTTCAGAAATGATTAACTAGAAGAGGAAAAGGGATCATGAATATAGGTAGCATCATCCCACAGGTTTAGTCGCTTCTTCCTGCCCCAGTAAAAGAAAACAGGGCATGGTGGCACATACCTTTAATCTTAGCACACAGCTCTCTGTGAGTTCAAAGCCAGCCTGGTCTACCTAGCCAGTTCTAGGCCAGGGACACTGTCTCAAAAAGACAAAAAGAAAAAGAAAAAGGGAAGAGTAGTGAGCCTGCTAGTACAGATGAACGGAGCTGATCTGCTTCAGTGTCCCTTAGCTGTTGTGATGGACTGAATCTCTGAGAGCAGGAGCCAAAGTCAATAATTCCTCTAAATTATGGGAATTTATTTGTTTTGAGACAGTGTCTCTCTGCCTGTCTGCCTACCAAGTGCTGGGACTAAAGGTGTGCACCTTAGGTATTTTTTCACAGGGACAAACTAACTGCCTTCTTGGTTTCATTACTACAGGCATATTTGAATATTGTGATCTCAAGATGATCAGTTATAGGCCTGTAATAACAGATGAAGAAATAGTTTTTAAAGGCTATAACCTTGTTTCCAAATTAGTTCTAATTATGTGGGCTAGTAAGATGTTTTACATAAATTTTATTTATTTATTTTTATTTTTTGGTATTTTTGAGACAGTGTCTCTCTTTAGTCCCAGCTGGCCTGGATCTCACTCTCTGTAGACCAGGCTGGCCTTGAACTCACAGAGATCCACTTGCCTCTGCCTCCCAAGTTCTGGGATTAAAGGCATGCGCCACCACTTCCGGCACTAAGGAGCAATCTTAGCCACCACGTGAGTGCTGGGAATCGAACCTGGGTCCTCTGCAAGAGCACTCAGTATTCTTAACCACTGAGCCATCTCTCCAACCTTTACATAAACTTTTTAAATCATTGTACTTGTATATAAATTTATAGGTTAAGTAATTTAAGGTCAGTGATTAATACAGTGGTCCCTGTGCCTTACTAGAGTGAACTATTTGAAATTTCAGTCCATTTCTTTAAGGATTTAATTTCTTGTGTCTAAATAAAGTACTATTTTTCAATTTTAGACAGTTGACTGCTTGCTGTAAAGTACTTTTTTTTCCTCTTTTGTATATTTTTTTAAGGGATTCTACAATATAATAGCATAGTTTTCAGATAACATTGATGTTACTCAGTTTGCCGTACAATTAGGTAATTGGTGCATTTTTTTGGAGTGAGCCAAATTATTAAGCTTAAGCAATGAATGTAAGTAACATTCATGTAAAACCAATTTGCAAGTATCTATGTCCAAATTTTGAACAATACAAGGTTCCTATAGTCTAGTTGGAGAAGCTTGTATGCACGAGCGTGTTGATCAAATAGGAGTCCAGTCGATATTGCTGTAGTCTCACGATTCACCCCAATCTCTCCGCAGCCCTTACATTCTAACATGCCTCCTCTTCCGCAAGTTGTTCCCTAGGCTTTGGGAAAGGGGCACAAGTGGGTGAGAAGCAAAACAGTCTGTTTTCTCTGGAGATGTCATTTTGGACTCTAGTCTGTTCAGTTTGGTCCCCTTCATGGATTGACAGCTTATCCAGTGATACCTTTTTAATCCTACTAACAGGGCTGGAGAGATGGCCTAGCGGTTAAGAGCGCCGACCGCTCTTACAGAGGACCCGGGTTCTATCCCCAGCACCCACATGGCGGCCAAGAACCGTCTGAAACTCCAATTCCAGGAAAACTCCAGTTCCAGGGGAATCCGACACCCTCTTCTGACCTCCACGGCATTGCACAACATGGGTGCACAGACCTGCATGCAGACAGTACATTCATACACATACAGAAATAAATAAAATTAAAAAAATAAATAAATAAAATCCTACTAACAAAGCACAAGCAGTTGGATGTACAGGCATTTAAGCAGTTGTAAAGTATTTTTTGTATCAGTCCCCTTTAATGCCATGAGACATAAATACCCTTCTGCAGTAATAGTTCCTGTGGTATGTCACAGTTTGTGATTAAATATTCAGAAATTTGATTATAAGCTACTTGGTTAGCTTGTATGTGCATCAGAACAGTTTGTTTGAACTGGTTTTGTTGATTCAGTGAGGCTTTAATATCTGTGATGGGTAAACTTGTCAGTTTGGTTGAGAGATACCTAGGAGATTAGTAGAGGACACTTGAGTGTCACAGATATCTGTTAGGGGATTTTGAAGGGCAGTTAGATGATTAGGGCTCTGAACTACTGATATATTTAAAATATGGTAGGCTGCAGTTCAGTAAAAACTGGAAAATGAGGCCTGATTGGAAGAAGTAGATTACTGCAGGTGTCAGTGAAGGGCATGTCTTATCCTGGCCCGTTTTCTTATCCTCGCTTTGCTTCCTGGCTGCCATGAGTTGAATAGCTTGACTCTACCACACCTTTCTGGCCATAATGGATCAAATCAAGAGCTAAAATAAATTTTCCCGTAGGTTATTTCATCTAGGTATTTTTGTCTTAATGACAAAAAACTGGCTAGAACTATCTTTTTTTTTTTTTTGGTCTTTTTGAGACAGGGTCTCCCTGTAGCCCCAACCATCCTGAAACTCACTACGTAGACCAGTCTGGCCTTGAACTCACAGAGATCCGCCTGCCTCTGCCTCCCAAGTGCTGGGATTACAGGCATGTGCCACCACTCCCAGCTTATCATTTCTTATTTTAGACTCTTAACTATATTTTCAGAAGGGAGATCCCCCCTGCCCCCCTTCCTTTGGATTGCCTAGGTACTGCTGTTTGTGATATTACCCATAGAACTCCATCATCACTTAACTGAATTATTTTATTTTGTAATAGGTTTTTTTGTATACTAACCACATTTCTCAGTTTTGAAAAGTAATGTAATTTCTGTACACAAATGAAAAGTGCTTAGAAATCATTCTTGAGTCTGATGGTTGAACTTTACTTCTTTTCAGGTGTAGCTTTATCGTCATGGATCGATTTGGAGATATATCTGAAGGTGAAGTGGACCACGCTTTCTTTGACAGTGATTTTGAAGATGCAAAGAAATGTGAGAGTGATTTAGTGTTTGACAAGCAAAATGATGACTTTAAGGGGAGAATAGACAAGGATACCAAAAATTTAAATTTGAAATTTAGAATACAGAATGATGACCTTAAAGAAAGAATAATAAATAATGACACAGAAAATGTAAATTTGAAATTTGGAATACAAACAAAGGAAAATTACCTTACTGAGAAAGGAAATGAAAGAAAAGCAAAAATTCCTTCGATGGAACACTCTGTAGAGAATGATACTACACAAACAAGTTCTTCATCATCAACCACCTCTTCAAGATCAAAAAAATCATGTAACACTACAAAAGGACATAAAATATACATGCCCATTCCAAAAATTGTAAAAGGAGAGGATGATTATTATACAGATGGAGAGGAAAGCAGTGATGAAGGGAAAAAGCATCACCTGAGGTCCAAGTCAGCTAAACCTTCTAATAACTTTAAAAAAGGCACAAGTAAAAAATATGCCAAAATTAGTTCTTCCTCATCCTCTTTGTCTTCCTCATATTCACATTCAGGTTCAGACTGCTCAGACACAGGGTCTGATATCCAAAATTCTGATTCACGTTCATCATCAAGGAAACATATATCTGGTTTAACCCATTTATCACCAAAACAGAACTATAAATCCGTAAAATCCGCAAGCACACCACCTTCAGGTACTAAACCAAAAACAGGTGACTACGCCGAGGAGTCTGAAGACACTGTAACAGATATAACTCCTTTGTCAACTCCAGACATCAGCCCTGCCCAGTCTTTTGAACTAAGTCCATCAAATGACCAAAAAGTAAAAGTTAAAAGGCAAGAAAATGTGAATCAGGATGTATATGAAGATGTTGAGGTTTTAAAAAATGATTTAAAATCTTTGAAAGAATCCAAAAAAGGTAAAGAAAAGCCTGGGTTGAATCTTGCTCCAAAAGCAGCAGTGTTAGATTCAAATTTAGACCACAGATCCAGACAAAGAGTCTTACATGATACAATGGACCTGAATCATCTTTTGAAAGGTAATTTTAAAAATCTGCATATTAATAACTAAGCTTAAATGTTAAATGTTATGAATATGCACTGATTTTCTAGTTGCTATCTTTGAGATGATGGCTATTTTAATAATTTATCAGATATTATGCCATAAAATGCCTAGAGTATTGTTTGCATTATCAGATAAGATTGTAAAGCTAATCATTTAGAATTAGAACCCTCAGTCTAGTTTTCTTGTTTATTTGTTTGGTTTTTTTTTGAGGGGGGGTCCTTTTGAGACAGGGTCTCCCTGTAGCCCCAGCTGGCCTGGAATTCACTATGTAGACCAGGTTTGCCTCTACCTCCTGAGTGCTGGGATCAAAGGCATGTACAAACACAGCTGGCCAGTCTACTTTTAAATACTTCTCAAATGCCTCCCAGTCTTCATTCTTAGGGCACTAGTAAGTATGTGCAGCCATTTTCACTATTCACCTTTAGACAGGACCATATCCAGAGAAACTCTTCGTCTGACTCTTGGAATAGAAGAACCTTTTGAAAGCAGATCCACAAACAACTTGCACTTTGACTCATTCTCCCAAATTGGGTTGTTAAACTCATTCCTGAACAAGTAATTGGTCAGGGGAATGACATCCTAAGCTAATCATACTCTTGCTGGAGTTAGGGGTGGGGAGTTGGGAGTAACAAGATCTATTAAGGGGGAATTTAAGGAGAGATGCTAATTGGGTGCCATCAGCTTTGTTTACTAGCTTTTCAAACTTTACTGAGCGTACAAATCACCCTGGAATCTTTGTTAAAAATAAATACAAGCTGGGCTGGTCACCTGGTAAAAGTACTTGACATAAAAACCTGCTGACCTGTGATCTTGTTTCCTGTGAACCTCGATTTGTGATTTCACCTAAAAAAGATAATGAATGTATGGATGAGAATTAATACAGTGCTGCCATCCAGTGCATACGGCTTTATTGAAAACTAGGAAGATGGAGAAGTACTACTTGACATTGTGTGTATAAGATGTTTTAGGCCTAGGGATAGAAGGGCAAGATTGTGTGATAAGGGTCTGATTATCTGATAAGATTGTCTGATCCAAGTTTGTACTTCCCCAAATGAAGTTACAGAAAGGATTTTGAATAAAATTATGTGTGATGCCGGGGCATGGTAGCACATGCCTTTAATCCCAGCACTTGGGAGGTAGAGGCAGGTGGATCTCTGTGAGTTCAAGGCCAGCCTGGTCTACATAAGTGAGTTCCAAGACAGCTGGAGATACAGGGAGACCCTGTCTCAAAAAAAGACAAAACAAAAACAAAACAAAGCAAAACAAAATCTGTGAGGCCTGACATGGTTCCAGCAGCGTAATTCCAGGGCATAGTTCCAAAAGATGTTGGGGGATGAGTATCCTCTCCTAAAAACTAAATTTTTTTTTTTTTAATTTTATTTAGTTTTGTATGTGTATAAATGTACTGTCTGCATGTAGGTCTGTGCACCTGTGTCGTGCAATGCCGCGGAGGTCAGAAGAGGGTCTCGGATTCCCCTGGAACTGGAGTTCTCCTGGAATTGGAGTTACAGACGGTTCTTAGCCACCATGTGGGTGCTGGGGATCGAACCCGAGTCCTCTGCAAGAGCGGTCGGTGCTCTTGTCCGCTAGGCCATCTCTCCAGCCCCCTAAAAACTAAATTTAAGAGGCAGACTGTTTTATTTAGGTATTAAGTGTAACTTGGTGTTGTAATGCCACATGTAGGTTTTTTTGTTTTGGTTTGTTTTTTTTTTTTTTTTTTTTTTTTTGAGACAGGGTCTCCCTGCAACCCCAGCTGTCCTGGAATTCACTTTCTAAACCAGACTGGCCTTGAACTCACAGAGATCCTCCTGCCTCTGCCAAGTTCTGGGATTAAAGGCAAGTGCCACCACACCCAGTGCCACATAAATTTTTATATAATAAATATTGCTGCAATCCATATAAATATACTTTGGGGGCCTCAGCCTTTAAGTGCATAAAGGAGTTGGAACGAAAAAGTGAAGAACTTCTAGGAAAATGGAACTAGAGTCTTACTGTAGTAGTTATTATATTCTGAAATTTGGGGAAATTTTTAGAGAAAATAATTTTTTAACTTATTCTTCCAAAAGAGGAAAAACTTGGGGAAAAGCACTTTAAAAATACTGTAGGAAGGAGCCAGGCATGGTGGTGCACACCTTTAATCCCATCACTCAGGAAGGAGGCAGAGGCAGTCAGATCTTTGTGAGTTCAAGTCCAGACTGGTTTACATAGCGTGTTCTAGTCCAGCTGGGACTACAGGAAGACTCTTGTCTCAAAAAACAGAACAAAACAAAACAAAAAAAAAACTTGTAGGAATTTTACAGAAAAATCATGAGACCAAAACCAAAGTCAGGTGACGAGAGGGAGTTTATTTCACATTAGCAGCCTGACCCACACACAACACCTTAACTGAGTCTTTAGGGTCTTTTATATCCATGTGACAAATGCAAGCAACAAAAATCAAGTAGGTGGTTTACAGATAACCTGCTTATCTCATCTCCATTACCATAAGACTGAAAGGTCTTTTAGTAACCAACCAATGTGTTTTTCTTACTAAAGGAAGGAAAGACCAAACAATATAAATAAATGATTTTAGTTTATCAGTAGACATTGTGATTGTGTTAAAAATGGAATCACAGCTGGGCATGGTGGCATATGCCTTTAATCCCAGCACTTGGGAGGCAGAGGCAGGTGAATCTCTGTGAGTTCAAAGCCAGCCTGTTCTACATAGTGAGTTCCAAGGACAGCTGGGACTATTGGGAGACCCTGTCTCAAAAAAGATTAAAAAAAATTTTTACTTTTGTACTGATACAAAACTTACCCCCTTTAATCTTGGGGTAAGTTTTGTGTCAGTACAACCCCTAATAAAAGGAAAATACCAGGCTTAGGCAATCTGGGAAAGTTTACTTCAGGAATAGCCAGGACTGTGCTTTCTAGGTGGAGCATAGCAGCTGTTGGACTCAAACTGCCACACTCACAAAAGAAACCAACGAGGGGCCACAGATTAATACGAAATTTATTTAATTTGCTGGTACACCAGAACCCAATTAAGAAAACTGACACATCAGAGAAGCCAATTATTGATGTGACAGGGATGCAACCCAACCCCATACTGGAATGGGTGCGACCCCGGCTATCTGTTACAGAGAGCTTTTAAAGTCAAAATGACAAACTAGAGTCTGGTGATATCATACATACACAATTGCAAGGCTATAGGAACACAGTGCAAGCAGTGGTGACCTTTAAGCTGATTGGTTCTGTTTAGTAGTGTGAAGCCCCTTGGAGAGGAATGGGCTCCTAGGGGGGTAGGAAGCACTCTGACAGGACTGGGAAAGTTCATCCTGACCTCAGTAGCTGTGGGAACTAGGAACTCAGGGTCGGACTGTATTCTTGCGGTTAAGGTAGTCATGGAAAACAGGCTTGCTTCAACTAGAGAGTTGCTCCTGCATGGTTAACCCTTTCCTTTTGATTAGCTTTTTGTGAGAGTCATAACACAACCAGAAGCAAAGTGGTGCCTGGGCAGGACAGCAGATAAAGAGGAAGTGAGCTCATTGACAGTTTGCAGAGGGAGTAGAAATCTGCGTGTGGCCCTGGGAATGCTGGCCATACATTCCAGATCCTTGGAGAACCAAAACTAACAGTACAGCCCTTTGGTTATACTAGAGAAGGGGCATTATATTCTTTCTGTAACTGCTTCCAGCTGATAGGGGGTGTAGTTGGGAAAAAAGGGGATATCAGGCTGGTAAATCAGGATCTGATCTCTGTCTCAGCCATTCTTGGTGACCAGTGTTCAGTCTGGATCAGTAGTGGCCAGTGGTTGGTGTGCAGTTTCTTCTATAGCTGAAAAAACACACTGGTTAAATCTTGTATGAGTGAGCTCTTGGTTTGTTTTTGGAAATAGCCTAAGAGGCATGGTGCCACAGTGCACAGACTTCCCAGTCCGATAGGGGGCCTAGTAAAGGCATTAGCCATGGTAGAATTCCCCAGCCAGGATCTCCAATTGGAGGAGGTGAGGACCTGTACTCTGTTGTAAGAGATTGGAAAAAAGTTTTAGTACACAGGGCCCCCAAATGAGAGCCAGCATAACATGACAATAGGTTCGGGGGAGGGAGGTCATTAGCCCAAATATTTTTGACAGGCTAGTATAGTAGTGGTGTTTTTCTTTTTTTTTTTTTCTTTTCTTTTTTTTTTTATTTTTTAGTCTTTTCGAGACAGGGTCTCCCTGTAGCCCCAGCTGTCCTAGAACTCACTCTGTAGACCAGGCTGGCCTTGAACTCACAAAGATCTGCCTGCCTCTGCCTCCCGAGTGCTAGGATTAAAGGCGTGCCCCACCACACAGACAGTAGTGGTATTTTTCTAACATGGCGCAGATCTCACCCATCTCTGAAGTAATAAGGTCATGAGTTAATTTTATTTTTTTATTTTACTTTCCTGTTGGGGTGTTTAAAAACCATACAGAGAAAGCCGGGCATGGTGGCACACGCCTTTAATCCTAGCACTTGGGAGGCAGAGACAGGTGGATCTTTGTGAGTTCAAGGCCAGCCTGGTCTACAGAGTGAGTTCCAGGACAGCTGGGGCTACAGGGAGACCCTGTCTCAAAAAGACCAAAAAAAAAAAAAAAAAAAAAACCATACAGAGAAATTAATTTTGTTTTTAAGGTCAGTTGAGGTTCTGGTCCTCGGGGATTACTCTGGTTTTGTGGGGGGAGCCCCTAGCTCCTTTAGTCTTTCCTTTTACCAATCCAATCTATGCAAGGACAAAGTCAGGTCTTGCTTGACCAGGCTTCCCTAAGACTTTCCTCTGTGTTGGCCTTCCTCTTTTTAGACTGGACACTGGTTGGAGTCCCTTAAGTGTATCTCCAAGACCTCCCTGAATAGGAAGACTGGTGACTCACAGTCACAGGACATTTTGAGAGGTGCCCTCACAGGCCCCTAGGACTTAAGTTGACCTTAGCGGGCAAGGGCCAAAAAATTGTCCCTTTAAATTCCTCTGACCAGATCAGGTTAGAGATTTTAAGTATGGTTATTAAACCTCCAAGAGGGTAAGTTGTATTAATTTGGTATTTTTAATTACTACATAATGTAAATAAAGCTTGAACAAAGACAAGAATTTTCAATAAATCTTGACTAGATATATGTTTTGGTTTCTTTTAATTGTTGTGACAAAACACTCCATCATTACTAACTTGGGGAAGAAAGGGTTTGTTTTACATTTCCCAAGTCATAGTTCATTACTTAGGGAGCCCAAGGTAGGAACTCAGGGCAGGAACCTGGAGGTAGGAGCTACAGCACGGGCTAGGAGAGAACATTGCCTAATGGCTTGTTCCCCTGGCCCATGTTCAACCAGTTTTCTTATACAATACAGAAAGATCTTCCCAGGGGTGGCATTGCCCACATTGGACTAGGCTGTCCCACATTATTTAGCAATCAAGAAAATATCTTGTAGACATGGCCACAGGCCAGTCCCATGGAGGCACTTCTCCAGTTGAGGTTTCCTCAGCCCAGGTGTGTCAAGTTGACACCAAAGCTATCCAGTACAGCATGTATTTTGTTCTTTAGGATTTACGTCTATAAAGGGCCATTTAGGTTCTCTAGGTAGAATGTGTCTATGCTCTGAAAGGAGCAATTTAACATTTTTAGGTTAAGTAGACATAGCCTTTAAACTTAAAATAATGAAGAAACTTAATACCATCTAGGTCTATTGCAAGTGAAGGCTGTTTTACTATAAATAGATGGTAGTTTGTTTTTCCTGCCCCCCAGACTCTTGAGTTACAGTTTTGAGAAGGAAGTGAGGGGGGTCATATTAACATACCTATAGACAGGAAATGGGTTGGCAAGCTCACTGAAACTGTTTTCATTTGGACTGTCCCATATGGTTCCTGGAAGTAATACCCAGATTTTCTTGAAAAGTAACACAAACAAAGTGTAACAGTGTAGGAAGCTTCTCTTGCTACGAGTAGGTAGAGTGCAGTCCTGCTAAGGGAAGGGGAGCACAGTGGCCATCTGCAGTCACTGTGTGGAACTGACCCCTCACCACAGAGGTCAGTTGGTCACTTTTGTAATAACAACCTTAGAGGTACTTCCAACTCAGGTCCTTAGCCTGAGTGGCAGAATGCCTCCCATATTCGGCTGTGTTTTCCCACCTACCCAAAGATTGCTGGTCTCTGGACAGGAATTTTAGGCTGATGGCCTATCTTCAGCCTACACCCACTCATAATGCACTTCACAGGTTGTGACCTGATTAGTCTCTGACCAACCCCATGCTAGCTTATCAGGCTGGTAGTCTGATAGACCCCTATCCAACCCACTAGCCACTGACAGCCTGCTTCAGCCTGTGTATGTGCAAAATAATGAACCCGGGAATTCTGTGTAATGATGGTAATGGAGAATTTGATTTATTGCTTGTTGCAACTCACTTTTATAAGCAAATTGATGTCAGCTCCCAGAGGCAATCACAGACCCCCCCAGTTTTGCACCACTGTATACTGCTGCTCTGCCTAGCATCATGTGCCTGGGCCACCTTGCTTGCTCCCTCTTGGGACAGGGTCAGAGGAATCCCATGACTCCCACATTGTACCCTGAGAACTAGCCCCTAATTCAAACTGGATCTTCTTCCCACATAACAGAGCTATATAAAAACATTTTTAGTTGGTATGGGTAACTCAATACTTGTATGTGTCCATATACCTGTCCATTCACCTGAGACTGTAACAAGGTGTGCAGTACAAGCCAAAGGAATGGACTTAAAATTTTGGTTGCACCAGTGTGGGGGCAGATGCTTTTAATCCCAGCACTCAGGAGGCAGAGACAGGTGGATTTTTGTGAGTTCAAGGCCAGCCTGGTCTACATAACCAGTTCCAAGACAGCTGGGGCTACAGGGAGACCCTGCCTCAAAAAGACCCCCCCAAAATTGGTTGCAACAATAATTTTTATAATAATAACACTGAATCTCTAGGATAATGTTACAATTTTCTCAAAATAGTCAAAATTATAATATTTAAAACAGTCTGCATGGTACCAAGAGTACCAAGAGTCTCTACTTAGTGTTTGTACTGAACAAAGCCACATACATTGCTGCCAAACATAAAGGTTTTCATTTAGAGATAGATCGTCAGAAATGTCATTTACATTTTAATATAGTAAATATCCCTAACTGGGTTTCAAACTCAAAAAGTGATGGAAAACAGAATTATACATCTGATTTTTACTAAAAGCTAACCATAAGTAAAGTTACAATATGATAATTAAAGACAGTTTCATTAAGGGAGAGGCTAAGGAATGGGACGACAGTAGATACTTAGTCTTATTAAGGCAATACAAACTAAAGACCATTTAATGATTAACAATACCAAAAACATGAAGTAGGGTATAAGAAAATGGTATTCAGGAACTTAGAATGAGAGAGGAAGGCAGAAGTACTTCGTACAGGGTCAGGGGAGGTCTGTGACAGCCACAGTTCAGGCTCAGGGCAATCTTGTATACACAGAAGCATATGGTAATTTTATAAAAAAAAATAAAATAAAATCTAAAGGTAGTTATTTTGAACATGTTGCAGTTGTCTAGTCCTAGGCTGTTTTGTTGGAGGGAAGAGATTGTCTTAAGGGCCCTTTTGGGGATAAGTTTTTAGAAGGTACTCAGTGGAAGCCATGTGCTACTTTGTCTGACCCAAGTGCCAGAGTATAGATGAGTCTAGGGATTTTTAAATGGGTCTCTGGCCAGAGGGACAGAAGCACAGCACTTAGAAGCCCATTGAAGTAAAAGAAAAGGAAAATATCTGCCAGCAAATCTTTAATAAGGAGGGGTTAAAATTGGATCTTTGGGGGGGTCTGAAAGCAATAGAAAGGAAACCAAAATCAGAATACCTTTAAACAAACAAAGGAAATACCTTAAAATAATTACTTTGGAGAGCAAGCTTAATCTAACAGGTAGTTACCAAGTAAAATTTTCTGATAACCAGCTTACTGTTTTATAGATTTTTTTAAATATATACTTTCTTTTATTTCATTTTTTTAACAATAAGTAATAATTTATGAGTACAGCATCCTTCATGTAAAACCAATTTGCAAGCAGTTGTACCCAAACCCACACAGCCCAAGGCTCCCACCATCCATCTGGAGGGGCTTGAATGTACAATCAAGTCGATCAAATAAGCATCCACTCTATATTGCTGGAGTTTCACCATTCACCCCAATCACAGCCCTTACATTCTACCACGCCCCCTCTTCCCTGGATTGTTCCCTAGGCTTAGAAAAGGGGCACAGGTGGACAAGAAGCAAAACAGTCTACTTTCTCTGGAGATGTCATTTTGGACTCTGATCACTTCTGGCTGTTATCTTTCATGGGCTGACAGTTTGTCCAGAAATGACCTTTTAATCCTATTAATGAAGCACAAGCAATTAGATATATAGATATTTAAACAGTACTAATTATTATTATGGTAGGTTACTTTTTTATAGACACAGATGTTTGGATGGTATGCTAATCCATGAATTACATTTTTTTTTCTGTAAAAGATGACAAGGTCTTACTGTGGCTTATATCATCTCCTAACCACTAGAGGATGTAAGCTTGTGGCATCAGCCATGAGTTATTCCTCCAAGGAGAGAGCTGATAGCCAGTTAGATATGGGATATACAGACATATGGCTACCATTGCTGCACAGTATTTCCAGGCAGGTGAGGTGTAGCTGATGCTGATGGAGGAGTCTTGCTTGACTCAAGGAGACCAATATTTGCTTTATTGGTTTAGTGGCCTTTGGTAACACTCTCTGGTATTCCAGAGATGAACTGTACATTTGCAAGTGCAGTCTCAATACATCTTTCCCATGCTTACATGATGGTCTTTGACAGCAGGGCCTTATTGCCTCCCTTCTTGCAGGTATCCCAGCTTACAGGCAAGAAGTCTTTACCTTTTTTGGCGGGGAGGGGGGGCTTGGATCCCCTGGCCAACATCTCCTTCGCAGAATAATCCTTTGCTGATATCAGTGCTCTCCTGTATTAATATATTTTGCTTATATGCACTGCTTAAAGAGACTTTGGTATTATATTTGGTTCTGAATACAGAATAATCCTTTTTACAGTTCCTATGTCTATTAGTCAATTAAAGAAAGCAGTTTTACCAGTTTTATAAGAGATTACCTCTATTAACAGTCAGTTCTAATTTACAGTCAGAGAATGACTTCATTACCACAATGTTTTTCTTTGTCCTATGAAAAAGAGGTAAGGAGGTCTCTCATATTAAAACTGTGCTGCACCTAGAAGGTAAGGTTCATTAGGACTAACTATAAACAGTTACACCTATGGTCCTCAGAGATGTTTGATGCCTGTAGCAGTCTGAGGCTTTTCTTCCTTTTAGTGTTAAGATGAGCGAACTTCTGGTTAGGAGATGTTATAAGCCACAGTAAGACCCTGTCATATTTAACAGGGGGGGAAAATGTAATTCATGGATTAACATATCATCCAAACATATGTGTCTATGCCAAAGTAACCTACCATAACTATTAATGCTGCTTAAATACCTATATATCTAATTGCTTGTGCTTCATTAGTAGGATCAAAAGGTTATTCCTGGACAAACTGTCAGCCCATGAAAGGAAACAGCCAGAATTGACCAGAGTCCAAGTCAACAGCTCCAGAGAGAGGGGACTCTTTTACCTCTCATCCACCTGTGCCCCTTTTCTAAGCCCAGGGAATAATCTGCGGAAGAGGGGGCGTGGTAGAATGTAAGGGCTGCGATTGGGGTGAATGGTGAAACAACAGCAATGTAGTCTGGACACTCATTTGATCAACTTGATTGAACAACCAACCTGTCACCCCCCACTGGATGGTGGGGCTGTAGGGGTTCGGGCACAACAGCCTGCAGATTGGTTCTGCACGAGGGATGCTTGTACACACGGATTATCACTTATAGCTAAAAAATGAAAAAAAAAAAACAGAGAAAGATGCAGGACAGTTATGGCAGAATGCATGATCTGGGATGGGGTGAAGGTGGGGGGGAGGGGAAGGGGAAATAAGCCTGAACTGAATTGGAAAAAGTGTATGAAATGCACAAAGCATCAATAAAAATTAAATTAAAAAAAAAAAAAGATGAGCCAACTCCTCTGCTGGTATTTCTTTTACAACCTACACAATGGAAGGCTGTATCTTTTCTTTCTCAGCCATTGAGTTGGTGACGTTTTGACCTGTGGGAACATACAAATCTTTTCCCATAGTTTTAAGATTAATTTGAAAGTTTTTGACAAAAAGGTTTAATATGTAACTGTATCCCCCCTTTTTTTATTTTAGGTTTTTTATTTTTGACCCATGAGTCTCAAAAAGGCAGTCGTAGTACACATACCTATAGGCAGGAATCAAGGTATAAATTTCATTAAATTTATCCAAGCTGTTTCGGGTGACTGTATGTTGTTAATCTGGGAAGCAAACTTATTCCTTAGGTTAAATTATCCTACAGGTAAAAGAGAATGTTATAAGATGATACTGTATAACACAAAAATTATAGAGAACATTTGTATATGTAATCCCAAAGTTATTGTTATATAAATTTTGAGTAAAATACCATGTAATTTTATTTTATTTTATTTTTTTATCTTTTCGAGACAGGGTGTCCCTGTAGCCCATGTAATTTTAAATTAAATACACATTAATAGAATATAGACCTGTGTCCCTCTCCCACCCCTCCTGGTTCACCACTTCAGTCAGTTTTCTGATGCAGTCTTTCTGTTGTTGTTCTTTCAATATGCATCCCTCTCCACAAGAAATATTTACAACTGGGTTATTGATGCTAGCATCCACAAATGAGGGATATCATTCGTTGTTTGTTTTTCTGGGACTGTGTTACTTCACTTAATATAATATCTTCTATCTCCATCCATTAACCTGCAAAGTTCATGATGTTGTCTTTCTTTACTGCTTCATAGAACTCCATTGTGTACATGTACCACATTTTCTCTATCCATTCGTCAGTTGAGGGGCATTTGATTTGGTTTCAGCTTTTTGCTGTTGTGAACAGAGCTGCAATAAATACAGCTGTGCATGTATTTCTGTAGTAAGATGAGTCTTGTGGGTATATACCCAGGAGTGGTATGACTGGGTCAAATGGCAAGCTCATTTTCAGGCTTCCAAGGGTTCTCCACACTGCTTTCCATAGTGGCTGTACAAGTTTATATTCCCACCAGCAATGGATGAGTGTTCCCCTTTCCCCACAACCTCTCCACCACTTGGTATCATTTGTTTTCTTGATCCTGGCCAGTCTTATTGGAGTGAGGTGATATCTTAGAGTGGCCTTAATTTGCATTTCTCTAATTATTAGTGAACAGTTTTTAAGATATTTCTCAGCCATCTCTAGTTCCTCCTCTGTGAAGTCTCTATTCAGTTCTTTGCTCCATCTTTTGAGTGATTCATTTGTTTTCTTTCTTCTTTGTTTTTTGAGTAGTTTGTATACTCTGGAAATTAATGCTTTGTCAGATGGATCTGCAGTGAAGGTTTCCTCCTACTCTGTGGGTTTTCACTTCACTTCCTTTATTGTTTCTTTTGATGTACAGAAGCTTTTGAGTTCAATGAGGTCCCATTTGTCAGTTGTTGATCTTATTTCTTGAGCAGCTGCTGTCTGATTTAGGAAGTCTTTCCCTACGCCTGTGTCTTATAGTCTGCTGCCAAGTTTTTCTTCTATTACCTCCAGAGTTTTGGGTTTCACGTTGAGGTCTTTGATCCATCTGGAATTGACTTTTGTACAGGGCGAGAGGTAGGGGTTTAATTTCATTCTTCTACAGGTGGTGATCCAGTTTTGCCAACACCACTTGCTGAAGATGCTGTCTTTCCTCCATTGTGTCTTCTTGGCCCCTTTATCAAATATGAGGTGGCTGACGTTTTGTGCAAATCGCTCAGGTTGGATTCCACTCAGTTTTATTCTATAGGTCAACTGGTCTGTTTTTGGGCCAGTACCAAGCTGTTTTTATCACTATGCCCTGTAGTATAGTTTGATGTCCGGTATAGAGAACCCCCCCGTGGAAGGTCTTTTTTATTTTTTTTACATAAATTTATTATTTTTTTTTAACAACTGATTAAAACCCGTGTCCCCCGCCCCCATTCCCCCACCCCATCAGAGCTCATGCATTCCTGCCAAACATGCTTTTCATCTCTTTCGCGATCCTTTCTCAATAGTTCTTTTTTCTTTTTTAATTTTATGGATTTGTGCTTGCCGTACATCATGTCCAATTCAGAGACATATTTCCCTTGCCCTTCCCCCCCACCCCCCACGACCACCCCAGATCAGGTATTCTGGCCATAACTGTCTGCATCTTTCTCTGTTTTTTTTTTTAGTCTTTGTTTTTTTTTTTTCATTTTTTAGATTATAAGTGATAATCCATGAGTACAGTCATCCTTCATGCAAAACCTATCGCAGGCTGTTGTGCCCAAACCCCCACAGCCCCACCATCCCGTGGGGAGTGACAGGTTGGTGTGTGTTCGATCAAGTTGATCAATGAGTGTCCAGACTACATCGCTGTAAGTTTCACCATTCAAAGACCCAATCGCAGACTTTACATTCTACCACGGCCCCCTCTTCCGCGGAGTTGTTCCCTAGGCTTAGAAAAGGCACAGGTGGATGAGAAGTAAACAGTCCCCTCTCTCTGGAGCTTTGACTTGGACTCTGGTTCAATTCTGGCTGTTTCCTTTCATGGGCTGACAGTTTGTCAGGAATAACCTTGCGATCCTACTGATGAAGCACAAGAATTAGATATATAGGTAATTTAAACAGCAATAAGAGTTATGTAGGTTACTTTGGCATAGACAATATGTTTGGATGATATGTTATTTATGAGTTACAATTTTCCCCCCTGTTAATATGACAGGGTCGTACTTGGCTTATAACATCTCCTACCTGTAGAGATGTAAGCTTTGGCATCAGCCATGGGTTATTCCACCAAGGAGAGAGCCAATAGCCATTAGATTTGGGATATACAAAAAAAACAGGCATACTGCTGCCTCTGCTGCACAGTATTTTCCAGGCCCAGGTGGAGGTGTAGCTGGTGCTGACCGGGGAGTCTTGCTTTGAACTCAGGAGACCCGTATTTGCTTCCTTGGTTTAGTGGCCCTTTGGAACACTCTCTGGCATCCAGAGGCCATCTGTACCCTTGCATGTGCGTCTCAATACATCCCTCCCATGTTAACGTCCGGCCTTCGGCAGCAGGGTCTTATCCCCTCTCCTCCTGCAGGTATCCCAACTTAGGGCAAGGAGCCCTTACCTGTTGTGGGGCCTTGGATCCCCTGGCCAACATCCGCCTGGTAGAACAATCCATTGCTGATGTCAAGAGCTCCTGCCATTAAATATCTTTTGCCTAAGTGCATAGCCCAAGGACTTTATTATTATATTGGGTTCTGAACAGAGTATAATCCTTTTCACAGTTCCTATGTCCTATATAGTCAATGTAAGGAAGGGCATTTGTTTTATTTCCAGTTTTTCTAAAAGAGTATCTCTTAAATAGTCGTTCTACATTACAGTTAGGAGAAGACCTTCATCCATATTTTTCTTGTTTCTATGAGGGTAAGGCAAGAAAGTCTCTCATATTAAAACTTTGTGGCACCTAGAAGGTAAGGTTTCATAGGATCTCATTATAAACAGTTGTTTACAGATAGGATCCACATAGTTTCGATTTGCCTGTGCATCTGAGGCTTTTCTTTTACGTGTTCAGATGGGACAACTTCTCTGCTGTATTTCTTGGTACCATACTCAATGAAGCTGTATCTTTCTTTCTCAGCCATTAAGTTGGTGACATTTTGCCTGTTGGAACAATACAAATCTTTTCCCATGTTTAGTTTTAAGATAATTGAATAAATTTTTGACGAAAGTGTTCAATGTGTAACTTGTATCCCATCCCCCCCTTTGGGCAATAAGCAAGAAAAGGAAATTAAAGGAGTTCTAATTGGAAAAGAGGAAAATTAAACTATCCCTTTTTGATTATGATATGATTGTCTAACTAAGGAATGCTAAGAACTCACCAGAAAACTCCTAGAATGATTAAGAGCTTTGGTAAAGTGGCAGGGATACAAAATAAATCCTAGAAAAATCAGTAGCCCTTTTCTTTACAAAACCAACAACAAGCAACTGAAGAAGGACTACAAAGGAGACCTTCCCACGCCAATAACCTCAAAAACAAATAAAGTACGTTCTCAATATTCTACATGAGGAAGTTGACTGTTTTTGAGCAGAAGTTCAGCGTGTCAGTCAGTTTCTTTGATGCAGTCCTTTGCTGTTTGTTGTTGTTGGTATTGTTTGTCGTTTCCAATATGCATCACTTCCCAACTGCTTTGACAAAAGTTCAAGGGGGGTCCAACACAAGAAATACTTACAACTGGGTAATTGGCACTAGCCATCCACAGATGAGGGATACCAATTCTTCTTTGTTTTTCTGGGACTGTTGAAGTTAACTTCACTCAGCAATGGCTGTCTTTGCTACCAGCCATTTTCCTGCAAAGCTCATGAATGTCGCGTTCTTACTAACGGCGGCATAGAACTCCATTGTATAGATGTACCACATTTTTTCTATCCACCATCAGTTGAGGGGCATTTGGGTTGGTTCCAGGCTCCTTGCTATTGTGAAGAGAGCTGAAATAAACATGGCCATGCACATATCTCTGTGGCGGAGTGAGTCTTGAGGGTACATGCCCAGGAGTGGTATGGCTGAGTCGGGTGGCAAATTCATTCCAAGTCTTCCACCAGCAGTGGATGAAAGTGTTCCCCCTTTCCCCACAACCTCTCAGCACTTGGTATCATTTTGTTTTCTTGATCCTAGCCAGTCTTATTAGAAAAAGATGATATCTTAAAGTGGTTTGATTTGCAGTTCCTTAATGATTAGTGATGTTGAACATTCTTAAGGTGTTTCTCAACAATCTCTAATTCATCACTTGGTGAAGTCTCTGTTCGGGTCTTTGCTTGTCTATTGAGTGGGTCATTTCGTTTTTTTCTTTGTTTTTTTGAGTAGTTTATAGATTCCTTGGAAATCAAGGCTTTGTCAGATGTATCTGCGGTAAGGTTTCCCTCCCACTCTGTGGGATTTCGCTTCACTTCCTTGATTGGTTTGCTTTTGATGTACAGAAAGCTTTTGAATTTAATGAGGTCCCATTGTCAATTGTCGACTTAATTCTTGTGCAGCCGCGTTCCTATTTTAGGAACTTTTCCGACGCCGAGTCTTGTAGTCTCTGCCAACTTTTTCTTCTTCACCTTCAGAGTGTTGGGGTTTCACACCTGAGGTCTTTGATCATCTGGAGTTGACTTTTGTACAGGGCAGAGGTAGGGGTTTAATTTCATTCTTCTACAAGTGGCGATCCAGTTTTGCCACCACCACGTGCTGAAGATTCTGTCTTTTCGCCATTGTGGCTTCTTGGGCCCCCTTGTCGAAATATAAGATGGCTGAAATTGTAAAGGTTTTTCAGATTTGGATCTTTGGTTTTGTTCCTTGGTCAACAGGTCTCTGTGGTTTTGTGCCAGTAGCAGGCTATTTTTATGAATATAGCTCTGTAGTATAGTTTGAAGTCTGGTAATAAGATCCCCTGTGTAGCTCTTTTTTTTTTTTTTATTTATTTATTTATTCAGGGTCTTTGTTTTTACAAATGAAAATGAGGATTTTTTTTTTANTCTATTCAGGGTCTTTTGTTTTTCACATGAATTTAGGGGATTTTTTTTTTTTCCAAACCTGTGAAGAAGCTTTTAGGGATTTTTGTGATTAGGATTGCATTAAATCTGTAGAAGAGTTTTGGTCGAATGGACATTTTTACTATATTTATTTCCCAATTCATTTGAGCATGGGGGGTTTGTCCATCTTTTTTTTGTTTAATTTTTTTTTTTAATTTTACTTTATTTTGTATGTGTACGACTGTACTGTCTGCATGAGGTCTGTGCACCTGTGTCTTTCAATGCCCGGAGGTCAGAAGGAGGGCGTTGGCTTCCCCTGGCGCTGGAGTTCTCCTGGAATTGGAGTTCCGGACGGTTCACAGCCGCCATTGTGGGTGCTGGGGATCGAACCCGGGTCCTCTGCCAAAGAGCAGTTGGTGCTCTTAACCGCTTAGGCCATCTCTCCCAGCCCCTTGTCATTTTGATGTCTTCTTCCATTCCTTCTTCAGAGGTTTTAAAAATTTTTGTTGTAGAGGCATCCTTGTGTCTTTGGTTAGGTTTTGTCCTCGGTATTTTATTGTTTTTGAGGCTATTGGCTGATGGGAAGGTCTCCTTAGTCCTCTTCAGTTGCTGTTGTTGGTTTTGTAGAAAAGGGCTATGATTTTTCTAGGCTTGATTTTGTATCCCTGCCACTTTACAGAAGTCTTTAATCATTCTAGGAGTTTCTGGTGGAGTTCTTAGCATAATCTTAGTGTGACAATCATATCATAATCAACAAAAGGGATAGTTAGATTTTCCTCTTTTCAATTAGAAACTCCTTTAATTTCCTTTTCTTGCTTATTGCCCACAAGGGGGGGGTTTCATGCATATATTGAAAAGGAATATTGACAGGGGTCAGCCCTTGCCAAGTTTCCCACCCTTAAGGGGGATGCTTCTGTCGTTTCCCCATTTAGAAAGAATTATTGGGCTGTGGGTTTCCTGTATTATGGCTTTGATTACATTGGAGAATGATCCCTCCAGTCCAATTCCTCTATGAACTTTAAACATTGAAGGGATGCCTTACTGTATTTTGTTTAAAAATTTTCTCCACCCCAATTGAGATGATGGTGTGGTTTTTGTTCTT
Organism: Rhizomys pruinosus; assembly: GCA_009823505.1. Lineage (NCBI taxonomy): Eukaryota > Metazoa > Chordata > Mammalia > Rodentia > Spalacidae > Rhizomys > Rhizomys pruinosus. Next base: position 273,966 of record VZQC01008050.1, on the reverse strand, counting down.
TAGTATATTTTATGTGCTTGATGACATTTATTGAATTTTCATCTGCTGAACCATCTCATCCTAGTATTCATCCAAAATTGTTCATGATGGATGATCTTTTGTGGGTCTGTATGTGATTTTGTGATTTGCCAGTATCCTTGTTTAGAATTTTGGCATTGTGTTCATTAGGGAGATGGGGATGGGTCTATAGTCTCCTTTTTGGTTGTATCTTTGCTCCTTTTGGTATAATAGAATGACGCTGGCTTCATAGAAGGAATCTGGGAGACTCTCTCTGTTTGTTATCCTTCTAAACAACTTGAGGTAGTAATGGTTGTAAGTGTTTTTGCAATATTTTAAAATTCTGCTGTGAAACCATCTGGGCCTGGGCCATTTTTTGGTTGGGAGGTGTTATTACATCTTCAATTTCTTTCATAATTATTGGTCTATTTAAGCTGTCGACTCTTCTTGGTTGAGTTGGTGATTCCCAGGATTTCCATATATTCATCCATTTCTTCTAGGTTTCAAACTTAGTAGAAGTATAGGTTTTTGACGTATTCCTGTATGATTGTCTGGATCTTTTCATTATTGTTGTGCTAATTTCCCCTTTTTTTCATTATCTGTGTGATATTTTCCCCCCTTCAATCACAGATTCTATTTGAATTTGGGTTTTCCTTCTTTCTTTTTGGTTAACTGGGGCTAGATGTCTATCTTGTTTATTCTCTCAAAGAACCCAACTTTTGGACTTATTGTTTTTTTTTTTTTTTTGATATGGTTTCTTTTGTTTCCTATTTCATTGATCTCTCTGATGTTTTTTACTTTTTTCTTGTCTGTCTCATTTAGGGTTCACTTTGTTGTTGTCTCTCAAGTAATTTTAACTGCAAGTTAAGATCATCACTTGTGCTCTTTCTGTTTTTTTTAACTGTAGGAACTAAGAGACCCAGACATCTTAGGACCTTGCTTTTTTTAAAGTGTCCATAGGTTTTGTGGTTTTGTATTTTTCATTGTCATTCAGTTCCAGACATGTTTTTATTTTTTCTTTTTTCTCACTTGACCCATTCATTATTCAAGAGGAGCGTTGTTTAGTCTACATGTGTCTACGTAGGTTGTAGGGTTTATCCAGGTTTTGATATGAGTATTCATTGCACTGTGTGTCTGAATAGAATGCTTGAGATTATTTCTAGTTTTTTTTATTTGTTTGACTTTTTCCCTGTGTCCAGTATATGGTCTATTTTGGAGAATGTTCCATGGGGTGCTTGGTAGAAATATATTCTCTGGATTTGGGGGAGAATGAAATATTTGATAGATTGTCTGTGAGGTTATTGTGGTGTATTGATCATTCAGTTTCAGCTGTACTCCAATTTATCCTTTGTCGTTGATACTGTCTCTAAAATACTTAGTGGGGTTTGTTGAAGTCCCCTACTATTAGTTTGCTGGGGTTTATTTGAGCCGTGAGAATCCTGAAATTGTCTTTACAAAATTTGGGCTGCACCGGCGTTGTTGCGTTATATTCATTCTTGTGACGATCTTCATCGTCAATTTTTCCTTTAAAAAAGATTGTAATGGCCCACTTGTCTATTGTTAATTCTTTTGCTTTGAAGTCTACTTTGTCTGATATTTAGAATAGACATACCACTTGATTCCTTTTTGGTACCATTTGCTTGGAATACTTTCTTCCATCCTTACCTTATGTTGGTTGTCTATCCTTGAATGAGTGTGGGTTTCTTTTAGACAGCAAATAGATGGATTTTTTTATCCTAATCTCCAGTCTCTGTCATTTTGATTGGGGAGTTCAGCCATTATATTTAGGTTATTATTATCCATTTGGACTTTTGTCTCTTGATTTCTACTATGGTTATGTTTTTATTAGTTTTCTTTTCCTAGGTGCTTGAGGCTAGCTGCTCTTCTCTTCTGCCATTGAATTGCTTCAATGTATTTTCTTAGAAGTTTTTTCGGACTGTACTTTTTTTTTTTTCTCTTTTTGGGAGCAGGATCTTCCCTCGTAGCCCCAGCTTGTCCTGGAAATCACTCTGTAGGACCCGGCTGGCCTTGAACTCACAACAAGATCCACCTGCCTCTGCTTCCCAGTGATAGGATTTTTAAAGTTGCGTGCCACCATGCCCAGCCGGACATGTATTCTATCATCTTGTTTATGTCACATGGGACGATTCTTCTTTCTCTTTCAACTGTAGTCAACATTTTTACTGGGGAAAGTATTCTGGGTTGGCATCCATAGTCCTTTAACACTGGGAATGCTTTGCTCCATGTTCTTCTTGCTTTCTTGGTTTGCGCCGAGAAGTCAGTTGTAATTATGATGGGTTTCCCTTTGTATGTGACTTGTTTTTCTTTTGTGGCCTTCAGAATTTTATCTTTGTTTTGGGCATCTAGCATTTTAACTATTATATGGCGTGGGGAGTTTCTTTTCTGATCTTGTCTATTTGGAGTCCTATGTGCTTCTTGTATTTGAATAGGTTTGTCTATTTTTAGTTTGGGGAAATTTTCATCTATTATTCTGTTGAAGATCTGATCAATACTATTCTCTTAAGATTCTTCTCCTTCCTCTATTACTATGATGCGGATGTTTGATCTTTTCATAGTGTCCCATATTTCCTGGTTGTTCCACTTTTGTGTATTTTTAAATTTTTCATATTCTTTATTTGAGCTTTTTAGTTGCTCTGTATTATCTTCCAGATCTGATATTCTTTGTTCTACTTCCTCCATTTTGTTTCTGAGGCTTTTTCCTTTCCTTTCTTCTTGATTGGATGAGTGTTCTATTTCCTTTTTCATTTCATCCTGTGATTTCTTTAATATATCCATTTCCTTTTTGAGTTTCTCAATCTCTTCTTGGTGCTCCTTACTTCATTGCTTGGCTTCCTTTTTCAGTGTTTCTACTTACTTAAGGTGTTTGTTTTTTTTTCTCTCTCTAGTTCTTTCTGGAGTTTGTCAATCCCTTCCTTTAATTCTTTTCAAAGTTTGTCATTGTGTCCCTCTAGGTCGTTTTTGAGTTTTTCATTCTCTCTCTTTAGTTCTCTGAATTCTTCTTTATTTTCTTTAATTTCTCTGCGAAGGGCTGCAATTATTCCTCTAAGGTCTGTTTCTGGGGTCACCTCCAGGGGGACCCCATTGTAGCTGTCTTCTACAGGGTTGGTAGAGCTTGGTGTGGAATTATCCTGCTCCTTTCCCATGTTGTCCCTTTGTCATGTCCCTGGCATGTGGGTTTCCCTTTTGTGATTCAAATCACAAATGCCTTTTCAGTGTGTTGAAAGCTGAAGTCTTGTTTATTTTTGCTTGCCTCTTCCGATGCTTTCTCCCCCCCCCCCTTGTTTATGGAGTGTTGACTTGTCTAGGTTTTAGGCTTTCACTTTTGTTTATATATTGGATATTGGAAGTCTAAGTCACTCTTCCTTTTCTGTTCTGAGGGTTCTCCTAAAAAAATCCACTTGGATACTCTCTCCTCAATTCCAGTTGTTGGGGGGGTGGGATGCCTGACTTAGCCCATGCCCCCATACCTGTCTGGAGCAGCACCAGGCTGCTCCAGGTGATCCTAGCAAGTCCAGAACCTGAGCCCCCAACACACGACCTCACTATTGAGAATAATCCTTTTTCACAGTTCCTATGTCTATTAGTCAATTAAAGAAAGCTGTTTTACCGGTTTTATAAGAGATTATCTCTATAACAGTCGGCTCTAATTTACAGTTAGAGAATGACTTCATTACCATCATATTTTTCTTTGTTCTATGAAAAGGATGTAAGAAAGTCTCTCATATTAAAACTTTGTGGCACCTAGAAGGTAAGGCTCATTATGACTCATTATAAACAGTTGTTACAGACAGGATCCACAGAGATGTTTGATGCCTGTAGCAGTCTGAGGCTTTTCTTTTAATGTTTAGATGGGCCAACTTCTCTGCTGGTATTTCTTGGTACATCCTACACAATGCAAGGCTGTATCTTTTCTTTCTCAGCCATTAAGTTGGTGTCGTTTTGACCTGTGGGAACATACAAATCTTTTCCCATAGTTAGTTTTAAGATTAAATTGAAAAATTTTTGACAAATGTTTAATATATAACTGTATCATCCCCCCTTTTTTTAGGTTTTTATTTTTTGATCCGTGAGTCTCAAAAAGGCAGTTGTAGTACACTGTTTTGTAGATATTTAAAAACAGTTAAGATACCAGGGTTTATCAGACTTTGAATATATTTTGATTAAGCATGACAAAATAAAATTTAAACTAAAAACTTTTGCACAAAAAAAAGAAGAAAAACTTAGTGGCTAGCTTAAACTGGTTTGAGACAAGTAACAAGTGCAGACAATTTGTATAATTGCTTGAGATCTTTCTTCATGGAAATTCATTAGATCCTAACACATGGAAACATAGAGAGTTTTTAAATGACATAAGAAAATGATGGCCATTAGTAATTATATGAATTAATAAAATTTGATTATGATGATCTTTTGTAAGTAGGCACAGCTAAAATTATGAAGAAGGCAGTGGTTTGGAAAGATAAGAATTTTAGAAATACAGTTTTTGGTTTGAGGTACGGTAGGCAGTAAATCTTAAAATAACAATAAGTTCTATGGCGGTGGCAGTGAGCTTGTCAGGCTGGAATCTGATGCATGGAGAATTGGGGTTTCCTTAGGAGAAGGGAAGTAAATTTGTGAGTGGAGAAACCTAAAACCATTTCTTTAAAGGTATGCAGTTGAGTAAAATGAAGGTAATATTATGGGTCAGAAACCAAGCATACCCAGGATGGAAAAATGCAAAGAAGTTTTAAGACTTTTTGCATGAGGTAGACCCTGATGCACCTGAATCCTGTGGCCTGGAGCCACTCCTAAGAGTTCCCCAAACCAGGCAAATGTGGAGGCCCATGCCTTTAATCCCAGCATGCCTTCATTTCCAGCACAGCAGAGGTTTATGTTAAAGTCAGAAACAAAATGGATTTCTGAACAAAATGGGGTTTATCTAGCTCACCTTTTGGTCTCACCTGCCTCAGGTAAAAGAGAGGAATTAAAATTTAAAGGATAGAGAAAAACCAATAAAGGGGGGGGCTGGGACTTAATATAAATATTATGTAAAACAATGTAAGAATTCAAAATAGTCTCTTTTAGGAATCAGTAAATATACTATATAAAAGATGTCAAAATCCAAAATAATCCCTTAAAAAATAGGTAAATGTCATATAAACAAAGTCAAAACCCAAAACAGTTACCATAAAAGCCAGTAAATATGTAAAACAATGTAAAATTTTTAAGTAGTCATCTTTAAAAACCACTAACTATACCTATACAAAAGGTTAAAAGGCTAAAAAATCCCATTTAGGAACAGATCAAAACGATGATAAAATTTTAAACTCCCATAGTGGAGACTTGGCATTATTTCATTAACCCGACATAAAAATTCATTCAACTTGTTACATGGCACTAGGGACTGTGTTGGATTCTCTTGCTTTTCTATAATAATCCAATATGAAAACCAAAACAAGAAATAAATTGCAAAAGGATTAGAACACATGATTAAATGTCCAGGTTACCACGATCCCCTCCTACAAAAGCAAAGCCAAGGAATAGATGATCTCAAAGCAAGGAAGGGAGTCCATGTCAGTCTCCACCCCTTTTCAGCTGTGAAAGTGAAACAGTGTTCTCTGGATCTTTTAATTACTTGATATAAGCCTTGCTGGAAAAGGAACTTCTCCAGGGTGCAGAAATAAATGGGGATCTGTGTCTAGGGCACACATCCTTGGGCTGTTGCTCTGGAAGCACATGTCTTGATGGAGCACAGAGTGTGACTCTGCTTATTCAGTAAAATTTTAAATGCTTGCATCGCATTAGGAAAGCAGCTGCCTTGGAAGTTGGGTGGTTTAAGCACTGATTGCTTACTGCCCAGCAAGCCTGAGGTCAGATTCCAGACCCTGTGTCTGTTCTCCCTTCCCCCATGGAAAAAAGGAAGCCTGAAGCCTGAGAAAGACCACAGGAGGGAGAAGAAAAAAGGTGTTTTAAAACTTATTTTCCTCTTTAATTCAGAGCCAAGTGGTTCTTGGCCTCAAAAGCCCTGAGGCAAAATAGCAAGAGAGGTAAGACAATGCCTGTTTAGCACCAAATTATGAGCAGCTACAGGAAATTTTGTATTGCAACCAAATAAGTTACTAGAATTTTGAGAGCCCCTTAGTAAACACTGCCCAGAACTCAATAATTTTGAACCCCTAGTGAGTGGGTGATGGGAACAGAGGGAAAAGAAGGCCTGAATATGTTGGTATTCAGACTTAGACTTTTTAGTTTTTGGAATCTAGTGTATCTGTCCTGGGGGGGAGGGGTTATGGGGGGAGGAAGGGGGGAGGAGATTGGGAATCAGAGTGTGTAGGAAAAGGCCACATGGAGGGAAGATGACCGAGAAAAGGAAAGCCTCTCAGGTCTGTGGAAGCCCCTGTGGATAGGGAGAAAAGCAATAGAGTCCCAGCCTCAGCAGTCCTCTCTGGAAGTCAGGAGGTATCCCACCCTGAGTCCAGGAGCGTGGAACAGTATCCCAAGTCTGCAAAAATAGCATCCCACAATTGCAGAGGGGATAAGTCACTTGGGGGTCCTTGGTCCTATGACAAGCATCCTAGCAGCAGGGATCAGGACAGGGCAAAACCCCAGGAACCAGCCTGGAGCAACCAGTTAATCTCAAGGGGTTCAAAATGAGGTGGGGGAGGGAGGTGGGAGGCAGGAGGCCAGAGGCCAGAGAGGAAAGCAGAGCCTACAGGCTGGAGAGACAGAAGGCAGAGAGCCAGGAAAGAATGCAGAAGGGGGCTGTGGCAACTGGAGGAGATGATACCTTAGGCCAAATTCATGGGTGCTGTCTAGCCTGCAACTGGTAGCTGGTCCAGCAGATGTCTTACTGGCTATTGGGGGGGAGGGCAAGTTGGCACCATTTTATGTTAGATTTGTGTAGGCATGACCCCTAATAAAAGAAAAACACCAGGCTTAGGCACTCTGGGAAAGTTTACTTCAGAAATAGCCAGGGCTGGGGCTTCAAGGTGGAGCATAGCAGACAGCAGCAAAATGGCGTCCTGGCCAGGCCCTTTTAGATGTCTAGGGCAGGACAGCAGATAAAGAGGAAGTGAGATCATTGATTGACAGCCTCTGGAGGGAGTGGAAATCTGTGTGCTCTGGGAGAGAACCAAGCCTAACACCCAGCACTCTGGAAGAGGCAGGTGACTTTCTGTGAGTTATATGTCAGCTTGGTCTACATAGCGAGTTCCAGGTTATCCAGGGCTACTTTTTGATTAGCTATCTCCAAAACAGAGAAAGAGGAAAAGGGGAAGAGGAGGAAGGGAAGGAGGGAGAAATCCAGGGGGGAGTGAAGGAGAGAGAAAAGAAGGGAGAGGGAGGGAGACAGGGAGGGAGGGAGGGAGAGAGAGAGAATATGAATTATTTAGTCCTAAAAAGGAAGTATATTCTGGCAAATGCTACAGTGTGGATGAACCTGGAGTTCATTAAGTGAAATAAATTTGTCTCTAAAAGACAAATACTGGGAGGCTGGAAAGATGTTGCAGCAGTTGAGGTTACAGCTCAGATCCAATGAATCTGAGTTCAGTTCCCAGCACCCAGGACACAGGGCTAACAACTGCCCGTAATTCCACTCCCAGGAGATCTGACATCCTCTTCTGGCTTCCAAGGGCACCTGAACACATGTGCACATACCCACACAGACATATACACATACACATAATTAAAAATAATTTTTAAAAAATAGACAACAAATATTAGGGACTAAGATAGCTGCATAAAGCCCTTGGTAGACAAGCATGAGAACCTGAATTTGATCTCTAGAACCCAAGTAAAGTCAGGCATGGTGTTGTGTGTTTGAATTCTAGCAGTGTGGAGGGAGAGACAAAAGGACCCTTGGGACTCACTGGCCAAGCAGCATAACCTAAATCAGTGAGCTCCAGGTCCCAGTGAGAGATCCTGCCTCAAAAAATCAGGGTGGAAGGCTTCTGAAGAATGACAGCCTAGGTTAACTATTAGCTTCCACATGCACACACATCTGCATACACAGGAACACATATGTTCCCCCACAAAGACAAATATTGTATGATTCCATTTATGTAAGTGTTAGGGTGCGAGAATCCACACCAGACACACTGAAGGATGGAAAACCAAGGCTTTATTTCAGAAAAAAGTAAACCAGGATGGGAGGGAAAAGGCTCTGACACCCCCCGCCCCAATAACTTGGCTCTCAGGCCTTTTATACAGGGTCTAGGGGAATTTTAGCAGGGTTTGGGTAACTTTTAGCCTTATTGGATAATAGGATTACAACTCATGGTTAGGTCAGCCCACCTGCCCCCACATACCAACAGTTATCTTTAGACACAATCCTATGACTGGAATGAGGAAGTATTGAGTCAGTCCACCTGCCCTCACAAACCAACAGTTATCTTTAACATGTATTAACATGTAAATGTATTAGCTGTTCCTGAGGCCTCAAGCAACTGACCTAGTCCCTGAAAAGGTCAGTTGCCAATAAATCTTGAGCAATTGACCGCCCCCCCCAAATTGGGCAGGTTCCAGTAACTGCTTAAAATGGTGGCTATACTCAAAAAAATGGAGTCAGTATGGGCCCCTCTTACATAAGTTTCTTAGAGTAGTCAAAATCATGGTATTAGACTTGTGATTGCCCAGCTATGGGAAAAGTAGGATAGAGATGATTTTTTTAGTGATTATAGAATTTTAGTTTTCTAGCATACAGAGTTACAGAGAGTAAACTTTGATGCATTCAGATCATTATGTATTTAATACCAGTGAAACACCTAAAAGAAGATGTTAAATTTTGTGTTCTATTTTAGTATAGTAAAAATTGGAATACACTGGTTCTTTCTATGGAGTTTGTGTTGTGCTGAATATAGATACTCATTAAAATCCAGAAATAAAATCCATCCAGAAAACCCAAAAAAGGTATTTATGGCCAAGCATGATTGCTCATACACCTTTGGCTGTGCTTACTTTAAGAGGAAATGGAACTCCTATCAGTATACAAAAATAGAATTCAAGTTCTAGGCCAGTCAAGTCTACATAGTGATTGAGAGAATCTATCTGAAAGAAAAACGAAAAAAAACAAAAAAAGGATGTTGTGTGACTTCAGAGAATAGGTCATAAAAGGCCACCATGTAAAAATACTAAGAGGGACAGAGAAGAGTGCTTTATATAAGAGCAAAGTACACTAAAAATGTAATATTGATTGCAGTGTATAATAAACGCAAAACAGAACAGAACTAAACAATATAACTACCAAAGAGGATCTATAATCCAACCAAAACAAACAAACAAACAAAAAAAGGAGCCAGGCATTGTGGTACATGTCTTTAATCCCAGCACTCAGGAGGCAGAGGCAAGCAGATCTCTGAAAGTTCAAGGCCAGTCTGGTCTACATAGTGAGATCTGGACAGCTGGGCCTTTGAGGGAGACCATGTCTCAAAAAAGACAAAAAGAAAAGTATTTCTGAAGTTTTAATTGTCTTCTTGTGGGCTACACTTTTTTTTTTTTTTTTTTTTTTTTTTTTTTTTTTTTTTTTCAGGTAGAAAGAAATATAGCAAAAATGTAATTTTTTTCCATAGGTCATACATCATTTCTCAATCGAATCTAGAATCGCTTCCCTTTCCATGCCCCCACCCCACCCAAGTCCCGCACTCTGCCATATGTCCTGTATCTTTTTCTGAGTCTTTCCAGAGTTTTTTTTCCAGTTCTTTTGTTGTTGTTCTCTCCAACTTGTATTGCTACAGTATATATACATATGTATATACATAGTTATAGATATACATAAATATATATATGTACATACATTCATATACATATCACTTGAATTGTAGGATTTTTTTTCCTAAAAGATGTCATGCTTTCCTTAAAGAAGTGCTTGAAAGCTCCTCCTTGGCAATGTGGGCTATACTTTACCTGTGGGTAGGGCCTGCCTTCTCATGGTCTCTCCATGTAGCTTTGCTTCCTCACTTATGGCTACACTTTACCTGTGGGTAGGGCCTCCCTTCTCATGGTCTCTCCATGTGGCTTTGCCTCCTCACTTAAGACCTAGCTTTTTCAAATGTGGGAACCTCAGGAGAATTGGATATCTTACATGCTGGCTCAGGGTTCAAAGCAGAAGTGTTCCAGGAAGCAATACAGAAATCTCACTGCCTTATATGACCTACCCTCTGAAGTCACACAGCATCCTTTTTTGTTTCTTTGTTTTTCTTTCAGTTGGGTTCTCTCACTATGTAGACTTGACTGGTCTAGAACTTGCTAGGTGGAAGTAGGGCTAGCCTTGACCTGGTAGTGATCCTTCAGCCTCTGCTGCTTAATTGCTGGGATAATAGGCATTGCCACCACACATCTGCCAATCATTTCTTCCATATTCTGTTGGGAAAAGTTAAAAAAGTCTTCCCAGACTTAAAGCAGAGGTACATAGATCCTACCCCCACCTTTTGAGACAGGGTCTCATTTAGCCCTGGCTGTCCTCACACTGCATAGGTAGCTGAGGATGGCCTTGAACAGAATTCTGGTCCTTCTCCCATCTCCCAAGTGCTGGGATTACAGGCATACACTGCCATGCCAAGTGTTATGTTGCTGGCCATAAAATCCAGGGTTTCTGTGCATCCTAGATAAGCCCTCTATATGAACTGTCTTGTCAGCGTAGTAAGTTCTAGGCAAGGCAGTGCTACATACTGAGACCCAATAAAATAAATAAATAAACAAACAAATAAATAAAAAATAAATAAATAACTTAAAATCTGAAAGGAAAATTAAAGAAAAATTACAAATCTTTTTGGCTATACTCTTTTTTTCTCCTTAATTTTTATTTAACTTTTGTACATTTCATACATTTTTTAATCAAATTTAGACCTGTTCCCCCATCCATACCCCCCTCACTAGAGTTTGTGCATTCTGCCATACATGTTAAGTCCTCTCTTGCATCTTTTTCTGTCTTTTTAAACTTTTTTGTAGTTTACAGTTTTGGTCAGTTCTTTGAACAAGTCTTCTGTCATTGTCCTTGCCTTTCATTTTGTATTACTCCAAAATATGCACATGCATGCGCGCGCGCGCGCACACACACACACACACACACACACATGCCAGACATATACTAAAATTACAAACTCTGAAAATAAACTCTAGTTAATTCCAAAAAACAAGTCTAGAGTGGAACTCTTCACCAGTGACCCATCTGACAAAGGTTCAACATCCAGAAGTCACTATTTTTTTAATGTTCAGGGGTTCCGATATTTCTTTTAATTTTATATTACTCTAAAATATGAATACATATCTTCCACCCATGTACATTAATTATCATTTGGCTGTGCTCTTGGTCAGAGCTGCTATAACCCTACAGAGATTCAAAGTAAGAGAACAAGAAAATATCACAGAATTTTTTTTTGTAAATTTAGGTAAGTTCTTGAATGAGTTCTGTTACTAATGTTGACTTTTTTGAAAGAAAACTTAAAAAAAAATCAGTTTAAAGCTGAGTGTGGTGGTGCACGCCTTTAATCCTAGCACTTGGGAGGCGGAGGCAGAGGCAGGCGGATCTTTGTGAGTTCAAGGTCAGCCTGGTCTACAAAGTGAATTCCAGGACATCTAGGGCTACAGGGAGACCCTGTCTCGAAAAGACAAAAAAAAAAAAAAAAATCAGTTTAAATGTCACTATAGCTAGATTTTTTTTTTATAAGGATCATTGGCTACATGATAAAATTTTTATTGTTTTGAAACAGGGCCTAATATTATTTCAGCTGATATTACATATCTGAGAATGGTCTTCATCTTCTAATCCGCCTCCCAGGGCTGGGATTGTAAACTTGTGCAACCATTCCCAGTTTATGAGATGCTGGGGATTAAACCCAGGGCTTTGTGCATTATAGGCAAGCACTGTTGCCCCCCAGCCCCAGATGAATAAGAAGTAACATTGTAAGAATGAAAACAATATTGGTTGGATAAAATTTCCATTGCTAGCTTCACATAAACTTCACAGTAAGTTTAAAAATATTATCTGATGCTGTGTTTGGTGGCACAGGCCTTTAGTCTCAGCCCTTGGGAGACACAGGTAGGTGGATCTCTTCCAAGATTGAGGCCAGCCTGGTTCACATAGTGACTTCCAGGTGGGCTGGGGTGAGGGAGTCTCTGTCAAACAAGTAACAACCAGGGGGATGGAGAGATAGCCTAGCGGTTAAGAGCGCCGACTGCTCTTGCAGAGGACCCGGGTTCGATCCCCAGCACCCACATGGCGGACGAGAACCGTCTGTAACTCCAATTCCAGGAGAACTCCAGTTCCAGGGGAATCCGACGCCCTCTTCTGACCTCCGAGGCCTTGCACGACACGGGTGCACAAACCTACATGCAGACAGTACATTCATACACATACAAAAATAAATAAAATTTAAAAAATAAATAAATTTAAAAAAAACAAGTAACAACCAAAAAGACCAGCCTGGTTCAGGTAGGCTGGAGAGATGGCTCAGCAGTTAAGAACACAGACTGTTCTTGCAGAGGACCCAGGCTTGAATCCCAGCACCCACATGGTAGATAGCAATGGCTATAGTTTGTATTTTTATTTTTTATTTTTTTTAATTTTTTTATTAATTTTATTTATTTCTGTATGTGTATGAATGTACTGTCTGCATGCAAGTCTGTGCACCCATGTCGTGCAATGCTGCAGAGGTCAGAAGAGGGTGTCGGATTCCCCTGGAACTGGAGTTCTCCTGGAATCGGAGTTTCAGACGGTTCTCGGCCGCCATGTGGGTGCTGGGGATCGAACCCGGGTCCTCTGCCAGAGCGGTCGGCGCTCTTAACCACTAGGCCATCTCTCCAGCCCCTAGTTTGTATTTTTAAAAATTAAGTTATGGGGCTAGAGAGATGGCTCAGCAGTTAAGAGCAGTGTAGAGGACCTGGGTTTGGTTCCCAGCACCCACATGGCATCTAGCAGTTGTGCAACTTCAAGTACCAGAGGTTCTGACAACCTCTTCTGGCCTCTATGGGCATTTCATACACAGGCGTACATACATACATACATGCACATAAAACACTCATAAAATAATTAAAGTATGTACCATCATAGCTGCTTTGTTTAGCCACTTTTTTGTTTACTTCTGTAGCTTTTCTGCAATTAGATAAAAGGGGATCACAAAAACCTCACTTTCATCAGCCTTCAGTAATACCTAGGAAAAACTACTCTTTCACAAGAGAAGAAGTAAGACAGATTGATCGGGAAAATCAGAGGCTTTTGAAAGAACTGTCAAGACAAGCTGAAAAACCAGGAAGTAAAAGTGTGATTCCCGGAAGATCTATTGGACATACCCCTAAATTATACCATAGTGCTCTCAACAGACAGAGGGAACAACAAAGGATTGAAAGAGAAAATTTGGTAAGTAAAAAAATATTTTAGTCATCAAAGAAAATGCATTTGTACTGATTTGAAGTACTACTCAGAGAAAGCTTAAGTATAACCAACTTTTCAAACAGTTCATAAAAGCGAGTATGTGTGGCATAACGTGTGGTGAACTATGAGTCTGGAAGGTGCAATATGTGTTTCTTCTGGCACAGTGTGTGTGTCTCATTAAAGAAAACACTGAATCCTCTACTGTTTGTTGAGTAGATAAATCTCTACAAAGCTATAGGAAATAGTATACAAGGATCAGATGCACTGTTTATTCTGTGAAGTATTCAGTCACTACCTAAACTTGTTTTACCTCATTATATCCTGGAAAGGTGAAAGAGTTTTATGTTTTAGTCTTCTTGAGTCAGGGTTTCCGTGTAGCCCCAGCTGGCCTGGAAGTCACTATGTAAACCAAGCTGGCCATGGACTCACAGAGATCCACCTGCCTCTGCCTCCCAAGTGCTGGGATTAAAGGCATGGGCTACCACGCCCAGCAGAAGGTAAAATAATTTATACATGATTCATTTTAAAGGATAAATACATCTAGAATAAGTCAGATTTGGTAGTCTGTTGGAAATGTATGCAACATTGATATGTTAGAAATCATAGTTACTTTGATATTCTGAAAGAATATATATGAATATATAGGACTGCTGAAAATCTTCACATTTAAAACAACTATAGTGTATCATTTTCTTCAATAAAATTTCATTTATAATGGTTGGTATTTTTTAGCTCTTACTGAACATTAGGCATTTTTCTAAATATCTTTCAAATACTAGCTTATTGAATCTTGTCAAATCTTTGAGGTAGGCACTTGAAAAATAAATATATATTATATACACAAAAAAACCTAAGGCCTACCAAGGTTAATTACCCAAGGACATAGAGCTAGTCAGTAGCTAAAGCCAAGACTTTAACCCAGATAATCTCTCAATTAAAAATCTTAAACTAAAATTAGAACTTCAGTGAGCTTATAAAGTTCATAGGCAAAATGAATTTTAAAGCTATTAAAATTACTAAGGCAGCTCCAAAATTGACCCTCATTATGCTTCATCACCAGTATGGTTCTATTTCGCCATGTACAACCTGGTGTGGTAACAAATGTTATATGTTTATTACTATACTATCCCCAAGATTTGAGGAGTTAGGATACTATATTGCAAAGAAGTTGTAGTCTCAATACACATTAAGAGAATTATCCTGCATATGGCAAGGAGTAGATAACAGTAAAGTAATTGAAATGTGTTTGGTGTGTAACGAACTGTATAGTAGCTTTTTACATGTTGTGTTAACAGTGTTTCATTCATACTTTGTAAAAATGTGAAATCACTAAGTGTCACAAACATTTGAATTTACTTTTGTTTTTACCAGCCCATTTGGCTCTGAAGCCCTTTTTGTTTGACAATTACATGCCTATTTTTATAACTGATTTTCAAAAATTTTTATCTTATGTGTTATGTTTTACCTACATGTGTATAAGTACACCATGTTTGTGCAGTCCCAGCAGAGGCCAGAAGTACCATCAGGTCCCCTGGAACTGGAGTTACAGATGCCATATTGGTGCTGGGAACCAAACCTAGGTCTTCTGCAAAAGCAGCCATTGCTCTGAACTGATTAGCCATTTCTCTAGCCCTTTCATGCCTATTTTGCTAATGTTAGGTCATTTAATCCTTACTTTGTGTGATGTGGTACTGTTTGAGAGAAAATGAGACACTGAGTTGAGTAGGACATAGAGAACTGCTTCAGGTCAAACAGCCTGCTGGTATACAGAGCCCAGACTCAGACAGAGGTCATTTTCTTGGGTTACTTTTTAAAACAGATTTAATTATACCATACCATACCATACTTACTTTAAGATTACAGTTCAGTGCCAGGTGTGGTGATGACGCCTTTAATCCCAGCACTTGAGAGGCAGAGGCAAGTGGATCTCTGTGAGTTCAAGGCCAGCCTGGTCTACATAGTGAGTTCAAGGCCAGCTGGGACTGAAGGGAAACCCTGTCTCAGAAGAAAAAAAAAAAAAGATTACAGTTCAGCCCGGTGTGGTAGTGGATGCCTTTAATCCCAGCACTAAGGAGGCAGATCTCTCAGTTCAAGGCCAGCCTGGTCTACAGAGTGAGTTCCAGGACAGCTGGGGCTAAAGAGAGACCCTATCTCAAAAAAGACCAAAAATAAGTAAGTAAATAAATAAATAAATTATATAGACTGTAATCTGTAAACCAAATAAACCCTTTCCTTCCCCCATATTAGTTTTGGTCCATGTTTTATCACAGCAATAAAAAGCAAACTAGAATGAATCCTAACACTGTTTAAACTATTCTGCCCCCACCCTTCTTTTTACTTGACAAATAATTAGAAAACTGAAATAATCTCACCAGACTGCAAAGTAAAACAGTATACAAAGTACTTATTGAACTACCTCTCCTGCTGTCTATTACTGTGCTCTCTCAGGAAAAAAATAATATGCATCAAGTTCAAATGAAGGCAAGAATATTAACAAAAACATATTAGCAAGTAATTATCAAATTCCAATATATGTATACACTGTGTAATTATTAAATAAGGACAACTACCATGTCTATCTCTTTTAACATATTTCTTTGTACGAGGAGCCTTCAAACTCCTTTCTTACAGTTCTTTATAAAATATGTAACAATTTTTTATAAATAATAATCCTCCTATGGTGATATAGGTCTGTCTAGGAAAATAAACTGAAAATATGATATGTAGGGATTACAGGTAGGGAAGATCATTTCAGAAAAAAATATTGGCAGCTACATTGTTCAGCTCCTCTCTACAAAGAAATATGGTATGTGTGCTAGATAGCTTTAGTGTCAACTTGACACACCTGGGTTGAGGGAGCCTCAGTTGGGGAATTGGCTCCATTGGACTGGCCTGTGGCCATGTCTGTGGAGTATTGTGTTGATTGTTGAGCAATGTGGAAGGGCCCAGCCCCCTATGGGTGGTGCCACCCCTGACGGTATAAGAAAGCAGGCTGGGCATGGGCCAGAGGAGCAAGCCAGTAAGAAGATTCCTCCATGGCCTGTGCCTTTGCCTCCAGGTTCCCGCCCTGAGTTCCTACCTTGGGCTCCCTGAGTGATGAGCTATGACCCAGGAGATGTGAGCTGAATAAACCCTTTCCTCCCCAAGTTGGTGTCAGTCAGAGTATTTTGTCACAGTTATTGAAGAGAAACAAGAACAGTGTATTAGAAAAAATTATAGTCTTTGCAGTCAGGTAGAACAATATCAAATCCTAACTCTCAGGTTAACCACTAATTCTAGCTGGGTAGGACTTCACTAAGGAGTTGCTGCTTTTCTTACTTTTGAAGGATACAAGCTGAGAGGGTCTGCTCTCACTGGCCGGCAGCGATGGCGCTCTCCTGGTTGGTCTGTCTGCTTCATGTATTGCGGCCATGTTTGGGTTTCTTTCTACAATACATACTTCCTCCTTCTAAAACACCTCTTTCCCTATTTTGGCTAACCCTTACCATCATTTGTCCCTTCTTTGAAATTACTTAGAAATGCTGATAATGCTGGGAATAAGAACCTCAGAATTAATGAGTAGGAGGGGAGTTGCTGAGAGCAAATCACTAAGTTGAGAAAGTGTTTTGGAAATAGTTGTTACTGATTGTTCACAACAGTGAATCTAACTTATTTACTATATATTTAAAAGTGATTAGTGGGGCTGGAGAGTTGGCTCAGTGGTTAAGAGCACCAATTGCTCTTGCAGAGGACCCGGGTTTGATTTCCAGCACCCACATAGCAGCTGAGAACCATCTTTAACTCCAGTTAAAAGTGATTGGTAAGTTTATGTGTATTTTAACACAACAGAAAGAATATTGTGTACACAAAACTTGTCCCAAGACTGTGTTTATGAGGCTGATTTTTTTTTAATGTGAATCTTGGTTTGTATCAGCATATTCATCAAATAAAATCATCTTGCATCAGAAGAGTTATATCCTTAAAGAAAATAATAAAACAGAACTGTAAATCCCCCAGATCATTTGGTCTACACAAGTGTTCCTTTCTCAAAGATGCTAGTGAAAATCAGGAGAAGCTTTAAAATTTGGAGAGATGGTTTAGTGGCTGAGCATTTGCTGCTCTTCCAGAGGACCTGGGTTCAGTTCCCAGCACCCACACAGGGCAGCTAACAATTCCCTGTCACTCCATTCTTAGGGCATCAGGCACCTTCTTCTGGCCATCGCCAGCACTTGCACATATGTGAGGCACATACAGACCTTCAGGCACATATAAATACTCATAAAATAAATCTTTTTGAAAAAGAATTAAAAATAAATGAGGAATGTTTACTCTTATGTAGTTATATTAAAAAAGATACTTTCTTATTGGATGCTGTGCTGCCATGACCTGTTGATTTTATATATCCTTTTAAAGGTTTTTATATTCTTTTTTTTTTTTTTTTTTTTTTTGGTCTTTTCGAGACAGGGTCTCCCTGTAGCCCCCAGCTGTCCTGGAACTCACTCTGTAGACCAGGCTGGCCTTGAACTCACAAAGATCCACCTGCCTCTGCCTCCCAAGTGCTAGGACTAAAGGCGTGCGCCACCATGCCCGGCAGGTTTTTATATTCTTTTAGTAACTGGTTTTCTAGCTCTTAATAGCCAAAACCTTTTTTTCCCCAAAAACGAAATTTTACTCACCATATAGAGGCAAAAGCATAGAGGACAAATGGCTGGTAGATGTTGAGAGGGTGAGGCCTGAGATCCCTGCTTGCTTGGCCTTTGCCCATTGTTCTAAGTGAGGCAGAATTACAAGCACACCAGATTGAAACCCTCTGCTGTTTAATGGACATGGGTAGAGCTTGCCATAGCTTCGACAAATTTTTGGTTATTTCAGAGGTTTAAACTGTTAGCATTAGAACTCATGCCATTTCTATGAGAAAATCAGGGTTACTGTATTTCATGGTACCTTTCTGAAGATTATAACCCAACATGAGTCTGCAGTGAGTTCTATGTTACTTACCTTTTTGTTGCTGTGACAAAAATATCTGAGATTAACAATTTGAAATAAATAAAAGTAAAAACAATAATAAAAATTTGATAGAAGAAAGATTGATTTTGTCTTCAGGTTTCAATTTGTGGTTCACTGCTCCATTGCTTTTAGACCTGTGGCAAGGTGGCAATAAAATGGTGAAAAGACATGGCAGAGGAAAGTTACTTATGACAATCAGGAAGCAAAGACAGAGGAAGAGCTAAGGACAGGATAGGGGAGTTGGCACCTGCTGCTCTTGCAGAGGACCCAGGTTTGGTTCTGGTCACCCACACTGTGGCTAACAGCTGTCTGTAACTCCAGTTCCAAGGGCTCAGATGCCCTCTCCTGCCCTCCACAGGCTTGCATGGCAGAGGTGCACTTTATACGCATGCAGACAAGAAGCGTGCTCATAGCAACCCGCTTACTCTAAGCTTGATCTCCCAGCTCCCATAACCTCCACAGGCTCGTGTGGCAGAGGTGCACTTTACACGCATGCAGACAACAAGCATGCTCATACCAACCCACTTACTCTAACTAAGCTTGATCTCCCAGTTTCCATAACCTCCACAGGCTCGTGTGGCAGAGGTGCACTTTACACGCATGCAGACAACAAGCATGCTCATAGCAACCCACTTACTCTAACTAAGCTTGATCTCCCAGTTCTCATAACCTTCTGGTATCAATTTTCATTTGAATCCATCAGTGGATTAGTCCCTTTAGGAAAGCAGAACCCATTCACTTTGAAAAAGTGTCACCAGCTGGGACTAAGCCTTTTAAGGAAACACTTTATCTCCAAAGTGTAGAAGTAGTTTAATCATAGTAGTAGGATTAATGTAGGGAGGGAAAAACTCCTAGGGTTTTTCTGAAAGTTTACTATTTAATATACTTCTTTCATTTGGTATGCTTGGAGTGACCTAATTTGGACTTAATGAATTTGAGGTTGTAGAGTATTTGACTTTTAAAAATTATTGGTATGGGCTGGAGGGATGGCCTAGCGGTTAAGAGCACTGACTGCTCTTACAGAGGACCCGGGTTTGATCCCCAGCACCCACATGGCGGCTGAGAACCGTCTGTAACTCCAATTCCAGGAGAACTCCAGTTCCAGGGGAATCTGAGACCCTCTTCTGACCTCTGCGGCATTGCACGACACGGGTGCACAGACCTACGTGCAGACAGTACATTCATACACATACATACATACATACATACATACATACATACATACATACATACATACATACATAAATAAATAAATAAAATATTTTTTTAAAAATTATTGGTATATATCTAACTTACATGTTTTTAATGAAGGCTTTATTGAAAAGGCTTGAAGCTGTGAAGCCAACAGTTGGTATGAAACGTTCTGAACAACTGATGGACTATCATCGTAATATGGGATATCTCAACCCATCAGCATCCTCTAGACGAGTGAGATCTACTCTTGGCCAGTACAGCCCGCTAAGTAAGAATATGAAAAGCTATTTTCTATTTGTTTGTTGTGTCTTTTTTTTTTAGATTAAAAAATGTAATTGATGTTCTTATGATAGAGTTTTATTTTATTTTATGGCCCTTTATGAGACAGGGTCTCCCTGTGGCTCCATCTGGTTTGGAATTCGCTATGTAGACCAGGCTGTCCTTGAACTCAGGGAAATCTGCCTGTCTCTGTACCGGAAGCCAGCTCCAGCAGGTTCAGTTCCTGAACTGGGTGGTCGCAAAGGTGGCAAAGAAATTAGTCAACTAAGACACAAGAATCTCTTTCTTTTTTGTGACCTGAGGAGCATCTATCTTCCCTGCTCCTGTGCAGAGTGCCTCTCAGGTTTGCCACTCTGCCGAATTCTTCTCCTCTCCTCTCCTCTCCTCCCCTCCCCTCTTGTTCTAGTAACTGATATTTAGTATTATGCCTTGCATGCAGCAGACTATTTCTCAAATAAACATAAATGAGTATGCAAGGTGTTTTTGTTTTGACTTGAATCATTTCAACAGCTTTTAAGTTACACTGAGAATTCTGAAGTGCACTTCTATTGAATCATTTCACTAGCGTATTAGACACATCTGGGATGAAGATGGTAAACCAGTCTGAACTTAGGAAGCTGGTCAGATGATGGTGTATTATTTAGTTTAAATAACTGAGATCATTTCGTTTCTGTGTATTTTCAGGAGGAGCTTCCAGGACATCCAGTGCGACCAGTGGTCTCAGCTGTAAGACTGATGGATCAGTTTTGGACACAGCCAGTGACTTTTTGCTAAGACCGAGACCCCCGAATGTTCATACTGCTTGGCTATAAAATCTTTTTTGCTATATACATTGTTATCCAACTGTAACAGTGCACTCTTATGTATTATGTATTATTGTAACTCTTTACAAACATCTTTAATACTTTTTTGAATAGTTTATACAACTGTGAGTATAATTTATTGCTATTCAGTGTAAAATTGTTCTCAAAAACACACAAAAAACTGATTCGTGTAAAATCAGTGTTTCTTATGGTGGCATATTTACATGAGCTATATTTGTTTTAATAGAGAAATAGTAGTGTACATGAATATTTTCTCAATATAGAAATTGACTCAGTTGTCACGTTGGCACAGGAGCATGGTAATATCCCATGTTCAACCACAGATGCTCACTGTATGGTTCCCATTTTATATTATTTTCATTTATTACAAGCTTTAAGCAATGAACTTCCCCTGTAAGCTTGAGTGCCTCTTTTTTTGTTTATTTTAGAACTTCTGTGGCATGAGTCATAACTTGATTTTGTGAGTGTTACACTTACATTATAAAACAAGTCTTGAAATTTGTTTTCATAAATGGAGGTGATTTAGATTTGATAAGGAGAGAGAGCAACTTGTATTGGTGTAATACATATAATTCTCCAGTGGTACCTTTCTATAAGAGTTGGATCTTACATTTTGATTATCCATTCCAAACCATTTTGCACTGTGAATAATAGTTCAATTTAGAAGCTCCGCTTTTGTATTTTATATTCACATGAGGTACTACTATTAACAA
The DNA here is from genome assembly GCA_009823505.1 of Rhizomys pruinosus. Taxonomy (NCBI): domain Eukaryota; kingdom Metazoa; phylum Chordata; class Mammalia; order Rodentia; family Spalacidae; genus Rhizomys; species Rhizomys pruinosus. Next base: position 252,607 of record VZQC01008050.1, on the reverse strand, counting down.
TTCTGAGAAAAGAGGTAGGCTTTAGAGATGTAGTCTGCTGCTTTGTGATTAGTTTGCCTACAGACTGGATGCTGCATCATAAGCAGAACAAAGTATTTGTAGAATCATTACGTAACACTCCCAGTTTGAAGAGCCAAGAAGCAGATCCCAAGATGTGTTAGAGCAGTGTTTTAAATAATACTGCTAGCCTTTTGTGCTATTTTGTATTTATTGTATTGAAACAGTGTGAATAGGAAAGAAATGCTTTGGAGATACCAACTAGTATTTATAGAGTTTGAAAAAGAAAATTAAGGTGTGAACAAGAAGAAAACTAAATCACACAAGTGAACAAGAAGAAAACTAAGTCACACAATTATTGAGAAAACTGCTTTAAATATTAGTGAATTTTCTTAGAATTATTTGGTTTGGCATACTTTGGTTTTGCTAAATCCTCGAAGCATCATTTTTGCCAGTCTCATATTTAAAAGCCCAGTAATCCTGATGAAATTATTAGTGATAGATAGTTTATGATATAGCTGACTAGAATATTTTTCTGTCAACAATATTGGCTATTATTTCATAGAACAAAGTATATCTTATAGTTACCACCGTTGTTCATCACTGGTATTTTCAATATGCCTTTAGGATGTATAATTTCCTATTCAGTGACTAGTCTTTTTAATGTGAATTTTCTCTAGCCACAGGAAGATTTGTTTTTCAGTGTTCAAGCTCTGTAGCAGGCGGGCTATACTTGCTCTCCTAGCACTAAGGCAAACTGCATTTTACACATCAGTTCGTAAGTTGTTGGTCTTGGTTTGTTTTAATAGATTGAGTTTTAGATAGAGCAGTGAAACTTGGGAACAGTAGGATTAGAACGGTTGATAGAGATGTGTGTATATACCATCTACACAGAACACACGCGCGCACGCGCACACACACACACACACACACACCACACATGCGTATGTATGTTGATGAGAATACAACCTGACTAAGGATTTTCTGCTGCTTTCTTTGGGCTGTAACAGCTTTGACAATATTTGATGCTTTGTTCTAGTAAACAACTTTTTTATGTCTGCTTTATATAGAACCATTAGCCATATAACCAAGGTTTTATTTTGTCTTGGTTTTTAATTTACTGTACTTTTAAAGTTTCCTTAAGATGTAGATTAAATTTAAAATGCAGCATTTTGGCTTTTGCCCAGTAGTGAATTAGTCACTTTTGAAAACAGATTTTTGTTTGAGGGGGGAAATATGTATATAAGTTAAACCTTTGATGTTCCCAGTGGCATTTAGCCTATATTTTATTCGGTCGTTCCAAGTTTCATTGATAAAGGTGCATTTTATTTAAAATTATAATTTAATGCTTTAGCTTTACTATTTGAAAGGAGACACTTAGCTAAGTATTACTAATAATGAATTCAACTTCAAGTAAAGGGTAGGAAAACAACCATCTTTTGGAAACATTTTACCATTTTATTGTCACAGTTACTTCTATATGGTGACTGTAAGTAGATGGATAGGAGTTAGAAACAGTCGTCTCTGGTGTAAGTTGAGATACTTTAACTTTATGATTTAAGAGGCATTTTTAATGGAGGTGTCAGGAGTACATTACTCTCTTCGGTTCACCAGCATTAAAATGTAAAAGCTTAGCACTATCTTGTATTTGGCTGACTTGTACTAAATATACATTCTTTGAAGATTTACATCTGTAACTAGAAATGATACCAGTCTGAGGTCTAGTTATTTGGCCAGATTCTTACTAGAAATTATTTTTATCTCTGTCAATGATAAACTATTATTGCCTCTTTTTCTAGAAGTTTTGTGAAAAATTTTAAACTATTAAAATGATTTCTTAAGGAGTAGCTATTATCTCTTATTTCCCCTATTTTTTATAGTCTACATAAAAAGCTGTTTTAATAACTGTTCCAAATAAACTTTTGTGATATGCTTGTAAACATAACATCAAAAAGTTATTTTCAATCCAAGTTTCTGAAAATAGGAATTACACAACTCTTAAAAGGTGATTGTGATAGGTATGTTTCTCATCTTCAGATACACATGAGACAGCTCTGAAGTATTAAGATCAATATAAAGCTTAAAACACAAATTTATTCTAGTTAATAATGCATAAAAAGTTTTAACATCTTAAATGCCAAAGTCTTAATGTATAAATGACTGTATACCATCTTAGAAAATGTACTTAATGCTAGTTTACTTATTTTCTTGAATAAAGATTAGCAAGAAACTTTTAAAAAATGTAAATATCCTAGTCTGTTGTATTTTAGGTATGAAGAACTGGCTTGCCCTGGTGAAGGAAATAAAAGATTTAAAGATAACCAAGTCTTGATCCTATATTTTGTTCATATTTTAAAATTAGAATAATAATTTCTTTTTCTTTTTTTTCTTTTTGTTTTTTGAGTCCCAGCTGGCCTGGAAACTCTCTCTGTAGACCAGGCTGGGTTTGAACTCACAGAGATCTGCCTGCCTCTGCCTCCCAAGTGTTGGGATTGAAGGCATGCGCCACCATGCCCTGTTTAGAATAATAATTTCTGTGTGCCTTACAAAGACTGTGAGTTACTGAGAATGAAGTTGGGAGTTATTTGTAGTTTTGAAAATTTGATAATTTCGCTGGCTGACGTGGAGCACACTTTTAATCCCAGCACTCAGAAGGCAAGGTGGATGTCTTGAGTTTGAGGCCAGCCTGGTCTACATAGTGAACTCCAGGCCAACCTGGGCTGCAAGAACACCAACCTTGTCTCAAACAGACAGACCAAAGCCATGGGAATAAATCCCTCAGTGGCTCCTGCAGTAGTAAAAGAACTCCCAGCTGCACAGGCGAAGGATGCGGAGCACAAGTAGGATTGTATTATGGCAGAAATTTTTATTTTTATTTGGTTTTAAATTCTGGAGTTGGTTTGTTAATCCACTTAGAGTTATTTCCACAGCCGATGTGAGAAACTGTTAATGTTATATGCCTCTGTTTCAAATCCCTTTAGTAGGTTTGGGTAGGTTGAGCTATTTATTTTTTAGATTTTGTTTTTCTTTTATGTGGATGCGTGTTTTGCCTGCATATAGTAAATTCACCATGTGCCTGCAGTGCCTGTGGATCCCCTGGACCTGGAGTTACCCATGGTTGTTCCCTACCCTGTGGGTGCTGGTAACTGAAGCCAAGTCCCCTGGAAAAGCAAGTATGTGCTCTTAACCACTGAGCTATCTCTCCATCCCCTGAACTATTTATTCTAAATGATATTTTGAGGTTTTACTGCTTTACGGAATAAAACTTAGGATGCAGCTAGGTATGGTGGCAAACACCTTTAATCCCAACACTTAGGAAGTAGAGGCAAGCAGATCTCTGTGAGATTGAGGGCAGCCTGGTCTACATAGTGAGTTAAAAGTCAGCTGGAGCTACAGGGAGACCCTATCTCAAAAGAAAACCAGGAACTTAAGATATAACATGACATTTCACTATAAGTTAATGAGAGGACTTTTTTTTCATATAAGTCGAATTTCACACCATTATCAGTAATGATTTTGGCTAGTACTTCAAGAATTTTTAAAGGATGGTTTTAGCCAGGCAGGTGGTACATGCCTTGAATCCCAGCACTCAGGAGGCAGAGGCAGGTGGATCTCTGAGTTCAAGGCCAGCCTGGTCTATATAGTGAGTTCCAGGCCACCTGGAAACTTGTCTCAAATAGACTGCCCCAAAAGCCAGGCATGGTGGCACTTGCCTTTAATCCTAGCATTTGGGAAGCAGAGGCAGGAGGATGGCTCTCTGTGAGTTCAAGGCTTACCTGATCTATGTAGTGAGTTCCAGGCTAGTTGGGGCTACAGGAGACCTGCCTCAAAAAGACCCCAAAACCTGCCCAAAAATAATAACAATAATAATAATATAAATTATGGTTTTAAATTCTTAAATCTTCACAAAAAAGTAAAAATTACCCTATACATCATGATTATTTCATACATTTTTGGAAATATAGCTAATCTTTTAGTTTGGAATGTGAGTTTCCTTTTTGAACATTTATTTTTAGATTACATGTCTTGTATATGGGTCCTCTGCAAGAGCAATATGTACTCTTAACTGCTGAACCATCTCTGCAACCCCATGATGGTTATCAAAAAAAAAAAAAAAAAAGAAATGGGCTTCATTTTATTTTTATACACATTAAGACTTTCTTCTTGTTCATCCCTCTTCCATACTTTGCCTTTTTTTTTATTTCATTGGGAATCTATATCATATAGAAAACACCTAAAATTCAACATACCTGCTTCCTATTTAGTTACCTGTACAAACTAAAAAAAAAAAAATCCAATTCTACCTTTAGCTTGAGAAGATGTAATTAGTATGTGTATATGCATGTGGATGCTCATGCAATGAAAGCCAGAGGTCGATGTCGGTGTCAGGTGTCTTCCTCAGTCCCTCTCCACTGTATTTTCTGAGTGGGGTCTCTTGCTGAACCTGGAGCTCACCCATTTGGTTAAGCTAGTCAGCAGCTCCAGCGATCTGCCTATCAGCCTTCCCAGCCCTGGGGCTGCTGAAGTACATTCCTACAACCAGCCCTTTGGATTTCATTGTCTGTGTGTGTGTGTGTGTGTGGTGGGGGGTGGAGGGAGTTTTGCCACAGGGAGGAAAGAGATCAGATCAGAGGACAAATTTGCAGAATAGGTTCTGTCCTTCCACCTTTATGTGAGTTCCAAGGAGCAAACTCAGGTTGTCAGGCTTGTATAACAAGCACCTTTACCCACTAAGCTGTCTCATGAACCCCAGGATTTCATTTCTAATCTTAGGGAGCAGCCTCATGAATCATAACTGTGAGTTTCCTGAGCCAGTTTAAGTTCTTCAGTCCTATGAGCCACTCTAGGTGGGAGTATCTGAATTCAGAGGAAGCAGGTAAAACACAGCACTGGTCTAAGGCTGCTTGTACAGCTGTGGACACCACTGTGTGGTCATGTCCAAGACTGTCTGACCAGCAAGCCCTAAAGTGTTTACTGTCCGCTCTTTTAGAAACAAAACCTTTGTTCATCCCTGCTCTAGATGGTTGTTTCTGCTGAATAGGGTCTGCCATGGCTTCTGGCAGACAGCAGAGGCATGCACAGATTGCTGTAATCAAGGATTTAAGATGACCTGAAGGTTGACATCAATGACTGCTAATGCCTAACTATTTGTTAGTGCTTGAGGCTGTAACCAGTTTGAGAGTTTACCAGTTCCCATCTCTTGACAGTCGCTGGAGCCTCCTCCCCTTTTTTAATTTCTCCTAAGAGTTCATCACATTCCAGTTCGTCAGTCTTTAGCTGTAGCTGCCACACCCACAGTTGACAGGCGCGCCACGAGGGAGAATTTGGGCTAAAGTAGCAGAGTCTTCTCTGGGTTTTCTTTGTCTCCCCACATCTTAGCCCCACAATTTTCTCTGCCTTTTTATGTCCTTCATGGACTTAAGCAGGTTTTCATTGTAAGTAGTTAGAACTCCATTTTTAAGGGAACCTTGGTTTTCAGTGCCTAATCCACCAACTTAGAAATTGTAGAGCAGCCAGGCGTGGTGGCGCATGCCTTTAGTCCCAGCACTCAGGAGGCAGAGGCAGGTGCATCTCTGTAAGTTCAAGGCCAGCCTGGTCTACAGAGCGAACTCCAGGCCAGCTGGGACTAAAGGGAGACCCTGTCTCAAAAAGATGATGATGATAATAATATTTTGGGGAAGCCACAAAAGGTGAGGCTAAATAATAAAAAAAACCACTTCCAAAGAGCTTCCATTTCATACCACAGTTTGTAATAGACAGCTACTGACATTTTTAAGCAAGAGAGGCATGAAAAGTTTGGTGGTAGTGGTGAAAATGGGCCTGGGGACAAGGAGACAGCAATGGATGTGAGAAATAATTATCATCCCAGGTAACAGAGTAATAACAGGACATGAGCTCCACCCACAGAGCTTAGAGTGGGTCTGAAAGACAAATGAGAGATGAGGATTTCAGAGTCATGGAGAACTGCCACATGGTCACAGTAAGGGAAGAGAAAAATGGAATCATGTGGCAACAGCTCAATCTTCAAATTCAAGCTTCACATAACGCACTTGGCAGAGTTATGCTGTAAGATCCAAGAAATGTCTTCAAAAACAAAGTGTATTTGTGGTTTCTTTACAATTTTTTGGTCTGTTTTAGATTAAAGGCTTGTGCCACCACCCCCGACTATTTTAAGTCTCAGATGGTATTTCTGGAGAGAATCTCATGGTTGGGGGTTGTTTTATGAACATAAAAAGTTCTTGATGTGCTCATAGTAGGGTGGCATCACTGGGAGGTGGTGAAAAGTAGCAGGTAGGGACTTTCTGGAGGGAGTATATCGCCAGGAGGCATTGTCCTAGCCTTCCCCTTTATCGGCTTCCTTGCTGCCGTGCTGTAAGCTGCTCTGCTCCGCAATGGGGGACTGATACTGATACTTCTGAAACTGTAAGCCAACTCTTTTCTTTTCAAGTTGTTTGTGTCAGGCATTGTATCACAGTGAGGGAGAGCTAACCAAACTCTGTTAGATTCCTCGACAGGGGGCAGGATCGTCTTTGTGGGACCAGTGCCTGGACCAGGAGCAGTGCTGGGCAGATGTGTGGGATCAATATATATTGATCTTTTCCCACTCTTCACTCCATGAGCTTCAAAAACACAGGTATTCTGGTTAGCCTTAACTATAATTTGACACAGTCTAGGGTCATCTGAGAATCTCAATTGAGGAGTTACTTAGATCAGATTGGCCTGTGGGCATGTCTGTGGAGGACTGTCTTGTTAATTGATGCAGGAGGGCTCAGCCCACTGTGGGCCTTACCATTCCGTTGGCAGGTGTATGTATAAGGAAGCTAGCTAAGGAGATGGAGAGATGGCTTAATAGTTGAGAGTGCTTGATGCTCTTGCAGAGGACCACAGTTCAGTCCCAGGTTCCCAGCACACACATCCTGCAGCTTACAACTACCTTTTACTCCAGCTTCAGGGGATCCAGCGCCCTCTGGCCTCTGTGGACACCTGCACACACATGGCATGCACACACACAAATAAACAATCTAAAAATAAAAATAAGTGCCGGGCATGGTAGCGCATGCCTTTAATCCCAGCACTCAGGAGGCAGAGACAGGCAGACCTCTGGGAGTTCAAAACCAGCCTGGCCTACAAAGTGAGTTCCAGGACAGCTGGGACTACAGGGAGACCCTGCCTCAAAAAGAAAACAAAAAAAGTAAAAAGGTAAACATGAGCCTGTTGTGTGAGCCATCAAGTGTTAGGGTGTCTGCTGTATTTCCTTAGCTGTGAGTTGTTCACTCCCAGGTTGGAGGTAATGCTGTATAGAATAGCAAACAGGCCTGCTTCCAAGTGTCTGCCTCAACTTCAGTGATGAACTGTAACCTGTAAGCTGAAATAAACACTTAAGTTGCTTATTGTTGGGGCATTTTATCACACCAACAGAATGGAAACTGGAATGCCTGGCTTACCTCGTTACTGCCAGACCAAATCAGATCACTAATGGCTTCTTCCTTGCCAAATGTCAAACCTTTTTTTTCCCTCTTCTTTGCATGATTATTTTATTTTTTTTATTTCACTACATTTCCTCTTGGAAATAATCTTCCACTTTACATAATGACGCATCGCGCACCTCAGTTCCCCTCTCTCTTGCTTTTGTTTCTGGCGACTTCTGCTGGTGTCTGCTTTGTGAATGCTCAGCAGTGACTCTCAAGGCTCTTGGCCATCTCTGCTTTTTCTTTTTTTAAATTTTACATTTTCTCTAAGATTTTAGAGAAATCCCCAAGGTTGACACATCCCTAGGCTAACTTAACACACTAACTACAAAATAAGTATCCTTATATTTACAAATATCCTAGAGACCACTCAGAAAAGAAGCTTATTCTGCAGCAGATAGAGTAGTACAGAGTCCCCCAACTGGACCCACACAGACATGGTCTGTGATTTGCCAGTGCGTAAGTGACACATCTACAATGCAACCTCTAAACAAGCCTCAAACATCATAGTTTGATGACCCAAGAAGATGTTAACTTCCTCTTAACTCTCCTTAAGGAAGCTCCTCCATGCAACAGGACAGCAGGATCTCAAAAGGGCCTGAATGGCCAACCCGTGACGATTAGGAATCTACAAAAATGTGGTTTCATGGACAGGCTGCCCATATTCAACTTCACTCACCCAGGGCTCAGGGAACATTCCAGAAGAGGGGACAGAAAGATTGGAAGAGCCAGGGAGGTGATGCCGGTCCAAAGGGAAATGAATCCGACAAGGAGGGACAGCACCCACGTGCTGCAGCACACGTATCCAAGGACAGCTTTCAGGAGTCACTTCTCTCTTTCCACCATTTGAGTTCCAGGGTTCAAACACAGGTTGTCAGGCTAGGTGGCAAGTACCTTTATCGCCAGAGCCATCTCTCTGGCCCCATCTCTGTTTTGTTCTTATTCATGATTCTGAAAGCCTCCTTACTAAAATGTTATTTACAAGTTTCCAAATGTCTGTCTAGACTTCTGTTCTTTTATATAGTCCTTACTAGGCATGCACATTATAATTCTAGTACTTGAGCTGGAGTAGAGGCAGGAGGATGACAAATTTGAGGCCATTCTGGGTTCCATAAGTGAAATTCTGTCTTAAAAAAAAAAAAAAGAACAAACAAAAACTTAGCATTCTCTGGTTGTGCCCTGTGTGTTCATCCTCATTTCACTGTCATTTCTTTTTTTTTTTTTATTTATCTATGTGTATGAATGTACTGTCTGCATGCAGGTCTGTCCACCCGTTTTGTGCAATGCCCTGGAGGTCAGAAGAGGGCTTCGGATTCCCCTGGAACTGGAGTTCTCCTGGAATTGGAGTTACGGTTTTTCAGCTGCCATGTGGGCACTGGGGATTGAACCCGGGTCCTCTGCAAGAGGGGTTGGCGCTCTTAACCACTAGGCCATCTCTCCAGCCCTTCACTGTCATTTCTAATACACACCTAAGGCTTTTAGCTAGGAGAAGCTGAGCAAACACTGACTTAAAACTACACATAAAGCTAGACGTGTAGCTTAGTGGTAGAATGTGTGCTTTTTACCCAAGAGGCCCTAGCACAAAAACAAAAGAAATAGAAGGAAAAAAAAAATCATATAGTTGGGTATTTGAATAATATGGTACTATATATCAGCTTGAGTGTGTATAGAACAAAAGGTGTTTTCATGAGCAGGGAATATATCATGCTTCTGTGTCTACCACAATATGAAAATTGTAAATATGAAACCATAATGTGTGTTTAATAACTGCAAAAAATCCAGGCAAAGTAAACTATGGTTTAAACCTTAAAAATGCCCTAGTTGATGGCCATGAAAATTCTAAATGAGTAAGAAGAACACAAAATGAGACACATTGTAATCTTACTGTGATATTTTTGACTGACAATTATTACTCACTGTAATTATGTACTACAACTAAGGCAAACACTGAACTATTTATTGCTCCTAGTGGAAATACAGGGTTAACCTCTGGTCTGCACACTTTCTATAACCAATGGATGCAAAACCTTGTTTTACATGTGTTCTTAAAGATACTTTAACCCTCCAGCAGCAGTGTATATCATGCCTTAAGACACGTCTTAGCCTTCTTGAAGTTAGAAATCCTACATAGCCCTTCAGTACTGTGTTTGGGAGCCATGTTAAACAACAAAATTACCAAGAAAGCATAACAACTCAAAAGCTGTAATGCTTAGCAAGTAGACTATAAAGGGGACACTTTTATGAGAGTTGACATGGCAGAGCATTGCCTTGTTCCCCTTCTGCCAGGAATGTGTGTACTGGGGAACTCAAGGTTTTGCAGTTCTGAGAGTGACTAAAGATGTCCCAAGTAAAGTTTAGTAGGACTTGCAAAAGTGGAATCTGAATCATGAGGACTAACTTTATCATGGATTGATAAAATCTCTGCTACTCAGAGTAGAATGAATGGCATGCTAGACATAAGCTTTTATTCAAGGACCTGAAATTTGAATTTAAGGCAGCTGTACATTTGTATCTATTATCTGACCCAAACCAGCTTGCCCAGCACCCATAGCACACTGAATGCTCAAGATGTCTCTGGAAGACTTGTCTTTCTCCACATGTTCCATAGGTTCCGCCCATGCTTTGTGGGTGTGCCTTCCTTTCTTGTCCGTTTTGAATTCAGTAAACACCTGTATCCATGTATCTAAGCAGATGTCAAAGAGTTATGCCCTTGTGGAGCTAGTTCCTCCCAGGCTTGCATATAGGGGGCATTAAGTAAGTACTGTTTCAACTGGTTACGTAATAAAGTGAAATGGGATGGAGGCAATCATCAGCGCAAGGAATTGAGACTCAAAGATGTAATCATTGCATATGAGGGGCTCACTCTAATATTTTTAAAAATGTTTTTAATTATGTCAAATTTATCAGTGTTGTTTTGTTTTTTGTTTTGGGGTTTTTGTGTTTTTTTTGCTTCTTGTTCTTTGTTGTTGTTGTTGTTGTTGTTATTGTTTTTTCTAAACAGGGTCTCCCTGTAGCCTTAGCTGGACTGGAACTCACTGTAGACCAGACCAGCCTGGATCACACAGAGATCTGTTTGCCTCTGCCTCTCAAGTGCTGGGATTAAAGGGCATGCTCCACCATGCCTGACCACAAATTTATTTTTTAATATTTTATTAGCAGTGATTTCTTTTTTAATTTTATTTATTATTTTTATTTTATGTGTATGAGTGAGTATATTGCCTGCACAGATGTAAGTGCACCCATGTCGTTCAGTGCCCACGGAAGTCAGAAGAGGGTATTGGATCTCCTGGAACTGGAGTTACAGACTGTTATTAGCTGCCATATGGGTGCTGGGAATCGAACCCAAGTCCTCTGCAAGAGAAGCCAGTGTTCTTAACCACTGAGTCATCTCTCCAGCTCTAGCACTTATTTCTTTAAGAAGTAACATAATCACATTGAAGACTTTGTATGTGTGGAAAATTTGGAAAGGGAGTGAGTGGCAAACTCACATTATAGGAACGGTCACAAAATTTCACATTGTGTTTGAAGCTTGGTAGTACCATTTTGTCAGTAAACAATATTAAAAAATTACAGGAGTTGGAGCTGTGAACCCCCCAGGCCCCATGAGCCAGAGTTGTGGTTCCCTCACCTGAGCTCGCCGCTTTGGACCCCTAACAAGAGCCACAGTTCCACCCTGGGAGTAGGCTGATGTTTGAGCAGAGTCGAACATGGAGGATTTCCTGCTGTTGGGCAGCAGTTTCAGTCTTCTCTGACTACATTCCCCACAGCCCCCTCCCCTGAGGTCACAGGTTGTGAATGGCAGACCCTCTGCCTCTTATGCAGGAGATGGGGGAGGCCTCTGTTCTTTGCAGATTCTGGTCTTGGGAGGACCGAGTCTCTGGAATGGCCTTCCCGCCTCCCCTGAGGCCGAGCTGTGGTTCTCACTTCATACCTGGTCTTGGATATCCAGGCCTTGATGTTGGACTCCTGCCATTACCAAGAGGTTTTTCCATTCTTTTCCTTCAGTATACCTTCTCTTCTACGGGTCCAGCATGCCTTCACCTGTACCCTAACTGAATTTCTAGAGATAAAAATTACAGTCTGGGAAGTGTGAAAAAAATGGAAAGTACTGCAATAGCTAAACTAATGTAATCCTCGAACTAAAAATATGTAATTAAAGCATAATATAAATTTGAAACTAATTTTTTGGGGTCTTTTTGAGACAGGGTCTCCCTGTAGCTCTTGCTCCCTTGAACTCACTTTGTAGACTAAGCTGGCCTTAAACTCACAGAAATCCACCTGCCTCTGCCTCCCAAGTGCTGGGATTAAAGGCGTGCACCACCATGCCTTTAATTTTTAAGTATTGTTTAAAGTGTGTGTGTCTGTGTGCCTGTGCTACTGTGTAATTGGGGAGCTCAGAGGACATCTTATGAGAGTCTGATCTATCATGTGGATCCCAGGGATTGAATGCAAGTCACCAGGCTTCACAGCCCTTCACCTGCTGAACCATCTGGCTGGCAGTCTCTAGCATTGACATTCCACAATTTTTCACATAATTGACACTATAAGGTGACTAAAAGGATATAAGATATTCATAGGTGAGGCTCTGGGAAGAAAATAAAACACATGAAAGATGATTGAGATGGTGGGAAGAGGGCTCCATTTAGGGAGATCTCTGAGAAGGATGGGGAGAAATCACAAGGATGGGTTATCAGAGTCTTGACAATGAATTCTAGGTTTTTCTCATGAACAGACCTTCAAGCATGTGAGCATTGTATAGTGAGGGTAATGGTGGTAGGACAGCAAAGGGAAGTCCTGCCTGCCTCTCCTGCCAGATCACAGTGTTCTGTCACTGGCTGTGTTGTAGGAATTTCTGATGAGTAAAGTGGCTGTAGTAGAACTAACTCAGCAGGACTCTTGACCTTAGCAGACAGGGGGAGCCAACATCTGGGTCATGTGTATTCACAGCCTCCCTGACGTTCTTAAGTCTTTAGCTTTGAAAACACTGAAACAGGCGGTGCTATACCAGACTGCCTGCCCCACTAGCCTGCCCTGCTTCATCTCTATCAGCGACAGAATTTACATCATCAATGTTCCAGAACGCAAAGCAATAGATCTGGAAGGCCTCTGCCAGCATATATTCACATCCTGTGCTTAGGGAGCCAGGATTAAGGGAGCTTGTCAGACCTTTCAGTCTCTTCTGTCTTTCTAGGTATCTATTGGGATGAGATTAGATGTAACTCTGGATATGGGGGAAAAAATCTAAAAATGGGGGTAGAGAGGGAGGCAGGCCTTGGTTGCTGTGTCCATAACAAGACTACCAGTGCTTTACCAGGAGTGGTGAGTGGAAGATCTTGGGTGTCACACCCACAGGCTCCCCATCAGGAAGCACAGACGTCTGACCACTTCCCAAGCTCTGGCCAGGACCTGTAGATTGGTTTCCTACAGATTACTCACAAATTGGGACTATATTAACTGTTCTTTTCTTGGTCCAGAAATACTTAACTTCCTACTTGATATTTTTGTTTTTCTCTCTTGCTCACAAATCTTTGGAAAGTCAAATTCAGATCAGCTTTTCCTCTAGTTCTCCAGAAACTTATAGAAAGGAAGCACTGACAGGTACTTTGTGTACCTAAGCCAAGTCATCCAGGGTCCCCTCCTGTCATTTCCCTGCCATCGCATCCTCTCTTCTGTTTATTGTCAACCAAGATTGATTACACCAAACTTTGTATTATGTAACAAAACTGTCTTTTCTCCCACTGAAGCTTCTGAATGCCAGCACAAGTTCCTGTCCTGTTGTACCTTTCAGAGCCTAGTAAGTATGAAACACCAGCTTCATGGCCTTATAAGAAACTGAATGTTGGGTCCTTTCCCCACCCCCAGCATTCGGAGACTGAAACTCTAACCTCCAAGGTGATGTATTAGGAGACAAGTCTTCGGAAGGTAATTAGATCAGAGAGTGGAGCCTCCCTCATTCTGACTAGTCTGGTGGAAGAAGGGACCCCAGAGAGTTCTCTTGTCTGTTCCCACCATGAAGATACCAGAAGTCAGAAGAAAGGTCTCACCAGAAACCAACTGTGCCAATCCTGGACTTTGAGGCTTCAGAACTATGAGGAGTATGTCTCTATTGTTTTATAACCCAGCCATCTGTGATACTTTGTCATACCAAGCCAACTAAGACAATTGGTTTTCAATGAATTCTGTCCACGTGTTGGAAATTGCTAGGTATCACAATTCTCTACAGAGACTAATATCAGGATACTTCTTAAGCATGTACAATTCTTACCACAATGACCTAAAGCTTAGCAGAAACTCAGAGCTAAAAAGGCCATCCAGGTGCACAGAACAAGGGGATTACAGAAGCTGTGTTCACATTATCACTTCTGAGCCTTCAGCAACTCTACAGTAAGAAAGCCTTGCTTAAGTTCTGAAAAATAAATAACACTTCATGTATGGCACATAGCTTAGTCATTGATAAATGAATCCTATTAGAAAATATGTTAACCATCTTATTTTTAATATTGATGTGTGTATTTTTGCCTGCTCGTATGTAGGCTCACTGTGTCTTGTAGTGCCCACAGGTGTCTAGTGCCCCTGGAACTAGAGTTAAACATGGTTGTTAGCCAAACCCAGGTCCTCCAGCCCAAATCTTTTTGGGGGGGTGGGGGGATTGAGACAGTCTTCCTGTAGTCCCTGATGCCCTGGAACTTAATATGTAGACCAGACTGTCCTTGTTCTCAGAGATATGCCTGCCTCTGCCTCCATAGTACTTGTATTAAAGGTGTGAGCCACTACCTCCAGCCTCCCATCTTATTTTTAATTCATTAGCAGTTAATAAGAGTTCAGTAAAATAGAGAGCCTGCATTAAGTAATCTTTATTGATAATTCACATTCAGTTATTCTCTTCATTGTCAGTTCTTAGTTAATTGTACAGGTATGATAAGTTATTTTCTAATTGCTGTGGGAATTTAAATGTAAAATAAATACAAAATACATTTGTGGTTTAATGAATACTCAATGAAGCATTTTTTTTTTTTCTGAGGTATTCCTTATGGTCTGGTTTAATCCAAGATCTGTCATTTTAGTTCCCTAGGAATAGTCTGTTAAACCACACTATGGATCTGTGAACTTGTGAGCCAAGTCCACTGTGAACCTGTGAACTTGAGTTTTCATTACATTAGACATATTTTTTGATCTCATCATACAATACCAATACAAAAGCACCACCCATGCCTCTCAGTACATTGGACCAGGCACCTTTGAAGAAAGCCTTGGCTCCTTCATCTTTTGCAATCTTCCTCCAGCAATCAACTGTCCCCGTATACATAATATCAGCTGTGGAGACAAATGGGGGTAAAAGCTCCATAACTCTGAAAGAGACTTTTCTTCTGAAAACCCATTCAGTAGGTCACTCGGTCATCAAGCCCCAGCCTATGCCACATTCAGTAGACTAGATATCTTCCTTGCATAACTGTTGGGTGGGTCTCCTATCTTCCAACTCAAGATCAGTTAAGAACTGGGGCAATCAACCACTTCTCACATGTTCAGAGGGGGTATTAGCCCTGGGGGGATGCCTTTTCATGGATGAGCAAACTATCCCTGCTCTCAGATTTACACTGCCCAAGATTATAAAAGAAAAAATGTAAAAGTATGACTATTACATTGTATGAAACTGCCTAACTTTTGGTTGTTTTTTATTTTAAGAATGGCAATTTCATGTTTTTACTTATAAAAGCAAAAACTATCAAAACAGACCGTTTTACATTGCTTCTCACCAAGCTAAAACATTATTTTCCCATTAACACTTGTAAAAGCTGCATAAAGAGAAAATTTTTTCTTGGAGTGAACAGCTTAATAGCTGTCTTTGTCCCTGTTTCTGCATCCAGACTCCAAGGAAAGAGGGCCTAAGGCCTCTACAATACTAAAAACTTAGGACCCTCTAAATAATCCATCTTTTGATGGTCTTACAGTCTCTTTAATAAAAATTCCCTAAAGGAAAAGTTGGAATGTGGCAGAATTACAGTCTTTGTTCCCTAAGTCATTGTCACGTAATCTTGTCAGTGAGTGTAGAATGAACCTCTTACCACTGAGCAGTGCTCTCCACAGGCAGAATACAAGATTCACATGAGTAGAATCCATGCTTACCCCCTTTCCGGCCAGACTGCATCATCATCCTACGACGAACAGTGTCAAAGGGGTAGGACACCAGCCCTGCGACGGCCGTCACGCTCTGGGCAATCATCCAGCTCACAATAATGTGCACATTCTTGGGGTCTGGCAACATCCCTGTGAGCAGAGCCAAGAAGCAAATGGCTATCAGGTGATTCCCCTCAGCAGCTCAATGCCCTGACCTTCTGCAAGATCCTGTTCCTCCCAAGGAAGCCTCACAGGCAACCAAGTAGCCAATCAAAGCTGGTTGCGGTTTTCTCTGGATTCAGGGAAGCTGAAATTCTGCATGTTGACCAGGAGGTGGCTTCTAGTTAAATTGGCTGACTGACAAGCTGTGTCAAGATAGAGTGAAGCTCTGCCTCCTTGGAATAGCTCAAGGCCAGGGTGTTGTTCACTAGAAGATACAGAAAATCCTTTGGCTATTGATTTGTCTGCACCCACACCATATCTCCTCCTCAGAACAGTTCTGCTCAGAAATTAGAAAGGAACAAGATTAGCATAAATCTTTGGGGAGCTATAGGTCCTGTAGAACCCCCCCTCTGCAGGCACCCTCTTCCCCTCAGTGCCCTCTCTCACCCTTGGCAGTGTCATAGACTCCGAAGTAGGCAGCTCTGTAGATGATGATGCCCTGGACAGAGACGCTGAAACCCTGGTAGAGACCCTTCAGGCCATCAGACTTGAAGATCTTGGTGAGACAGTCTCCCAGCCCACTGAATTCACGCTGGGCAGCACCCTTTCCCACGTCGGCAGCCAACCTGGTTCTAGCAAAGTCCAGCGGGTAGACAAAGCAGAGGGAAGTGGCCCCTGCTGCCCCACCGGAAGCCAGGTTCCCAGCGAAGTAGCGCCAGAACTGCTTGTGCCGGTCCACGCCCCCCAGGAAGATCTGCTTGTACTTGTCCTTGAAGGCGAAATTGAGGGCTTGGGTGGGGAAGTACCGGATCACATTGGCCAAGTTACCCCTCCAGAAAGAGAGAAAGCCCTGCTCCTTGGGGATTCGCACGACACAATCAATGATCCCTTTGTACTGTTTTTCTGCACTGATCTGTTTGCTGGCATGCTGGACCTGGGGGTGAAGGAGAGGAAAAGGCGTGGATGACAGGGGACAAGCGAAGTGGACAGAAGGGAAGGTAGGAAAAAAGGTTTCTACTTCCCTCAATTTCCTGTTTGTTGTTTTTGTTTGGTTTAAAAACAGTCTTTCTGTGTAGCCCAGGCTGGCCTGGAACTCAGTAAACCCCTCCTAATGGCTGAGATTACTAGTGTACTCCATCATGCCCCTCTGCCAGCTCCCTTTCCCTTCAAATGCCAAGAGAACCTTAATTTCTTTTTGAAAAAAAGATAGCATCAGGAAATCAAACAGATATTGAGGAAATGTCATTAAGTGTTAGTTACTTGGATAAAAAAACATCCAATTTTGTCTCATCAGGGCATTGAGGGGAGATCATTGCCCCAAATAAACTTAAAAAAATTATTTGTTTTTAAGTAGTCATTTATTCACTTCATTTCCCCTGTGGGTTTTTAGGAACTAAAGATACAGATCCCTGTCTCAAAGGGCTCTTGGCTTAACATGGTGAGCCCTGTGCTACTCTAACCTCCCTGGAGGTAAGGCTCTCTGAGCAGGTGGGTGTTCTGATAAGGACAAACGCCCATAGGCATTAGAACCTGACATTTTTCACGCGGATTATCCAGGCAATCAACTATTGAGACAATTATTACTGCAGGGAAAATTTGTTGGAGATTTTTCTAGCTGGTAATTTTTTCTCCTCTAGGGCTCTTCTCCATTGAACAGCTTTTGCCTTTCGGGGACAGACCACATACGGAGTGGGGATGGGGAGGATACGGGGACAGGAAGAGGTGATCCGAGTATATACTAAGCATTGCTTCTTAATCTCAGCCTCAGTTTCTTCATCTATAAAATACAGAACAAGAATTCTCATCCTGCAGAGGTTTACCAAAAAAAAAAAAAAAAAAAAAAAAAAAAAAAAAAAAAAAAAAAAAAAAAAAAAAAAAAAAAAAAGGAAGATGGATGAAATCCTGTTGCCCGCTTTAGCGCAGGGCAGGAGACACAGTGAGTCAATGATTACTCTTACTCGGATGCTGCTATTGTAAAAGGTGAGTGCAGATAAGGTGCAAAGGATGTGAAAAATCAAAGGTGAAGCCGGCTTGAGAGGCCTGGGGCGTTATGCCTCTGTAGTCCCAGGCGTAGACAGACGCTGGGTGGGTTTCCATATATAGACACCCGAACGCTGGGCGCCACCCGACACCAGGAATCTGCTACTGACGCTGGACCTGTGTCTACGCAGAGGGCACCTTCCCCTCCGCGTAGGCCAGGCGCCTGGGCCTGTGGCCTAGCACAGATTTTCCGCAGCGCCCTGCGCACCGCAACGCCGCAGCGGCTCGGCAGGCATCCCCGCATCCCCACCTCCTGCGCCCTGCCCTGCCCGCATCCCCGCGTCACCTGAGGTCCTCACCTGCAGCAGCAGTTTGACCCTCTCGATGGGGGCGACCGCGGTCTTGGAGACAGCGGCGGCGACGCCACCCGCCAAGAAGTCCTTGAGGAAGCTCAAAGCGTGATCCCCCATGATGGCGACCGTGCACTCACAGCCTGCAAGGAGCTGCGCTCTCGCTCTTCCTAGGCCGGGCCAGGCAGCGTCACCCCGTCTCCGTCCCTGCGCGACGCGAAGGGGCCGCCCAGCTGGCCCACAGTCCTCCTTATATCCCCCGCCTGGCCTCTCGCGAGAGGAGGAGGGTCCCCCAGGCAGGCGCGCAGAGCGCATTGGCTGGACAGGTGCCTGGACACCTCCTCTCCGTCTTCCTCCTTTGCAGAGGGCATTGGGGGCGAAGGATCTTCCGGGAGCTAGGGGTGGGCTGGGGGCTGTCCTTGCAGCTTGGGACATTTAAAGGGCAAATTCATGTTATCTGTCCGTGTGAGCAGAGAGAACACCGTGTCACTGTAGCATGTGGGCCATGGTATTTATAGCTCAAGAGGGTTTAGCCTGGGGCCGTCCTGGGGACATGCAGGGGATTCTTTAATGGATGCGCCCCTGGCCAAGAGATTTCTGGATCTTCCTTTCTTCTTCCTTGTAACAGTGCCCCACACCAGAACTCACTGTCTGGATTTTGAGCTCCCCCTGGGTTCTTGCCAGATTAGCATCCTTCCAAATACCCATTAACGTAATTGGATGCTGTGATTGCTGCATAAAGTCCGGCAAGCTCCAGGCTCCCGCTTCTCTCCATTCAATCCTTGAATCATTCGGTCTGTTAGGAAATATTGATGCACCGACATTCATTCGGTGCCACCAGGAAAGGTGGAATGCAGGGCCACTAAGTGGATACTTGTCTTAGCTCCCAGTGTGCATGTGTGGCTTTTCTGTTCGCTCAGCCTGCCACATTGACACAGAGCCTGAAAACTCTCTGAAACTCTCAACCAGCTCCCAGCTCCCAGGACTCTTGTAGATCTCAAAAGGGCTTGAAGCACCACTCTGCTCTTGACAGAGTCTCATCACATATCGTGGACAAAGTCCTCCCACCTAGCTGGCTTCTTGAGGGTCACCACTGACAACTTTGCTGAGAAGGTGGAAACCTTGGCTCTGTCTCTATAAAACAGGCAGCTTCTGGGGCTGGGAAGTCACTTTCTAATCTCAGGAAATTGATTGCAATTCATATATATATATATATATGAATGTGAGATTCGGTTTTCATCACCTCTTTTTTTTTTTGTGGTCTTTTTGAGACAGGGTCTCCCTGTAGCCCCAGATGTCCTGGAACTCACTCTGTAGACCAGGCTGGCCTTGAACTCACAAAGATCCACCTGCCTCTGCCTCCCAAGTGCTAGGATTAAGGGCCATGCAGCCATGCAGATTTTTCACAGTGCTCTCTTCTGTAGAAGGAGTGCAGTTAGTTTTGAGCTCTACACGCCTTCTGCTTTTTCCACATTTGCTAATCTTTGTTTGTACTTCTGACAAGGCTTATTCATGTTGTTATGCTTGCTGACCCAAGCAGACTTCGCGAGTTAGGTGTTGACTGAGCTTCAGCTTGTGTCACTTTGAACCTAAGGACCAGTAGAGCAGAGGTCATTAATTTGGTGGCAGGAGCTCCTGGGGATGTATTTAAATGAGATTGGGGGCCAGTTAGAGTTCAGGCAGAAGCAAAGAAAGAAGGATGGTAGGGATTGATACTAGCTAAAGGACTAAGTTGCTAAAGGTCAAAGCAGATAGAAATAAAAGTCATTTATGCATTTATTCAACAGACACAGCAGAGCATTTACTGTGGAGTTAGGTATGGCCCTGTGGAGTCAATCTAAGTAAAACAGTGGTCACCTCCAGGGACCTTGCAGTTCAGTGGACCTGTCACAGTTTTACATGGGGAGTTCCATGGATGATGTAATCCACATATTGGTCCTTTTCAGTCATAATTGTATACTGTAGCCTATCCTATTAATATTAAGTGGTACCAGAAGCCATTTTTCTTTTAGTTGTACATTTAGAGCTATTTCTCTTTTTTATTGTGAAAAATCATGCTGTTCCATAAACATTCTTGCCAAACCTTCATGCTTTTGCCTTCTAATTTATTGAAAAATGCAAGGAACAGACTGGATGTTTTAATGGTTTGGCAGTTCCTGATATCCATTCAAATATTATTTATTTATTTATTTATTTATTTATTTATTTATTTATTTATTTATTTGAGACAGGGTCTCCCTGTAGACCCAGCTGGCCTGGATCTCACTGTGTAGACCAGGCTGGCCTTGAACTCACAGAGATCCTCATGCCTTTGCCTCCCAAATGTTGGGATTAAATACATGCGCCACCACACCTGGCTACAAAAGTTATCCTTGAGCCATTGAGTTTGCTCAGCACAAAAGTTATCCTTGAGCCATTGAGTTTGCTCAGCACTTCCCGTCAAACCTGATGATCTACATATTCAATCCCTGGGCTCCACAAGGTGGAAGAAGAGAAGTGACTGCTGAAAGTTCTCCTCTCTCTCTCTCTCTCTCTCTCTCTCTCTCTCTCTCTCTGTCTCTCTCTCACACACACACACACGCACACACACACACACACACACACACACGCATGCACGCAAACTAACTTTTAAATGATTGTATTTTTATGGGCATGCGTGTTCTGCTTGCATGTATGTAAGTGCACCACATGGGTACAGTGCCAAGGAGACCAGAGGAGGGCACAAAATCTCCTGGAATTGGAATTACAGATGATTGTTACTTGCTATGTGGCTGCTGTGAACTGAACCCAGGTCCCCTACAAGAGCAGTGCTCTTAACTGCTGAACCATCTCTCTAGACCCCCTATTAATAATCAATTAGCAAAATTTATTCTTCAGAAAAAGAGACCCATGCATAAGATAAGACAGTCTTGTTTTTCACAGTACTTCCTCCAACATTGGCTTAAAAAGAACATCTTGTACTGTTTTGTGGCATTTCATGTGTGCTCTTTTTTTTATTTCATGTGTGTTCTAATGTGTTATTTATTTATTTATTTATTTATTTATTTATTATTTTTGGTCTTTTTTGAGACAAGGTCTCCCTGTAGTTCCAGCTGCCCTGGAACTCACTCTGTAGACCAGGCTGGCCTTGAACTCACAAAGATCCACCTGCCTCTGCCTCCCAAGTGCTAGGATTAAAGGCATGCACCACCACGCCCAGCTTCTAATATGTACTTCTTAAAAGACTTTTTTTTTAGACAGGGTCTCCCTGTAGCTCCAGGTGGCCTAGAACTCCCTGTGTAGACCACGTTGGCCTTGAACTCACAGAGATCCACCTGCCTCTGTTTCCTGAGTTCTGTGATTAAAGGTGTACACCACCACACCTGGCCCAATATTTATTTTTATTATACTTATATGTGTGTGTGTGTGTGTGTGTGTGTGTGCGCGCGCACACGCAGGTGTGTGGACTTGAGTGCAGGTGCCCATAGAATCCAGAAGAGGGCATTAAATTCTCTAGAGTAGCATTCTGGGCATTGTGAGCTGACAGACCTGGTTGCTGGGAACTGAATTTGAGTCCTCTGAAACAGCATTATATGCTGTCAATCACTGAGCCATCTCCCCAGCCCCACGATGTGTACTTTTTAATTGCTATGAAGCTGTGCGTCTCCTCTATGATTCAATTTAATTTCACAGGATTTTTCTTTTTGCAAACCTTTAGTCTTCCTTGACTGCCAGCATAAGAGCACAGTTTTTATATTAACAACAGTATTTACATACTTGAGACAATAAACACGTATGGAGTGATTTTCAATTTTTATTTGATACTTATTTTAGTATATTATTCTATCAATGTTATTTAACTATGAGCAAATTTAGAGTATGAAGATACACTTTATGTTCTGAAAGAAAGGTGTCTTTTCTATAACTAGATTTTCATAGAAATAGTAGTCTGTTTTCCTCTAGTTTGGGAAGAAAAACTTTTTTTGGTTATTTTTAAGATATCTAACAGCTTATAGAAAGGATTTATGTACTCGGTTTCACTTCTCCCCATACTGTTCTTGGATATGACAACATTTCTTAAAATTTTGTTTGTTATTTTTATTTTATGTGTATGAGTGTATTGCCTGCATGCATGTAAGTGCACTCATGTTGTGCAATGCCTGCAGAGGCCAGAAGAGGGTGTCAGATACCCTGGAAGTGGAGCTATGAATGGGTGAGAGCTGCCATGTGGATGCTGAGAACTGAACCTAGGTCCTCTGGAAGAGCAGCCAGTGCTCTTAGCCACTGAGCCATCTCTTGAGCACCGACATTAATTATTAGGTAGATCACTCTATTATTTATCATAGGTGACTATTCTACTTTGACATATACTAAGTTATTATAGTGGCTTAAAATGTATGAAATCTTCCATACTATGATGTATGTCTTTGATCATAGTCCTTTAAAAAAACTCTAAACACTTAAAAGACAAGTTTTATCCACCTGTTTGTCTGGACCTTTTTTACTATCAAGTTGTTCAAGTATTGAAACAACACCAGAAGCTTTTAAACAGACATTTAAATTGAATATAAATTCCATCAACATAGTAATTCAAAACTATTGCCATTTTGGTGACATCTAATTGCGTTAACCAGAATAGATGGTATTTTCCGAGTAGGAGTAACACATTTCTCCTTGGGTCTCCAGTTGTCCTGTTACGGAGGGAAATCAGTAGCTGGAAACGTCACCAGAGGTTTTCCACAGAAGCTCAGGCTCTTGTCCTCTCTGTCCATGGGTTTTCTCAGGAAAGAGAGACCTCAGATGCCCTCAGGAGAATGAGCAGCCTGTTGATCACAAGACAGGGCTATCACTTACACAGGCTGGGAGAGGATGGGGAGAGGCAGAGCATGTGTCTCCTGGCCAGGCCCAGTACTCGGTGGCCTGCTGCCAGTGAGAGAAGGAACAAGGTGTCTAGATAAGAGGAAACTGTGCCCCCCAGTGGGGTACGATGTCATGGAGGCCTGAGTAGGGTGCGCTCTGTAAAAATGAGAATACGGAATTGAGCAAGCTTTTTGGATTTTCAGTAGAAGCTTTTTACAAACATAATCTCTTTTTACCAAATTGGGAACTGAGAATGGGAGAAGCTGAAAAGGTACAAGAAATAGTGTAAAACACCTAATAATTTGCTGATGGTGGTGCTAGCTTAATGCCTATATGCAGGTGTGCATCTGAAACTGTTAGAAATTATAAGGCTCTACATGGTCAATTCCAGTGCAGAGCAAAGCAGATCAGCACAACATTTATTGATTCATTCATTTACTTATGTGTGCATTTGTGCACATGCACAGAGGACAACCTTGAATGTCTTTCCTCCCAGACATTCACATTTTTTTTTTCTTTTTATGACAGGGTCTCTCAGTGGCCTGGATCTAGCCAAATAGACTAAATTGGCTGTTAGAGGGATCCACCTGGCTGATTCTCCAGCGCTGGGATTGAGATTACAATTACAGGGTGTCCCTGTAGCTCCAGCTGTCCTGGAACTCACTATGTAGACCAGGCTAGCTAGCCTTGAACTCCCAGATATCTGCCTGCCTCTGCTGGGATTAAAGGCATGCACCGTCACACCCAACTTTTTTTTTTTTTAACTTGGGTCTGGGAACTGATATCAGTCTTCATGCTTGAAAGGCAAGCACTTCAGCCTAATGAAGCTACATCTCCAGCACCCAAAATATTTTTTGGTAATTAAGACCACATATGAATCACTGAGTATCAATTAAAGGTATTTAGTAGACACGCTCACAGGTAACAGTGCTCTAGAAGGACAAAACAAAACGAAGGAACATTTCTCCACAATTCTTGCTGAGGTAACTTCATGAATCTGAATAATGCCTCAAAATTATACAGTTTATAACTGTGCTGGATAGCTTTAGTGTCAACTTGACACACCTGGGTTGAAGGAGCCTCAACTGGGGAATTGGCTCCATTGGATTGGCCTGTGGCCACATCTGTGGAGTATTGTCTTGATGGTCAAGCAGTGTGGGAGGGCCCAGCCCACAATGAGTAGTGCCACCCTGGGCAGGTTGTTGTGTAGTATAAGAAGGCGGGCTGGGCATGAGCCAGGGGAGCAAGCCAGTGAACAGCATTCCTCCATGGCCTGTGCTTCAGCTCCTGCCTCCAGGTTCCTGCCCTGTGTTCCTGTCTTGGGCTCCCTAAGTGATGAACTGTGACCCGGGAGATGTAAGCTGAATAAACCCTTTCCTCCCCAAGTTGGTGTTGGTCAGAGTGTTTTGTCACAGCAATGGAAGACAAACTAGGACAGAAATTTGTACCAGAAGAGTGGGGTATTGCTGTGACAGACCTGACCTTTGTGTTTGGGGGAAGGATTGTGAAGGTGTTTGGAACTTTGGGCTGGGAAGATCATTGAATTCCGAAAGATCCGTTGCTATGTAGCTTGGAACAGTTTTGCTGGAGGAGTTGTAGAAGATGAAGGCGTGGCTTGTGAAGTTTTTAGTTTCAAAGGGGAGCAGAGATCATCAGGACTGTGTAATCTGTGGGTTCTGGTCAACTGGGGCTGAAGAATCAGCTGTAAGTAATAAGAGACCAGAACCTGAAGTGAAATCTTTGTTGTACTGGGACNCGCAAACTAACTTTTAAATGATTGTATTTTTATGGGCATGCGTGTTCTGCTTGCATGTATGTAAGTGCACCACATGGGTACAGTGCCAAGGAGACCAGAGGAGGGCACAAAATCTCCTGGAATTGGAATTACAGATGATTGTTACTTGCTATGTGGCTGCTGTGAACTGAACCCAGGTCCCCTACAAGAGCAGTGCTCTTAACTGCTGAACCATCTCTCTAGACCCCCTATTAATAATCAATTAGCAAAATTTATTCTTCAGAAAAAGAGACCCATGCATAAGATAAGACAGTCTTGTTTTTCACAGTACTTCCTCCAACATTGGCTTAAAAAGAACATCTTGTACTGTTTTGTGGCATTTCATGTGTGCTCTTTTTTTTATTTCATGTGTGTTCTAATGTGTTATTTATTTATTTATTTATTTATTTATTTATTATTTTTGGTCTTTTTTGAGACAAGGTCTCCCTGTAGTTCCAGCTGCCCTGGAACTCACTCTGTAGACCAGGCTGGCCTTGAACTCACAAAGATCCACCTGCCTCTGCCTCCCAAGTGCTAGGATTAAAGGCATGCACCACCACGCCCAGCTTCTAATATGTACTTCTTAAAAGACTTTTTTTTTAGACAGGGTCTCCCTGTAGCTCCAGGTGGCCTAGAACTCCCTGTGTAGACCACGTTGGCCTTGAACTCACAGAGATCCACCTGCCTCTGTTTCCTGAGTTCTGTGATTAAAGGTGTACACCACCACACCTGGCCCAATATTTATTTTTATTATACTTATATGTGTGTGTGTGTGTGTGTGTGTGTGCGCGCGCGCACACGCAGGTGTGTGGACTTGAGTGCAGGTGCCCATAGAATCCAGAAGAGGGCATTAAATTCTCTAGAGTAGCATTCTGGGCATTGTGAGCTGACAGACCTGGTTGCTGGGAACTGAATTTGAGTCCTCTGAAACAGCATTATATGCTGTCAATCACTGAGCCATCTCCCCAGCCCCACGATGTGTACTTTTTAATTGCTATGAAGCTGTGCGTCTCCTCTATGATTCAATTTAATTTCACAGGATTTTTCTTTTTGCAAACCTTTAGTCTTCCTTGACTGCCAGCATAAGAGCACAGTGTTTATATTAACAACAGTATTTACATACTTGAGACAATAAACACGTATGGAGTGATTTTCAATTTTTATTTGATACTTATTTTAGTATATTATTCTATCAATGTTATTTAACTATGAGCAAATTTAGAGTATGAAGATACACTTTATGTTCTGAAAGAAAGGTGTCTTTTCTATAACTAGATTTTCATAGAAATAGTAGTCTGTTTTCCTCTAGTTTGGGAAGAAAAACTTTTTTTGGTTATTTTTAAGATATCTAACAGCTTATAGAAAGGATTTATGTACTCGGTTTCACTTCTCCCCATACTGTTCTTGGATATGACAACATTTCTTAAAATTTTGTTTGTTATTTTTATTTTATGTGTATGAGTGTATTGCCTGCATGCATGTAAGTGCACTCATGTTGTGCAATGCCTGCAGAGGCCAGAAGAGGGTGTCAGATACCCTGGAAGTGGAGCTATGAATGGGTGAGAGCTGCCATGTGGATGCTGAGAACTGAACCTAGGTCCTCTGGAAGAGCAGCCAGTGCTCTTAGCCACTGAGCCATCTCTTGAGCACCGACATTAATTATTAGGTAGATCACTCTATTATTTATCATAGGTGACTATTCTACTTTGACATATACTAAGTTATTATAGTGGCTTAAAATGTATGAAATCTTCCATACTATGATGTATGTCTTTGATCATAGTCCTTTAAAAAAACTCTAAACACTTAAAAGACAAGTTTTATCCACCTGTTTATCTGGACCCTTTTTACTATCAAGTTGTTCAAGTATTGAAACAACACCAGAAGCTTTTAAACAGACATTTAAATTGAATATAAATTCCATCAACATAGTAATTCAAAAATATTGCCATTTTGGTGACATCTAATTGCGTTAACCAGAATAGATGGTATTTTCCGAGTAGGAGTAACACATTTCTCCTTGGGTCTCCAGTTGTCCTGTTACGTAGGGAAATAAGTAGCTGGAAATGTCACCAGAGGTTTTCCACAGAAGCTCAGGCTCTTGTCCTCTCTGTCCATGGGTTTTCTCAGGAAAGAGAGACCTCAGATGCCCTCAGGCGCATGAGCAGCCTGTTGATCACAAGACAGGGCTATCACTTACACAGGCTGGGAGAGGATGGGGAGAGGCAGAGCATGTGTCTCCTGGCCAGGCCCAGTACTCGGTGGCCTGCTGCCAGTGAGAGAAGGAACAAGGTGTCTAGATAAGAGGAAACTGTGCCCCCCAGTGGGGTACGATGTCATGGAGGCCTGAGTAGGGTGCTCTCTGTAAAAATGAGAATACGGATTTGAGCAAGCTTTTTGGATTTTCAGTAGAAGCTTTTTACAAACATAATCTCTTTTTACCAAATTGGGAACTGAGAATGGGAGAAGCTGAAAAGGTACAAGAAATAGTGTAAAACACCTAATAATTTGCTGATGGTGGTGCTAGCTTAATGCCTATATGCAGGTGTGCATCTGAAACTGTTAGAAATTATAAGGCTCTACATGGTCAATTCCAGTGCAGAGCAAAGCAGATCAGCACAACATTTATTGATTCATTCATTTACTTATGTGTGCATTTGTGCACATGCACAGAGGACAACCTTGAATGTCTTTCCTCCCAGACATTCACATTTTTTTTTTCTTTTTATGACAGGGTCTCTCAGTGGCCTGGATCTAGCCAAATAGACTAAATTGGCTGTTAGAGGGATCCACCTGGCTGATTCTCCAGCGCTGGGATTGAGATTACAATTACAGGGTGTCCCTGTAGCTCCAGCTGTCCTGGAACTCACTATGTAGACCAGGCTAGCTAGCCTTGAACTCCCAGATATCTGCCTGCCTCTGCTGGGATTAAAGGCATGCACCGTCACACCCAACTTTTTTTTTTTTTAACTTGGGTCTGGGAACTGATATCAGTCTTCATGCTTGAAAGGCAAGCACTTCAGCCTAATGAAGCTACATCTCCAGCACCCAAAATATTTTTTGGTAATTATGACCACATATGAATCACTGAGTATCAATTAAAGGTATTTAGTAGACACGCTCACAGGTAACAGTGCTCTAGAAGGACAAAACAAAACGAAGGAACATTTCTCCACAATTCTTGCTGAGGTAACTTCATGAATCTGAATAATGCCTCAAAATTATACAGTTTATAACTGTGCTGGATAGCTTTAGTGTCAACTTGACACACCTGGGTTGAAGGAGCCTCAACTGGGGAATTGGCTCCATTGGATTGGCCTGTGGCCACATCTGTGGAGTATTGTCTTGATGGTCAAGCAGTGTGGGAGGGCCCAGCCCACAATGAGTAGTGCCACCCTGGGCAGGTTGTTGTGTAGTATAAGAAGGCGGGCTGGGCATGAGCCAGGGGAGCAAGCCAGTGAACAGCATTCCTCCATGGCCTGTGCTTCAGCTCCTGCCTCCAGGTTCCTGCCCTGTGTTCCTGTCTTGGGCTCCCTAAGTGATGAACTGTGACCCGGGAGATGTAAGCTGAATAAACCCTTTCCTCCCCAAGTTGGTGTTGGTCAGAGTGTTTTGTCACAGCAATGGAAGACAAACTAGGACAGAAATTGGTACCAGACGAGTGGGGTATTGCTGTGACAGACCTGACCTTGGTGTTTTGGGGAAGGATTGTGGAGGCGTTTGGAACTTTGGGCTGGGAAGATCATTGAATGCCTAAAGATTGTTGCTGTGGAGCTTGGAGCAGTTTTGCTGAAGGAGTTGTAGAAGATGGAGGCCTGGCTTGTGAAGTTTCTAGTTTCAAAGGGGAGCAGAGATCATCAGGACTGTGTAATCTGTGGGTTCTGGTCAGCTGGGGCTGAAGAATCAGCTGTAAGTAACAAGAGACCAGAACCTGAAGTGAAATCTTTGTTGTACTGGGACAATTGATGCTGGTTAGCTGGGGCTGAAAAATCAGCTGTAAGTAACAAGAGACCAGCATCACTGTGGTGAAATCTTCTGGGAAGAATTTCTTCAGGGTCAGCACACAGAAGCTGTGATCCAGAAGGGGCCCAAGACTCCATCTTGAGCCAGAAGCAGGACTTGGTAACGTGTAAGAGTCTCCTATATGGTTCTGGTGTTGAAATTTGAGGGGGTCACAGAGAGCAGCCGAGGCTTGGCACTGTGAGAGGTCAGGAAGGACCATTGGTGGAAGTGCACCTCGGTTGCAGTGAAGACCCCAGGATTGCAGGGGTCATGGAGAGAAGCTGAGGCTTTGCACCAGGAGAGGTCAGAAGGGACCATTGGTGAAGGTGCTGCCTCAGTTTCAATGGCGACCCCAGCTTTTTGGAGATGCCGGGACTGTGGGACAACCACCAAGAGCAGCGGCAGGTGTGGAATGGAGTCGGCCTGGGCCTTGGAGATGAGCTGCGTGTGCCACGGATGGCAGAGTCAGAGAAGGGGAGCTGCTGAAACCTTTTGGAGCCCAGAAGATCGTTAGTGAATCCCAGGTGTCCAGCCTTGAGCTACTTGCTGGACTTTGGTTTTGTTTGAGAGTGCCTGATTCTTCCCTTTGAAATAAGACAGTACTTGTTTGGATTTTACAGCAGCCCAGAGTTAAGAGACTTTTAACAAACTGAACTTTTAAGTGTTTGGACATTCTAAGGACTGTGGGGCTTTTAAGGTTGTACTGTCTTAGGTTGTGCTTAATGTTAACATCATACTTTGGGGACAAGAACTGGAAAGGTGGTGGTTTAATAGTGATGTGTTTGTGTGTCAAGTTGACAAGGGGTCAATTGTGCTGGATAGCTTTAGTGTCAACTTGACACACCTGGGTTGAAGGAGCCTCAACTGGGGAATTGGCTCCATTGTATTGGCCTGTGGCCACATCTGTGGAGTATTGTCTTGATGGTCGAGTAGTGTGGGAGAGCCCAGCCCACAATGAGTGGTGCCACCCTGGGCAGGTTGTTGTGTACTGTATAAGAAGGCGGGCTGGGCATGAGCCAGGGGAGCAAGCCAGTGAAACAGCATTCCTCCATGGCCTGTGCTTCAGCTCCTGCCTCCAGGTTCCTGCCCTGAGTTCCTGTCTTGGGCTCCCTAAGTGATGAACTGTGACCCGGGAGATGTAAGCTGAATAAACCCTTTCCTCCCCAAGTTGGTGTCAGTCGGAGTGTTTTGTCACAGCAATGGAAGACAAACTAGGACAATAACGTATCATCAAAGTCTTTCATAACTGAGTGCCTTTATGGTCAGTCTATTAAAAGGCACACACAGAACACATACTTTCAGAAATCATGAGTATCACCCAAAACGCTTCGGTTGAAATGGCAGCAGACATCCTTTTAGAAACTTTTTACCTTAAAGTAGTCAATTCCCTTTGATTTTTATTTTTCTCTTACTCTTCCCCATCAGAATTGAAATGATATGAATCAATTATACCCATCCATTTCTTTGATTTTTTTTTCTTTCCTTTTTGTCTTCCTGCAAGCAGATACTAGTGCCACAAGACCACTCTGGTTCAGTATGGTGTGCAGTCAGGGAGGTGCTCTGCAGGCTCTTTTGGGTGAATGTGTTTAATGTGCTACCTCATGCAGAACTGTATTTTCTTTCCTTTTTAAAAAAGATTTATATTTATTTATGTGTGCGTGCATGCATGTGTGATATATGATCAGGTGCCTCTGGAGGCTAGAATAGAGTGCAAGGTGTTGTATCCCTGCAGCTGCAGCTAGCTGTAGTTCTGAGGCACCCAGTGTGGGTGCTCAGAACTGAACCAGGGTCCTCTATAAGAGCAGCCAGTGGTCTTAACCACTGAGCCGTCTCTGCAGCCCCCACATTTATCTTCTCACCGCATAATAAATCTTAGAATAAGGCCTTTCTCATTATCTTCTGACTTACTGACATGAAGCCTCTGTGAATGAAATTGCTTGGAGCTGGCTTGATTGATTTTCTAAGATCTTTTGAACGAGCTTCCCTAGTGTTTAGTGTTTCATCTATCCTGTCAATCATTTTACAAAACATTTCCTCTATTCCTATTGTTATTAAACAAATACTTGACTAATGACGTTGGAGATCATTTTTAAAAATGATTTATTTATATTTTTGTTTTATGTACATGGTATTGCCTGCATGTATGTAAGTGCACTCATATCACACAGTGCCCTCAGAAGTGAGAAGAAGGTGTCAGATCTCCTGAAATGGGAATTATGGGTAGTTCGCCACTATGTGAGTATTGGAATTTGAGCCCGGGTCCTCTGCAAAAGCAATCCGTGCTCTTAACCACTGAGCCATCTCTCCAGCCCCTGAAGATTATTCTTTACCAAAAGAGTATTTTATTCTTCTAATGAGTGAAGGTTCTTGTGTTTTGTTTTGTTTTTTTGTCTTTTCAAGACATGGTCTCCCTGTAGTCCCAGACTGTCCTGGAACTTGCTCTGTAGACCAGGCTGGCCTTGAACTCACAAAGATCCACCTGCCTCTGCCTCCCAAGTGCTGGGATTAAAGGCGTGCGCCACCACACCCAGCTTGAAGTTTCTTAACATATGATTTCTTTTGCCCTGGGAAACTTTCCTCATATGGCCAGCTAGACGTGCTATATCACTTAGACAGGAAAAAGAAGCCACTCAGAAACCAAAGAAAACAAGTCAATTATTGACATGATAATTTCCAAAGGAAAGAGAAAAATTCCTGTCTAAACAGGGGATGTAATAGGGTACCAGAGGCAGGCAAAGCCCCCATGTGTCCTGTCCATCCAAAACTGACCTAAGTTTTCCCAAACCTGGAAAAGAAAGGAAGAAGGTAAGTGAGAAAATAAAGAATCCAATGCTGGTTTCTAAGAAAGAAGGGCTTGTAGTCTTCCCCAGCCCAGGGAGGTAGCAGGATACCAGGGAAGAAATGCTGGCAGGTATTTTAGTGCCCTGGTCAGAGGCAGCCCCTTGGAGGGCATCCAGGAACAACGGGAGTGCAGGAGAGCAAATCCCAGGCACTGCAGTGTCTCCTGAGCTGGAACAGGCCTTGGGTGGCCCATTAAGTTTCACCTGCCCCAGAGTATTTGTGGGCCTCAGCCTTGGTATCCAAGGACACCAAAGTTAGCTGAGAGCAAGCCTGCCTGCAGAGCCTAATGCCCGGAAGTGAGGAAAGTGTCAGAAATGACCTTGATGGAGTGGTGACTGAAGACCAAAAAAGGAAAGAGGACCTGGCAGCATGGGACAGATGGAGATCCAGACCACGTGACCCTCTCTCCCATCCTCAGCGCTGTAGAAATCGCTGCAATGTGGATGTCACCCACTGGAAAGCACAAGCAAGGCAAATAGTTGGCAGCGTGAGATCACTAATTGAAATGAAGTTGCCTTTCATAGCAGCTTTCTTTTTTTTTTTTTTGTCTTTTTGAGACAGGGTCTCCCTGTAGCCCCAGCTGTCCTGGAATTTGCTCTGTAGACCAGGCTGGCCTTGAACTCACAAAGATCCACCTGCCTCTGCCTCTGCCTCCCAAGTGCTAGGATTAAAGGCTTGCACCACCACGCCTGGCAAGAGCAGCTTTCTTTATGAATCTCCAGCCTATTTATTTCTATCAAGTAGACAGATTATTTTTATTTTATGTGTATGAGTATATTGTCTGTGTGTAAATACACCCGTGTTTTGCAATGCCCATGGAACACAGAAGAGGGTATTGGAACCCCTGGAACTGGAGTTACAGACAGTTGTTAGCCACCAGGTGGGTGCTGGGATTCAAACCCCGATCTTCTGCAAGAATAACCAGTGTGTTCAAACTGCTAAGCCATCCCTTCAGTCCTCAAATGGGTAAATTAAATAAGTGAAACTACAAATGACTTTTCATGGATAAATTCCATGATAGTTTTAATAGGTGTTCAGTAATGTTGGCTGAATGAGTAGGGAAATACTGTACTTGAACTTCTAGTCCAACAGCTCTCAAATTTTTCTAGTTGGAATGGGTGTGGAGGCACACTTCTGTAATCCCAGCACTCCAGAGATGAAGACAGGAGCACCGGGATTTAAGGGTCATCCTCGGCTACATACAAGTTCCAAGTCAATCAACAAACCAACCAACGAGAATTTCTGGTAATAATGGGAGCAACCGGAGACCATCCCAGTTCTGTGCACCGCTATGAAGCAGGCATGCCAGGATGTCACCCCGAGATGAGGATACATGCTTTTCTATAATCTGTCATACAATATCATTCATGTTTCAATCAATTTCTCTTTGGCGGTCTATCAAGTTTTCTTTATATGTTTTAAGACTTCGTTTAGATCTGAGGTCATTCAAGATGTGAGTTATGTCTTTTTGACAGCTTTTTGTCATTAAATCTTGTCAATTTTTATCTATAATAGTGCTTTTTTTGTCATAAAGTTCTTTCCCATTAAATGGATATATCAGTACCTGCTTTCCTTAGGTTAATAAATTGCTCTTCTGTCTCTAGACCTTCAACCAGTCTGTGTGCTTTAAGTATGTTCCCTGTAAACCACCACATTTTCCTTTAAAAACATCCATGTTGATGCTTGTTTTAAATAATGAGTTTGGATTCATTTCCACTTGTCATGACCACTGACATTTTTATGCTTTATTTTTAAATAATTCATTTTTTTAAATAATTTCTAAATAATTCATTATTTTTAAGTAATACAATAATGGATTCAGAGGATGCTATGAAATATGTGGCTATACACACTTTGAGTTTTCATTTCCTCCATCTTATGCTTTCTATTTATCCTCCTCATGAATGTCCTTGAACTGGAAAATTGTCATTCCCACCACTTATCCTGACTATCTTATGTAAACCACTATATGTTACTGAATTACACATCAAGGAAGATAATTCCATCACTGTTATTAATTACTTTAGGTGACTAATATTGTGATGGATGCTCTGGATGGGTCAGGACGATGATGTCATTTTATATACTGTTGCAGTAAATACCACGTTAAGAACGAACACATTTCATTACATTATTCTTTGTGGCCACTAGAGGGAGATCACATTCAACTATTCTTTTTTTTTATGGATTTTTTTTTTTTTTTTGATGCTTTGTGTATTTCATACATCATTTTCCAATTCAGTTCAGGCATATATCCCCTTCCCTTCCCCCCACCCCACCCCTACCCATCCCAGATCATGCATTCTGCCGTAACTTTTCTACATCTTTCTGGGTTTTTTTGTTTTGTTTTCATTTTTTTTAACAATAAGTGATAATTTGTGAGTACAAGCATCCTTCATGTAAAACCAATTTGCGAGCAGTTGTGTCCAAACCCACACAGCTCATGGGTCCCACCATCCAACAGGGGGGGCTTGTATGTTCAATCAAGTTGATCAAATGAGTGTCCAGTCTATATTGCTGTAGTTTCACCATTCACCCCAATCGCAGCCCTTACATTCTACCGCGCCCTCTCTTCTGCAGATTGTTCCCTAGGCTTAGAAAATGGGCACAAGTGGATGAGAAGCAAAACAGTCTACTTTCTCTGGAGCTGTTGTCTTGGTCTCTAGTCAATTCTGGCTGTTTTCTTTCATGGGCTGCCAGCTTGTCCAGGCATAACCTTTCAATCAACTATTCTTAAAATAACGTTCCAGGTTTCTAACTACCACTAAAACCTAAAAATATTACATAAACATCACATATAGACTTAAGATCTACAGGCTCAGCCTCAAAACAGTGGGCAAAAGAATTAAGATGAAATATGAACTGGGATCTTGAGATGGCTCAGCAGATAAATGTACTTGCCAGGCTTGCCTGGGTTAGAGCCCTGGAATCCCTATATAAGAGGAAAGAGAATTGAGTCCAAAGAGTTGTCCTCTGACCTCCACATGTATATCATGACACACAAATGCCTGCATGCACACAATAGTGAAAACTTTTTAATGAAAAATAAAATGATACAAATTATGTATATATAAATTATCAAATACAAATTGGAGGGAACAACAAAAACAAAAACAAAAAATAAATAAATAAATAAATTATCAGGTGAGAGAAAAACTTTAGTCCCAAGTATATGCCACCACTTGGCTTGGCAAAGGCACTTTATTTTTTATTTTTTTGGTCTGTTTTGAGACAGGGTCTCCCTGTAGCTCCAGCTGGCCTGGAACTCACTATGTAGACCAGGCTGCCCTTGAACTCACTGAGATCCACCTGCCTCTGCCTCCTGAGTGCTGGTATTAAAGGTGTCTGAAAAGACCAAAAAAAATAAAATAAAATAAAGGTGTGCGTCGCCATGCCCAGCTGCAATGTACTTTAACTGTGAAGATACAAATACGTTAAAAGTAAAAAAATAGTTAAGGACATAACAAAAATAAGAAAAATAAAATCAAGGGCAAAGATCATTTCATAAAGCTGAAGTTGATTCAAGAGAACACAGCAATCATAAACATTTACGCATCTAAATGCAGAGCTTCAAGTTACAGGAAATATGAGGCTGGGGCTATATAATAGCTTGGTTGATAGAGTGCTTGCCTAGCATGTTTGAGGCCCTGGGTTCAGTCTCTAGCTTGTCATGGTAGTATGGGCCAGTAATCCCAGCCCTCGGGAGGCAGAGGCAGGAGGATCAGATCAATCAGAAGATCAAGGTCATCCATTTCTCATTTGAGTCCAGGCTTGGATGCATGAAACCCTATCTGAACACACACACACACACACACACACACACACGTGCGCGCGCACACACACACACACACACACTCAATGTATATCTGTATACATATATATCTGTAAGAAGAAATGTACTGCCATATTGGTAAGGAGGAATAGACAAACCCACAATTAGAAATCATAAAAACTTTGTTTACTAATGCTACTGTAACAAATTATCAGAAACTGGATTTTTAAAATATTTTATTTCTGCGGGCATGGGGGTGCACACCTTTAATCCCAGCACTTGGAGGCAGAGGCAGGTGGATCTCTGTGAGTTTGAGGCCAGCCTGGTCTACATAGTGAGTTCCAGGACAACTGGGGCTACAGGGAGACCCTGTCTCAAAAAGAACAAAAAAAATTTTATTTAGTATTTTTATTTTATGTATATGAGTGTATTGGCTGCATGTGTGTGAGAGCACCTGTGAAGTGCATGTATGTGAAGTGCATGTATATGAAGTACATGTATGTGAGAGCACCTGTGAAGTGCAGGGCCCACGGAGCCAGAAGTGGGCCTCAGATCCCCCTGGAACTGGAGTTACAGATGGTTGTTAGCCATCATGTGGGTGCTGAGACTTGACCCTGGACCCTCTAAGAACAGCCAGTGCTCTTAACTGCTGAACCATCTCTCCAGTCCCCCACAAACTGGATTTATAAAACAGAAGCAAGAACTAGAAACTTACTGTCCAGCTTCTCCCTGAAAACCCTAAATTCCTCATAGTCTGGGGTTGCCAGGGACCTGATGTTCCTCAACTTGAAGACGCGCTGCTCTGATCTCTGTTCTCTTTGTCCTATCCTGCTCTTCCTGTGTGTCTCTTAATCTCTGTGTGATCATCTGAGAGTCTCCTCTCGGTGTATCCATATCCAAAGGACATTCACGATTGGATTGAGGCTCATTCTAATCTGGTCAAAACTCATATTAGTTCAATTAAGTCTACAAAGATTCTATTTCCAAATTAGAGTCAGACATAGTGGTGCATACCTATAATTCTTGGGTACAACAGGCAAGAGAGTCAGGAGGTTAAGGTACATGGTGAGTTCGAGACCAGCCTAGGCTAGAAGAGACCTTCTCTAAAAACAACATCAAGGAGTCACATCCCAAGGTACCAGGACTAGGACTTGAACATACCTTTTTGGTTTTCCTTTTTAACTTTTTA
The DNA here is from genome assembly GCA_009823505.1 of Rhizomys pruinosus. Lineage (NCBI taxonomy): Eukaryota > Metazoa > Chordata > Mammalia > Rodentia > Spalacidae > Rhizomys > Rhizomys pruinosus. The sequence continues at coordinate 216,117 of VZQC01008050.1, read as the reverse complement.
CTTTTTGACCATGGTCTCACCATGTAGCCCTGGCTGGCTAGACCAGGCTGGCCTCAAACTTATGTCTCCTAATTGCTGGGATTAAAGGCAAAGCCACCAGGCTCTACTGAATATATCTTTTTGGAATGCATAGTTTAACTCGTAACAACGTTTCTTAAATAATTTATGAACAAACAGTCAAAAAATCAAGAGGAATATACAAGACCAAAACAGCACTATCAAGATGACTTTTTTTTTTTTTTTTTTTTTTTNCAGGGGACAACCTTGAATGTCTTTCCTCCCAGACATTCACATTTTTTTTTTCTTTTATGACAGGGGGTCTCTCAGTGGCCTGGATCTAGCCAAATAGACTAAATTGGCTGTTAGAGGGATCCACCTGGCTGATTCTCCAGCGCTGGGATTGAGATTACAATTACAGGGTCTCCCTAATAGCTCCAGCTGTCCTGGAAACTCACTACTGTAGACCAGGCTAGGCTAGCCTTGCACTCCCAGATATTCATGCCTGGCCTCCCTTGCTGCTGAGGAATATAAAGGCATGCACCGTCACACCCAACTTTTTTTTTTTTTTTTTAACTTTCGGGTCTGGGAATGATATCCAGTTCATGCTTGAAAGGCAAGCACCTTCGACCTAATGAAGTACTATCTCCAGCACCCAAAATATTTTTTGGTAATTAAGACCACATATGAATCACTGAGTATCAATTAAAGGTATTTAGTAGACACGCTCACAGGTAACAGTGCTCTAGAAGGACAAAACAAAACGAAGGAACATTTCTCCACAATTCTTGCTGAGGTAACTTCATGAATCTGAATAATTGCCTCAAAAAATTATTACAGTTTATAACTGTGTTGGATAGCTTTGTGTCAACTTGACACACCTGGGTTTGGAAAGCCCTCAAACTGGGATGTGGCTCCATTGGATTGGCCTGTTGGCCACATCTATGGGTATTGTCTTGATGGTAAAGCAGTGTGGGAGGGCCCAGCCCACAATGAGTTAGTGCCACTCTGGGCAGGTTGTTGTGATGTAGTGTGTATAAGAAGGCGGCTGGGCATGAGCCAGGGGAGCAAGCCAGTGAACAGCATCCTCCATTTGGCCTCGTGCTTCAGCCCCCTGCCTCCAGGTCCTGCCCTGTCTTCCTATCTTGAGCTCCCTAAGTGATGAAACCGGGACCCGGGAGATGTGAGGTGAATTAAACCCTTTCCTCCCCAAGTTGGTGTTTGGTCAGAGTGTTTTGTACAGCAATGGAAGGGACAAACTAGGACAGAAATTTGTACCAAAGAGTGGCGGGGTATTCCTGTGACAGACCTGAACTTGTTGTTTGGGGGAAGGATTGTGAAAGGTGTTTGAAACTTTGGGCTGGGAAGATCATTGAATTTCCGACAAGATCCGGGCTATTGTAGCTTGTGGAACAGTTTTTGCTGGAGGCAGTTCGTTAGAAGATTGAAAGGCTGGCTGTGAAGGGTTTTTTAGTTTTCAAAGGGACAGCAGATTCATCAGGACTGTGTAATCTTTAGGTTCTGGTCAGCTGTACTGGTCCAATCGATGCTGGTTAGCTGAAAAATCAGCTGTAATAAGAGACCAGAACCTGAAGTTGAACCTTTTGTTGTACTGGGACAATGATGCTGGTTTAGCTGGGGCTAAAAAATCCCAGGCTGTAAAGTAACAAGAGACCAGCATCATGGGTGAAATCTTTCTGGGAAGAATTTCTTCAGGGCCAACACACAGAAGCTGGAGAAATCCAGAAGGGGGCCCAAGGACTCCATTCTTGAGGCCAGAAGCCACCCAAGCAAGAAAAACGTGAGGGTAACGTGTAAGAGTCTCTTATATGGTTTTGGTGTTGAAAGCATGGAGGGGTCACAGAGAGCAGCGAGGCTTGCCACTGTGAGAGGTCAGGAAAGGACCATTTGGTTGGAAGTGCCACCTCGGTTTTGCAGTGAGACCCCAGGATTGCAGGGGGGATGGAGAGAAGCTTGAGGCTTTGCACCAGGAGAGGTCAGAGAGGGACCATTGATGTTGAGGGTGCTGCCTCAGTTTCAATGGCGACCCCAACTTTTTGGAGATGCCGGACCATTGGGACGACCACCAAGAGTAGCAGCAAGTGTGGAATGGAATCGGCCTGGAGCCCTTCGAGATGAGTGTGCCTTGGATGGCAGAGTCGGAGAGGAAGAGCTGCCGAGACCCTTTGGAGTCCAGAAGAACTAGTGAAGTGAATCCCAGGTTGTCCATCTTTTGAAGCTAACTTTGCTGAGGACTCTAGGTTCTTTGTCTCTTTGAGAGTGCTCTGATTCTTCACTTTAAATAAAGACAGTACTATGTTGGGATTTTACAGCACAGTCCCACAGATTAAGAGTACTTTTAACGAAAACCTGAACTTTTAAGAGTTTGGAGTGTTTAAGGATTGTGGGGCTTTTTTAAGGTTGTACTGTCTTTAGGTTGTGCTTAATGTTAAAATCATACTTTGGGGACACAGAACGGGAAAGGTGGTAAGGTTTAATAGCTGATGTGGTTGTTATATGTGTCAAGTTGACAAGGGGTCAATTGGCCTGATAGCTTTAGGTCAACTTGACACACCTGGGCTTGAAGGAGCCCTCAACTGAGGAATTCCCTCCATTGTATTGGCCTGTGGCCACATCATTGAAGAAGTATTTTCTTGATGGTCGAGTAGTGTGGGGGAGCCCCCAGCCCACAATGGAGTGGGTGCCACCCTTGGGCATGCGTTGTTGTGTACTGTAATAAGAGGCAGGGCTTAGGCATGAGCCACGGGGAGCAAGCCAGTGAAACAAGCATCCTTCCATGGCCTGTGCTTTCAGCTTCCTGCCTCCAGGTTCCCCAGGTTCCTGCCCTGAATTCCTGTCTTGGGCTCCCTAAAAGATGAACTGTAGGACCCAGGAGATGTGTGCTGAATAACCCTTTCCTCCCAGTTGGATCGTCATGAGTCGGGAGGTGTTTTGTCACAGCAATGGAAGACAAACTAGGACATCGTAATCATCAAAGTCTTTCATAATCGAGTGCCTTTATGGTCAGTCTATTAAAAGGCACACACAGAACACATACTTTCAGAAATCATGAGTATCACCCAAAACGCTTCGGTTGAAATGGCAGCAGACATCCTTTTAGAAACTTTTTACCTTAAAGTAGTCAATCCCTTTTTGATTTTTATTTTTTTCTCTTACTTCTTCCCCATCAGAAATTGAAATGATATGATCAATTATCCCATCCAATTTCTTTTGATTATTTTTTTTTCTTTCTTTTTGTCTTCCTGCAAGCAGATACTAGTGCCACAAGACCACTCTGGTTCAGTATGGTGTGCAGTCAGGGAGGTGCTCTGCAGGCTCTTTTGGGTGAATGTGTTTAATGGCTACCTCATGCAGAAACCTGTATTTTCTTCCTTTTAAAAAAGATTTATATTTATTTATGTTATGTGTGCGTTGCATGCATGGTGTGATATATGATCAGGTGCCTCTGGAGGCTAGAATAGAGTGCAAGGTGTTGTATCCCTGCAGCTGCAGCTAGCCTGTTTAGTTCTGAGGCCCCAGTGCTTTTGTGCGGTTTGCTCAGAACTGAAACCAGGGTCCTCTATAAGAGGCAAGCCAGTGGTCTTTAACCACTGAGCCGGTCTCTGCATTGCAGCCCCACATTTATCTTCGTCACCGCATATAAATCTAGAATAAGGCCCTTTCTCATTATCTTACTGACTTACTGACATGAAGCCTCTGTGAATGAAATTGCTTGGAGCTGGCTTGATTGATTTTCTAAGATCTTTTGAACGAGCTTCCCTAGTGTTTAGTGTTTCATCTATCCTGTCAATCATTTTACAAAACATTTCCTCTATTCCTATTGTTATTAAACAAATACTTTATCTAATGACCGTTGAGTCATCTTTTTAAAAAAAATGAATTATTTATATTTTTGTTTTATGTACATTGGTGGTATTGCCTGCATGTATGTAAGTGCACTCATATATACAATGCCCATAGAACTCAGAAGAAGGTGTCCAGATCTTTCCTGAAATGGGAATTATTGGGTTTAAGTTCGCCACTATGTGCAAGTATTGGAATTGAGCCGGGTCCCTCTGGCAAAAAGCAATCCGTCTCTTAACAACTGAGCCACTCTCCAGCCCCTGAAGATTATTCTTTACCAAAAGAGTATTTTATTCTTCTAATGAGTGAAGGTTCTTGTGTTTTTTGTTTTGATTTTTTTGTTTCAAGACATGGTCTCCTGGTGAGTCCCAGATGTCTGGAACTTGCTCTGCTAGACCAGGCTGGCCTTGAACTCACAAAGACCCACCTGCCTTTGCTCCCAAGTGCTGGGATTAAAGCGTGGGCCACCACACCAGCTTGAAGTTTCTTAACATATGATTTCTTTTGCCCTGGGAAACTTTCCTGTCTATGGGCCAGCATCAGACGGCTATACTCACATTAGACAGGAAAAAAGAAGCCACTTCAGGAACCAAAGAAAACAAGATCCAATTATTGACATGATAATTTCCAAAGGAAAGAGAAAAATTCCTGTCTAAACAGGGGATGTAATAGGGTACCAGAGGCAGGCAAAGCCCCCATGTGTCCCGTCCATCCAAAACTGACTAAGGTTTATCCCAAACCTGGAAAAGGAAAGGAAGAAGGTTAAGTGAGAAAATTAAGAATTCCAATGCTTGGTTTCTCTTTAAGAAAGAAGGGCTTGTAGTCTTCCCCAGCCCAGGGAGGTAGCAGGATACCAGGGAAGAAATGCTGGCAGGTATTTTAGTGCCCTGGTCAGAGGCAGCCCCTTGGAGGGCATCCAGGAACAACGGGAGTGCAGGAGAGCAAATCCCAGGCACTGCAGTGTCTCCTGAGCTGGAACAGGCCTTGGGTGGCCCATTAAGTTTCACCTGCCCCAGAGTATTTGTGGGCCTCAGCCTTGGTATCCAAGGACACCAAAGTTAGCTGAGAGCAAGCCTGCCTGCAGAGCCTAATGCCCGGAAGTGAGGAAAGTGTCAGAAATGACCTTGATGGAGTGGTGACTGAAGACCAAAAAAGGAAAGAGGACCTGGCAGCATGGGACAGATGGAGATCCAGACCACGTGACCCTCTCTCCCATCCTCAGCGCTGTAGAAATCGCTGCAATGTGGATGTCACCCACTGGAAAGCACAAGCAAGGCAAATAGTTGGCAGCGTGAGATCACTAATTGAAATGAAGTTGCCTTTCATAGCAGCTTTCTTTTTTTTTTTTTGTCTTTTGAGACAGGGTTCTCCTGTTTAGCCACCAGCTGTCCTGGGATTTGCTCTGTTAGACCGAGGCTGGCCTTGAACTCACAAAGATCCACCTGCCTCTGCCTCTGCTCCCCAAGTGCTCTGGGATTTAAGGCTTGCACCACCACCCTGGCAAAGAGCAGCTTTCTTTATGAATCTCCAGCCTATTTATTTCTATCAAGTAGACAGATTATTTTTTATTTTAATGTGTATGATATATTGTCTGTGTGTAATTACACCCGTGTTGTTGCAATGCCATTGGAACACGAAGAGGGTATTGGAACCGGCCCTGGGACTGGAGTTACAGACAGTTGTTAGCCACCAGGTGGTGCTGGGATTCAAACCCCGATCTTCTGCACAAGAATAACCAGTGTGTTCAAACTGCTAAGCATCCCTTCAGTCCTCAAATGGGTAAATTAAATAAGTGAAACTACAAATGACTTTTCATGGATAAATTCCATGATACTTTTAATAGGTGTTCAGTAATGTTGGCTGAATGAGTAGGGAAATACTGTACTTGAACTTCTAGTCCAACAGCTCTCAAATTTTTCTAGTTGGAATGGGTGTGGAGCACTTCGTAATCCCAGCACTCCAGAGGATTGAGCACAGGAAGACCGGGATTTAAGGGGTCATCCTCGGCTACATACAAGTTCCAAGTCAATCAACAAACCAACCAACGAGAATTTCTGGTAATAATGGGAGCAACCGGAGACCATCCCAGTTCTGTGCACCGCTATGAAGCAGGCATGCCAGGATGTCACCCCGAGATGAGGATACATGCTTTTCTATAATCGGTCATACAATATCATTCATGTTTCAATCAATTTCTCTTTGGTGGTCTATCAAGTTTTCTTTATATGTTTTAAGACTTCGTTTAGATCTGAGGTCATTCAAGATGTGAGTTATGTCTTTTTGACAGCTTTTTGTCATTAAATCTTGTCAATTTTTATCTATAATAGTGCTTTTTTTGTCATAAAGTTCTTTCCCATTAAATGGATATATCAGTACCTGCTTTCCTTAGGTTAATAAATTGCTCTTCTGTCTCTAGACCTTCAACCAGTCTGTGTGCTTTAAGTATGTTCCCTGTAAACCACCACATTTTCCTTTAAAAACATCCATGTTGATGCTTGTTTTAAATAATGAGTTTGGATTCATTTCCACTTGTCATGACCACTGACATTTTTATGCTTTATTTTTAAATTAATTCATTTTTTTAATAATTTCTAATAATTCATTATTTTTAAGTAATACAATAATGGATTCAGAGGATGATATGAAATATGTGGCTATACACACTTTGAGTTTTCATTTCCTCCATCTTATGCTTTCTATTTATCCTCCTCATGAATGTCCTTGAACTGGAAAATTGTCATTCCCACCACTTATCCTGACTATCTTATGTAAACCACTATATGTTACTGAATTACACATCAAGGAAGATAATTCCATCACTGTTATTAATTACTTTAGGTGACTAATATTGTGATGGATGCTCTGGATTAGGAGTTACAAAGGGACGATTGATGTCATATTTAAAAATATACTGTTTGCAGTACAATACCACGTTAAGAAACGAACACATTTCATACATTATTCTTCTGTGGCCACTAGAGGGAGAATCCACATTCAACTATCTTTTTTTTATTGGATTTTTTTTTATTTTTTTTTTTTTGCTTTAGTGTTATTTACATATCATTTTTCAATTCAGTCAGGCATATATCCCCCTTCCCCTTCCCCCCATACCCCACCCCTACCCATCCCAGTCATGCATTCTGCCGTAACTTTCTCTACACTCTTTCTGGGTTTTTTGTTTTGTTTTCAGTTTTTAACAATAAGCTTGATATGTGAAAGTACAAGCATCCTTTTCATGGTAAACCAATTTGCGAGCAGTTGTGTCCAACCCACACAGCTCATGGGGATCCCACCATCCAACAGGGGGGGCTTGTATGTTCAATCAAGTTGATCAAATGAGTGTCCAGTCTATATTGCTGTAGTTTCACCATTCACCCCAATCGCAGCCCTACATTCTACTGCGCCCTCTCTTCTGCAGATTGTTCCCTAGGCCTTTAGAAAATGGGCACAAGTGATTGAGAAGCAAACAGTCTACTTTCTCTGAGAGCTGTTGTCTGGGTTCTCTAGTCAATTCTTGGCTGTTTTCTTTCATGGGCTGCCAGCTGTCCAGGCATAACCTTTCAATCCAACTTATTTCTCTAAAATTAAACGTTCAGGTTTCTAACTACCACTAAAACCTAAAAATATTACATAAACATCACATATAGACTTAAGATCTACAGGCTCAGCCTCAAAACAGTGGGCAAAAGAATTAAGATGAAATATGAACTGGGATCTTGAGATGGCTCAGCAGATAAATGTACTTGCCAGGCTTGCCTGGGTTAGAGCCCTGGAATCCCTATATAAGAGGAAAGAGAATTGAGTCCAAAGAGTTGTCCTCTGACCTCCACATGTATATCATGACACACAAATGCCTGCATGCACACAATAGTTGAAATACTTTTAAATGAAAAATAAAATGATACACAATTATGTATATATAAATTATCAAATACAAATTGGAGGGAACAACAAAAAACAAAACAAAAAATAAATAAATAAATAAATTAATAGGTGAGAGAAAAGACTTCTAGTCCCAAGTATATGCCACCACTTGGCTTGGCAAAGGCACTTAATTTTTTATCTTTTTTGGTCTTTTTGAAGACAGAGGTCTCCCTGTAGCTCCAGCTGGCCTGAGAACCTCACTATGTAGAACACAGGCTGCCCTTGAACTCACTGAGATCACCTGCCTCTGCTCCTGAGTTCTGGGATTAAAGCGTGTCTGAATAAGACCAAAAAAATACAATAAATAAAAGGTGTGCGTCGCCATGCCCAGCTGCAATGTACTTTAACTGTGAAGATACAAATACATTAAAAGTAAAAAAATAGTTAAGGACATAACAAAAATAAGAAAAATAAAATCAAGGGCAAAGATCATTTCATAAAGCTGAAGTTGATTCAAGAGAACACAGCAATCATAAACATTTACGCATCTAAATGCAGAGCTTCAAGTTACAGGAAATATGAGGCTGGGGCTATATAATAGCTTGGTTGATAGAGTGCTTGGACCTAGCATGCTATGTGAGAGCCCCTGGGTTCAGTCTCTAGCTTGTCATGGTAGTATGGGCCAGTAATCCCAGCCCTCGGGAGGACAGAGGCAGGAGGATCGAATCAATCAGAAGATCAAGGTTCAAATACCATTATCTCATTTGAGGCCATGCTTGGATGCATTGAAAAACCCTAATCTGAACACACACACACACTCAACACACACACACACAAAAAAAAAAAAAAAAAAAAACACGCACACACACACAACACACACCACCACTCAATGTATATCTGTATACATATATATCTGTAAGAAGAAATGTACTGCCATATTGGTAAGGAGGAATGGACAAACCCACAATTAGAAATCATAAAAACTTTGTTTACTAATGCTACTGTAACAAATTATCCATTAAACTGGCATTTTTTAAAATATTTTATTTCTGCTGGGCAATGGGGGTGCACACCTTTATCCCAGGGCACTTGGAGGCAGGGCAGTGGATCTCTGTGAGATTTGAGGCCAGGCTGGTCTACATAGTGAGTTCCGGGACAACTGGGGGCTACAGGGAGACCCTGTCTCAAAAAGAACAAAAAAATTTATTTTAGTATTTTTATTTTACTGTGATATGAGCCTGTATTGCTGCATGTGTGTGAGAGCACCTGTGAAGTGCATGTATGTGAAGTGCATGTATATGAAGTACATGTATGTGAGAGCACCTGTGAAGTGCAGGGCCCACGGAGCCGAGTGTGGCCTCGATCCCCTGGAACTGGAGTTTACAGATGGTTGTTAGCCTCATGTGGGTGCTGAGACTTGGACCCTGGTCCTCTATAAGAGAAGCCAATGCTCTTAACTGACTGAGCCATCTCTCAGTCCCCACAACTGATTTATAAAAACAGAAGGCAGAACTAGAACTTACTGCACAGCTTTCTCCCTGAAAACCTAAATTCCTCATAGTCTGGGGTTGCCAGGGACCTGATGTTCCTCAACTTGAAGACGCGCTGCTCTGATCTCTGTTCTCTTTGTCCTATCCTGCTCTTCCTGTGTGTCTCTTAATCTCTGTGTGATCATCTGAGAGTCTCCTCTCGGTGTATCCATATCCAAAGGACATTCACGATTGGATTGAGGCTCATTCTAATCTGGTCAAAACTCATATTAGTTCAATTAAGTCTACAAAGATTCTATTTCCAAATTAGAGTCAGACATAGTGGTGCATACCTATAATTCTTGGGTACAACAGGCAAGAGAGTCAGGAGGTTTAGGTAACATTTGGTGAGTTTCGAGACCAGCCTAGGCTAGAAGAGACCTTCTCTAAAAACAACATCAAGGAGTCACATCCCAAGGTACCAGGACTAGGACTTGAACATACCTTTTTGGTTTTCCTTTTTAACTTTTTACTTTGTTGACCAGGGTCTCACCTTGTAGCCCTGGCTTGGCTAGACCAGGCTGGCTCACAGCTTATGTCTCCTAATTGCGGATTAAAGGCAAAGCCACCAGGCTCTACTGAATATATCTTTTTGGAATGCATAGTTTAACTCGTAACAACGTTTCTTAAATAATTTATGAACAAACAGTCAAAAAATCAAGAGGAATATACAAGACCAAAACAGCACTATCAAGATGATCTTTTTTTTTTTTTTTTTTTTTTTTGTTGGTCTTTTCAAGACAGGGTCTCCCTGTAGCCCCAGCTGTCCTGACTTCACACTGTAGACCAGGGCTGGCCTTGAACTCACAAAGATCCACCTGGGCCTCTGGCCTCCCAAGTGCTTAGGATTAAAGACTGTGCCACTGAGCCCAGGCAAGATGACTTTTTTGATATCTGTGGAAACTCTACCCAACAACAGAAACAAAATAAATAAAATAGACACAGGATTCCAAAATATTCTGTTTGAGCGTCTCTGAATATTTATCAAGATATTGAATTCTAAGAAGTTTATAGCACCGAACACCTACAAGAGAAAAAATGAAATCTTTGAACTAGTGCTTCCAGGGTCCATCCTAAGAAACTAAAGAAAGTCAGGCTTAGGTCTAGACACCTAGCACCAAGAAGTAGCTCAGGTTTGAGGCCAGCCCGGGCTCTAGTGAGTTCCTGACAGTCCTGGGCTACAGTGAGAACTTGTTTCAAAAAATAAACCAGAAAACTAATCAGCAAAGAAAAATCAGTAAACAAAGCTATTCTTTGAGCTCAATCAAGTTGATAGTTAACCAGGACTGATCATGTAGAGCAGAGGGGGTTACGAGGAAAAGGGGGACATCACTGCAGAAATCTGCAGATACTAGAGGACAAGGGAATTTTACAAATAGCTGCCAATTAATTCAACAACTTACATTAAAAAGACAAATTCCCAGAAAGAACTATGGATGCTCATTGAAGAAGAAATGTGCAGTGTGGATAGTTCTGCAAGAGATTGAATTTGCAGTTTAAAACAGTCCTAAAATTATGACCTTTGAAAAAAAACTGCATGCTAATTCAAAAATAATGTTTAGTCACATCTTTCCTCATTTTATTTATTACGTCTAGTATATGAATACATTACCCTCCACGCATTATCTACCACATTACAAAGTCTAAAACATAAGTGGATAGTAATTCTAGATCTGTTAAGAGGATATTCACATTATAACCAGCATTACTTGCCTTCAGATAAATGAAGATATATAACATAACTGTTGGTCAGCTTGCCTTTCAACAAGGGATTTGGTGCTAGTATCCACAAAATGATGAGATACGCATCTCATTCATTGTTTTTCTGGACGGTTCTTCACTTAGCATATGGCTTCTCAGTTCCATCCATTTACCCATAAAGTTCTGATGCCATCTTCTTTAACTGCCGCCATAACAGACCTGGAATCCAAGAAACTGAGCACAACAGTTAAACTTCTGCTAAAAATAAAACCTCGCAGAGAAAACTTTAAAAAAAGCTGAGAAAACGATAACAAGACCTCTATGGCAGAACATGAACGTGTCGGATGGGTGGGGTGGGTGGGTGGGCATGGAATGGAATAAAAGGGAGTGTTGTCTAAAGTGAACTGAAACTGATGTATGAAACACACCAAACACACCAATAAAATATTTTATTAAAAATGTTAATTGTTACTCGGCTTTGGTGGCGCACGCCTTTAATCCTAGCACTTGAGAGGCGAGGCAGGCCAGAGTTTTTGTGAGTTCAAGTGCCAGCTGGGGCTACAGGGATACCCTCAAAAAGTACACAAAAAAAAAAAGGATGAAGCCGGGCTGCACGCTTTTAATCCTACACTTGCGGGAACAAAGGCAGGCGGAACTTTGTTGAGTTTCAAGCAAGCCTGGCCTACAGATGGAGTTTCGTGTAGTCAGCCAGAATGTGACAGGAAGGACCCTGTTCTCCAAAAAGACCAACAAAAAAAAAAAAAAAGGATGAAATAATAGTAGAGTGATATCTTACTAGATACCTGTATAAAACTCTAAGAGCTTTACAATAATTATTTTGTATAAACCTATGAGCACCAATAAGAGAATATGGAATAAATATGAATGCATTGATGTAAAAAAAACCCAAAATGTCTTAATTGTGGCCTCCTGTACAATACAAAAAAAACCCACAAAACAAACAAGCAAACAAACAAACAGAAAACAGTCCCAAGAAGAAAATGGCAGGCTGAGATGGCGCTGCTGAGTTATCTCCCACACATTTCATGAATAAGTAACAATTCTATACAAGGTCTTTCTAAATGTCAAAAGAAGGGATCCATGTGGATTAGTTACTCTGCTTTAAAGAAATTAAAAAGTTGGGGCTGGAGAGTTGGCTTAGCAGTTAAGAACACTGGCTGTTCTTACAGAGGACCCAGATTCAAATCCCAGCACACACATGGCGGCTAAGAACTGTCCATAATTCCATTGCACAAGACAGGTGCACTTATATCTTTGCAGGCAATACATTCATATACATAAAAACTAAATCTAAAAATTAAAATATTTTAAAAGGAAGTTAAAAAGTAGTTTGGGTTAAACCAAATATGAGTGACCATGACTCAGGAGCACAGGTTCAAGGTACTGCGAATGACCTGTTATACAGAAAAGGTTACCTGATACATGATTTTATTTTTTCCCCACATGAGTCTGTATTTGGAGGTCAGAGGTTGATATCAGTGTTTTCTTCGGTCATTTTCCACCTTATTTTGTCAGGGTCTCTCAATGAGCCTGGAGATCACCAGTTAGTTGGCTAGCCTGGTTGAAGCAACCCCCAAGGAGCCTCCTGGCTCTGCCTCCCAGCACTGGGCTTACACCAACTCCAGCTTTTTACACGGTGCTAGAAATCTGAACTCTGGTTCTTTTTTAACACATTTTTTAAATTTTATTTATTTCTGTATGTGCATGAATGTACTGTCTGCATGCAAGTCTGTGCACCCGTGTCGTGCAATGCTGCGGAGGTCAGAAGAAGGTGTTGGATTCCCCTGGAACTGGAGTTCTCCTGGAATTGGAGTTCCAGACGGTTCTCTGCCACCATGTGGGTGCTGGGGATCGAACCTGGGTCCTCTGCAAGAGCGGTCGGTGCTCCCAACTGCTAGGCCATCTCTCCAGCCACTGAACTCAGGTTCTTATGCTTGCATAGCAAGCACTTTACCTATTGAGTCTTCTCCCCAGGCCTCCTAAATAAGTTCTTATAGTCACAGAAAAGAAGTCATAAATCTATGCGTTTACAAAATACTTAATGTCATCCCAGCAGGCAGGGAAAAGCTATGGAAGTTAAGTGACTTTAACAGGTGTTTAGTTTTAGGGTCGGTGTTAGCTAGATGAGGGTCAAGCCTAACAGTACATTCAAGGCATTTTGTCTAAAAGTCTTAAGATGGTTAGGTCAGACACAGATGCTGATAGCAAATGGCTTTTAAAAGGAACTAAAGATGACCCAAGATCATTTTGGCTCTTGGCCTACATCATCCTTCTCCACAGCATGGTGTCCTACTCAGCTAATGCCCAACAGACTGTAGGGGCCTTGGTGTAGCTGTAACTTCTCTCTTCAGAGAACTTCCTGCAGGACTTCTTCCCACCTCATTCCTTGAAGCCAGCATTATGGAGTCCAGAAAACAGACAGGGATGTTTTGAGAAACAAAGACAACACAGGTGCAAACAACATTGGAACAAATTGAATAAAAAGTTATACTAAAATGTTATATTAGGGGTTAATTAGAGAATACAAGTTTTGTTTAACACTAGAAAGTTAATTAATCACACGAACAAACTGAAAAGTTACAAAAGTCACAGAAAAAGTCTCCAAGAAGTCCAGTATCTATTTAAAATTTATTTATGCATGTATTGTGTGTGAGTGTGTGTGAGTGTGTGTGTGTGTGTGTGTGTGTGTGTGTGTGTATGTATGTATGTGCACACTATGTCAAGGGTATGGAGGTCAGAGAACAACTTTCAGGACCCACTCTCTCCTTCCACCATGTGAGGCCCAGGATTGAATTCAGGGCTACTGGCTTGGAAGCTGACTTCCAATGTCCATTTCTAATTAAAAAAAAAAAAATCTGTCATCAAGCTGGGCGTGGTGGCGCACACCTTTAATCCTAGCTCTTGGGAGGCAGAGGCAGGTGGATCTCTGTGAGTTCAAAGCCAGCCTGGTCTATATAGCAAGTTCCAGGACAGCCAGAGTTACAGGGAGGGCCTGTTTCCAAAAAAAAAAAAAAAAGATCTTGTAAGGCATGGCCCAATATAAAAGCCAAACTATAAAACTTTTGGAAGAATAAAGGTAACACTGCGTGCGGGATCAAAGGGAGCGAAAGGGGGAGGGGACAATGAACCCACCAGCAGCTCCCAAGAGGGAGCTGAACGTGAGAATGGCAGCTCGTCAGTGCGGCTGTGGGGAATGGACGGACCCTTGGCCTTGGGTGTAGGCTGCCACCTTGCTGGGGAACCACACCTTGAGACAGATTTCACAGACTGGTGGCTAACTGCAAGCTTCTGTCTAGTCTAAACCAGTCAGCTAATCAACACACATTTCCCAGGCTGGTGGTCTGCAGATCGACCCCTATCCAGCCAATACTTGATAGCATTCACCACAAGACCTAAGCCTAAAGGGGTTAACTTACACGCACACAGAAATTAAGGAATTCAGGGACTCTTTATTCGTTCATAGCACTTTGTTTTTATAAGCAGAATGGCGTCATCTCTAAGGGCCCTCTTTCAGACCCCCTGCCTCATGTTCTGTGTCATGAGTTCTGTATCAAAGGTTTGTCTCCCACGGTTTACTAATACAAGCAAATCTTGCATAGGGCCAGGTTTCAGTGTAAACAGACAGGCAGGCAATTTAGCACAATGCAGCCACAGGTGGCCTCTTTCTTTTTTTTTAATTTTATTTATTTTTTAAGTGTATGAATGTACTGTCTGCAAGTAGTTCTGTGCGCCCGTGTCGTGCAATGCCGAGGAGGTCAGAAGAGGGCATCGGATTCCCCTGGGACTGGAGTCAAAGACAGTTCTTAGCAGGTGGCCTCTTTCTTTTTTTTTTTTTTTTTTAATTACTTCTTTATTTTTTTTTCATTTTTTAACAATAAGTAATAATTTATGAGTACAAGCATCCTTCATGTAAAACCAATTTGCAAGCAGTTGTGCCCAAACCCACACAGCCCAAGGGTCCCACCATCCAGCTGGGGGGGCTTGTATGTACAATCAAGTTGACCAAATAAGTGTCCAGACTGCATTTCTGTAGTTTCACCATTCACCCCAATTGCAGCCCTTACATTCTACCATGCCCCCTCTTCCACAGATTGTTCCCTAGGCTTAGAAAAGGGGCACAGGTGGATGAGAAGCAAAACGGTCTACTTTCTCTGGAGCTGTCATTTTGGACTCTGGTCAATTCTGGCTGTTTCCTTTCATGGGCTATTTGTCCAGGAATAACCTTTCAATCCTACTAATGAAGCACAAGCAATTAGATATACAAGTATTTAAACAGTTCTAATTGTTGTGGTAGGTTACTTTGGTATAGACACAGATGTTTGGATGGTATGTTAATCCATGAATTACATTTTTCTCTGTAAAATATGACAGGGTCTTACTGTCCCCAGGTGGCTGGAAGGTGAGACCTGATCTAGCAAGAACACTGAGGCAAACCTGATGTGCACCACCTGCCAAGCTCCAGCCCAGGGAGTGCCGCCTTCCTCCTAGCAGTGTACCCCCCCCCCCCCCCCAGGAGAGAGTGCAGGTGTGGCTGGGCCACAGCAGGGCAGAACAGATGATGACCGCGCTTCCTACCCGCCTGTCATAGGCCAACAGAAGTTACTTAGCATGGTTTGCGAGCCAGTCACGCGGCTGGATGTAGGATGATCTCACGGACTTAATTCAGCAGCTCGTTAGTGCTAAACGGAGTCTAGACCCGTTAAAATTCATTAAACATTTTTCTTTTCAGGGGTTCAATGGGGTAGGAAGAATTATTGGTCTCTGTTTTGTTTGGAATTTGGGATTAGTTTGTTTTTTTCTTTTTGAGATTTTTTTTATCACCTTGTAGACAAGGGGTCATTTTGTAGACCAGGGTACCCTTGAACTTGTGGCAATCTTCTGCCTCTTCCTCTGAGTACTGGAATCACAGGGGTGCACCCCCACACTGTGTCTGATAATAGAATAATTTGCTCAAAGCTGTTGTCTAGAGACCTTCGCTGGCTCTTGGTGTCCGGACAGAACCTTGAACCTTGGTTATTCTTGTTCTCAGCCTCGGAGAGCATTGCTGTGAAAGCCAGAGGCACCTCCACTGGTTGGTTCAATTGGGCAACTTTGATTTCTTTTTTTATTTAATTATTTGTTTTTATTTTATATGTATGAGTGTTTTGCCTACATGTATGTAAGTTCACCCATGTGGTGAAAAGCCCATGGGAGCCAGAGGAGGGCATCATCATCCCTTAGAACTAGAGTTACTGAGGGTTTATAGCCACTGTGTGGGTGCTAGGAACCAAACCCAGGTCCTCTACAAGAGAAATCAGTGTTCTTAACCTCTGAGCCATCTATCTCTTCAGCCCCATCACTGCCAAGCCACCCCATTTCTTTTCTTTTTTTTTAATCAGAAGGGATTGGGTTTGGTTCAAAGGAAGTGGAAACAACTGGACTCTGACTTGCCTTTAGGAGTTCAGTTTGGGTCAGGGTTTTTGTATTTTTTTTGTTTGTTTGTTTGTTTTGTTTTGTTTTGTTTTGTTTTGTTTTGAGACGGGGTCTCCCTTTAGTCCCAGCTGGCCTGGAGCTCACTCTGTAGACCAGGCTGGTCTTGAACTCACAGAGATCCGCCTCCCTCTGCCTCCCGAGTGCTGGGATTAAAGGCATGCACCACCACCCCCAGCATAGGTCAGTATTTCTTCCAAAGGTTTTTATGTCTCTCATAATACTGGGAAATATCAGGTCCCCTGACTCCACCTCCCTCTGTGCAGTGCCTTTCAAGCAGGTTGGCCTGAGTATTTCCAAGGGAGGAAACTGACCTTCAACTGGCTTGCTGTTACTTTGGGCTCTTATCTCCTGGCTGAGGGTCTGGGAATATCTCCTGGCTTCCTCCAGAGTAAAACTCTGGTGGTCCCCAGGGATCACCCACCTTCAAAGCTACCTCACTCATCTCTGTATTACTGCCAGACGGAGTTCTCATTTCCTGCCTGAACTGTATTCTCTTCTGGCCACCCAAGTTTGATTCTTCCTTCTTTTTTTTTTTTTTTTTGGTCTTTTCGTGACAGGGTCTCCCTCTAGCCCCAGCTGTCCTGGAACTCACTCTGTAGACCAGGCTGGCCTTGAACTCACAAAGATCCACCTGCCTCTGCCACCCAAGTGCTAGGATTAAAGGCGTGCACCACCACGCCCGGCTGATTCTTCCTTCTTAAAGAAACTTCCTACATTGTCCTGGTTAAGACCAATATTCTCTTCAGCTGCCCCCCCCCACACACACACTTTACTTTGTTCTGCCACCTACCAGTTACTGAGATGAGGCCTCAGAAGCTCAGCTGTGTCCTGACCACAGCATTACTCATAGGTGCAATCGTCTATGCACGTTTGCTCCTTACCCAATGATATTGACCATGCAGAATAGACAAAAAGACAAAATGCATGAAGACCAGCTGATCCAAACTTTCTCTTTACATAGCTAGGATAATTGCCCAGTTAATCTGATCCTTGTATAAAGATTATCTGATCTTTGTATAAAAATAAAATAATTGAGCCAGGTGACAAGAGGCTTGCATGTTTCTTTTCTGATACAGTCAGTTCAGTAATATAAAATTATTTTTATTTTACAAAGCAGTCCAAAATACAGACAGGGACTGGCAAGATGGCTGCATCTGATCTTCCTTCCCCTTCCTCTTGAGTGCTGGAATTACAGACATGAACTGCCACATCTGGTTTAGGCCGTGCTGGGGATGCAACTCCAGGTTTTCTGCATGCTAGGCAAGCATTCTACACACTGAGCTATGCCGCCAACTCTATGAGATTCCCAAGAAGAAATAATGTGAAGGCCAAGTGTGATTTATGTGGAGAGTTGATGAAGCAGAAGTGTCTGTTTTCTCTTTCAGGGACTGAAAAGTAATATTGCCTTTCAGTCTTTAAAATATATGACTGCACCTGGAAAAAAGAAAGCTTTTTTTTTTTTTTTAAGTTTCAAGCTTAGAAATAGTTCAGTTGACATTACTTATTTGGATTTCCTGAGAAACTTCCAGAAAGTTAGTGATGAAGAGATTAGGCTCGGATCCTCTCCAGGCCCAGGCTTTGGAGTCCTGTCAGACCCACTGATAGACTCTCAGACCGGCTCAGCTCCTTGGATTCCACACCTTGTAGAGCTGGTCTTATATCAATGCTGAAGACATAGCCAAGCCGGAGATGGTATGGGAGGAGGCAGCTCTGGGAGTTAAAGTGGTACGGAATGGACTACTCTGTGTTGTTAGTATTAAAACTACTTTTGCAAGGACCAGCCTGGTCTCCCAGGCAAGATGAGGTTACCCCAGGGCATGGGAGGATACAGAAGTACTAAATCGGTAACACACACACACACACACACACACACACACACACACACACACACCCGGAATAACTTCTGCAGCTCCCCAGGTGCCACATTTTATTTTTAGCTTCAGCTTTCTGGAACACTTGACCTTTTGCCTACATAGAGGACTGGACTGTGAAGTTCAAAGTGCAGCCTTCCCTGTTCCATGGCGCACAGGACATGTGTGTGTTAAATTGTACTCTCTTCAGGAGACCTGCAATCCAAAGGGGCCATTTAGGCAAAGTAAACTTGCTTATAGACACATACACCAATATGTGCATATACAGACAAGCATACACAATCGCAAAACTTGGGGGACGTTGTCTTGCATGTACAAATTAGATTTTTTTCCTTTTACATCTCTTCTACCATCTACTGTTTTAAGACTCTGTAATTACTGTATATAGGTAGAGAATATGTATCCATATTTTAGAGTAATATAAAATTAATGGAGGAAAACGTGAATTCCTATACATAGAAAGAAAAGACTGAGAGAAAGATGCAGAACAGTTATGGCAGAATGCATGATCTGGGGTGGGGTAGGGGAAAGGGAAAAGGGAATATGCCTAAACTGAACCAAAAAATGATGTCTGAAATACACAAAACATCAATAAAAGCATTAAAGAAATTAGTGTAAGCTTAACATTTATGAAAATATTTTTTAAAATGTATCTTTGGATCAAGTTATTAGTTCTACTCATTTAGACTAACAAATAGGAACATTCAAAAAATAAGACAAAATAAAATTAAAATAATTATGAAGATTTAAAAATATGAAATGATGGGTCAGGCACTGTGGTGCACACCTTTAATCCCAGCACTGGGGAGGCAGAGCCAGATGGATCTCTGTGAGTTCTAGGCCAGCCTGGTCTACATAGTGAGTTTCAGGCCAGCTGGGGCTACAGGGAGACCCTGACTCAAAAAAACAAAAAAACAAGAAATGGTGTTTTAGTATGTTTATGGTTGTTATACTTGACACTGAGTAATTTATAAAGAGGAGAACTTATTTCTTTCAGTTCTAGAGGCTGGAAAGTCCAAGGTCAAGGTCATGTCTGGGAAAGGCACTGAATATGGTTTGGTGGTAGTGTGGAGGCTCTTGAGAACTCGTTAAGCTTTTCTACCTGGTGCACTCTTGTCAAAGTGATCTAGTTCCTCAATTGCTTATTAATAGGTGGTCTGATTTGTGTGGAGAGTTGATGATGCTTATTAATAGGTGGTCTAAGTTGGCCTTTTGGAATGAAAGTGATACAGGAATGAAACTATATTCTTGTTAATGTTTTCTTTTTTAATGACAGGATCTCATTATGTAGACCAGGCTGTCCTCAAACTTCCAGAGTTCTGCCTGCCTCTGTTTCCCAAGTGCTAGGGTTAGAGGTATGTGCCACCACGCCCGGTACTTAAGTTTTATTACTATGAAAATTATTTTCTTTTTTGAGATAGGGTCTGACTATGTAGCCCTAGCTGACCTAGAACTTACTATATAGACCAGGATATCCTCAAACTCCCAGAGATCCTCCTGCCTCTCAAGTTCTGGGACTAAAGGTGTGTACAACCATATCCAGCTATGAAAACTACTTTTGTGTAGTTACCATCCTGCCTTCCCTGGCTGAGAAGTTTACCACAGAACATAGGAAGGTTCAGAAGTACTAAGTTAAGATGATTCACCTCCCTGAATAACCTTGGCATTTCTCCCACTGTCACTGACGAGATTAATCCATTTATGAGAACAGAGCCTTATGACCCAGTCCTCTCCTGAAGGTCCCACTGTAAATGGCATTAACATAAGACTTTGGGGTTACGTCTCCAACACATGAAGTGTGTGTGTCTGTGTGTGTACACTTAAAGAAAACGGGAAAGCAGCTTCGAATTGCGGTGCACACCTTTAATCCCAGCACTCAGGAGGCAGAGGCAGGTGGATCTCTGTGAGTACAAGGCCAGCCTGGTCTACATAGTGAGTTCCAGGCCAGCTGGGACTATAGGGAGACCCTGTCTCAAAAAGACCAAAAAGAAAGAAAATGGGAAAGCATGGATTATACCATATTAAAACCATAAATCAACAGGTATATGCTCTGCCTATGCCAGTCCCAGTCGTCGCTGGAGCAGCTGTCTGCATGTGCTCTCCCAACCCGGATGACAACCCCCATTCTCCCCCCCCCCCGCCCCACCGTCAGAGAAGCCTTGATACATTTGAATATGATCCTTTAAAAAATGTGTGTGTGTGTGTGTGTGTGTGTGTGTGTGTGTGTGTGTGTGTGCCACGCGTATGCAGGTGACCATGGAGTTCCAGGTGGTTGTGAGTCACCCGCTGTGGGTTCTGGGAACTGAACGTAGGTCCTCTTCAAGAGCAGCAAGTGATTTTAACCACTGAACCTTGTATCCAGCTCCTGAACGCGATCTTACCGGGTCCACATTTGCCACACTCCATGACTCCCGGCCTCCTTCATGAAATGCTCAGTGATCGGAATTTGGCGCTTATAGTCCTGCCTCTGACCCTCCTCAGCACCTCACTCTGTCCTCCTCGTCCACCTTAAAGACCATGCTTGCAGCAGAGGCAGCCATATGCCTGTATATCCCAAATCTAATTGGCTATTGCTCTCTCCTTGGAGGAAAAAACCATGGCTGATGCCACAAGCTTAATCCTCTAGGTTAGGAGATGTCATAAGCCACAGTAAGACCCTGTCATATTTAACAGGAAAAAATGTAATTCCATGGACTAACATATCATCTAAAGAGGGATGGCCTAGCGTTAGGAGCGCTACCGCTCTTGCAGAGGACCCAGGGTTCGATCCCCAGCACCCCACATGGGCGGCGGCTTGGAGAAACCGTTGTGACTCCTGGTTCCAGGAGAAACTCCAGTTCCAGGGGAATCCTGCAACCGTCTCTCTGACCTTCCAGGCATTGCACGACCGGGGTGCGCAGGACCTGCATGCAGACAATACATTCATACACATAAAAATAAATAAATAACTAAAAAAAATTAAACATATGTGTTCTATACCAAAGTAACCTACCATAACTATTAGTGCTGTTTAAATACCCTATCTATCTAATTGCTTGTGCTTCCATTAGTAGGATCGAAAGGTTAGTCCTGACAACACTGTCAGCCCATGAAAGAAAACAGCCAGAATTGACCGCAGAGTCCAAGACAACAGCTCCAGAGGAAGTGGAGTGGATCGTTTGCTTCTCATCCACCTGTGCCCTTTTTCTAAGGCCTGGGAACAAACTGCAGAAGATGGGGGGCGTGGTAGAATTAGGGCTGCGATCTTGGGGTAATGTTTGAACTACAGCAATGTTAGTCTGGACACACATTTGTATCAACCTGATTGAACCTATACACCCTCACCGCCCCCCCCCCCGGCTTGAATAGGTGGGGCTGTGGGGGTTTGGACAACAGCCACAAATTGGGTTTACATGAGGATGCTTGTACTCATGGATTATCCACTTTGCTAAAAAAATGAAGAAAAAAAAAAAAACTGAGAGAAATAGAGGACAGTTCATGGCAGAATGCATGATCTCAGTTGGGGTTGGGGTTGGGGGGAATGGAAAGGGAAACATGCCTGACTGAATTGGAATGATGTAAGAGATGCACAAAGCATAATAAAAAATGTTAAAAAAATTAAAAACAAAAACAAACAAACCAAAAAACCCAAAAAAAAAAAAAAAAAAAAAAGACCATGCTTGCACTGCCGGAAGTTTTGCTCATGGTCTTTCAGAAGGCAGCCCACCTGCCTTCTGCCTTGATAACGTTTCTTTTATCCTTCAGATCTCACCACCATTTCCTTGGGGAAGTTCCCCTCATCTTTAGCATGGCTTGCTTTCCATTTTCCTGTGCTATCCCTCTCTGTATATTCTTCGTCATAGGGCTTATTGTCCGTAATTGCTGATTTCCTTACCTGTGAAAGCTGGGTCTGTCCTATTCATTATGTCATGTCAGCAAACAGCACCACAGGGTAGGCACTCATTTACTATTGAAAAAAAAAAAAAAGCAATAAGTAAACATACCTGGCAGAAAGCATCAATTGGTTAACAGAATTTTTCAAGTCTAGGTGTAGTGGCACATGCCAGTAATTCTAACATTGAGAGGTGGAGGTAGAAGAATCATGAGTTCAAGGCTAGCTTTAGCTACACGACAAGATCAAGGCTTCATGAACTCTTGTCTCAAAAAAGAAAAGAAAAGAAAAAAAATATTTCTTCAGAAGTATTGAATTTTGAGCAATTTAAATTTTCTTCTTTTCATAGAAAATTTATGAAGAAAATTATAAAATAAGAATTTCTATTGTAAAAAAAAATCACCTAAGATTAAATTGAGCTTCTTTTTAAAACTTTATTTATTTATTTATTTATTTATTTAGGTGTTTTTGAGACAGGGTCTCCCTGTAGCCCCAGCTGTCCTGGAATTAGGCCTGTAGACCAGGCTGGCCTTGAACTCACAGAGATCCACTTGCCTCTGCTTCCCAAGCTGGGATTAAAGGCATTTGCCACCACGCCTGGCTCAAAGATTGTTCTTAGCTGCCATGTGGGTGCTGAGAATTGAACCTGGTTCCTCTGCAAGAGTAGTTGGTGCTCTTAACTGCTGAGCCATCTCTCCAGACCCTGGTTTTTTTTTATTTTTTAAACATTTTTATTAAAGTTTTGTGCAATTCACATATCATTTCTCAGTCCAATTTACTCATTATCCCTTCCATACCCCCCCACAAGTTCATGCATTCTGCCATACATGTCTTGCATCTTTTTTTCAGTCTTTTTAAAATCTTCCTATGCAGAGGTTTATTGTTTAGGGCTGAAGTTTACTGTTTTAGTCAGTTCTTTGACCCAGTCCTTTTGTTGTTGTTCCCTCCAATTTGTATTGTTCCAAAATATGCACATATGTTCTTTACACATATACCAAAATTATGATGTCTGAAAGTAAACTCTATGTTAATTCAAAAACATGTTTAGGAATTCACATTTTTCCCCTTTAATTTTATATTACTCTAAAGTATGCATACATACCCTCCATCCATATACCACAATTACAAAGTTTGAAAATAAGTGGTAGGATAATTCTAGATCCCACTATTCACATTATAATGGCACGATGCTCAGGTAAAAAAAAGATAAAAAATATATCTATATATATATATATATATATATCATATGTTTGCTCAGTTTTGCCTTACTACTAGGATTTGGTGCCAGCATCCACAATTGAGGGATGCCATCATCGTTTGTTTTTTCGGGACTGTGTACTTTATTTAAGCATAAAGTCTTCTAGTCTCTTTTTTTTTTTCCTGCAAACGTCATGATGGTCGTCTTTCTTTACTGATGCATAGAAATCAGCCATGTGGTAGATGTACCGTACACATTCTTTTCTTTACATACCCATCATTGGTTGAAGGGGCACTTGTGTTGGTTCCACTCTCACTATTGTAAGAGGCTGAATATGAACATGGCTGTGACATGTTCTTTGCTGGTGAGGATGAGTCTTGTTGGGGTTATATATGCAGGAGTGGTAGACTGGGGGGTCTGGTGGTACAGCTCCTTTTGAGTCTTTTTAAACAAATAAAGGGTTCTCCACGACTGCTTTCCTTAGTGGTTGTACAAGTGCACAATTCCCACCAGCAGTGGATGGCGTGTTACCTTTCCACACACATCCTCATCCAGCATTTGGTATCTTTGTGTTCTCTTGATCTTTAGCCAGTCGTATTGGAGTGGGGATGATATCTTTTAAAGTCGGTTTTAATTTTGCATTTCCTTTTATTATTAGCAATTTTGAACATTTTTTAAAGTGTTCTTCGCAGCCACTTTATTTCCTCACCTTGTGAAGTCTCTGTTCAGCTCCTTATTTTTAATCCATTTATTCTCTTGAGTGGATAATTTGTTATACTATACTCTTGTATTCTTTCTTTGTTGAGTAGTTAATATTTTGGGGATGTTAATGGTTCTGTCAGATGTATTTCTGGTCTGTTGGGATGGTTTCCTCCTCCTCTCACTCTGGGTGGGGTTTTCCGTTCTCCTACTTTCCTTGATTGTTTCTTTGAGGTACAGAGGCTTTTGGAGTTTAATATGAGATCCTATCCATTGTCAATTGTTGACCCTTATTTCGCTGTGCAGCTAATAGTTTGATTTAGAAAGTCTTTCCTACACCTACCCAATATTCTTGTAGTTGATGGTCACTGTTTTCTTTGTATCACCGCCGCCTGGTTTTGTTTTCATGTTGGTGTCTTTGATCCACTTTTGGAGTTGATTTTTTTAAAATTTTTATTTATTTATTTTTTTTGATGTGTATGAGTACTGCGGAACTGTTGTCTCATGTAGGGTTTGTGCCCAAAAAAACCCGTGTCCATGCTGAAGTGCGGAGGGCAAAGAAATCTCTGATTTCCCTGGACTGGAGTTCTCCTGCATTGGAGTTACAGATGGTTCGCTTGCCACCATGTGGGTGCTGGGGGTGGGATCGAACCCCCAAGGTCCGTACTGACAAGAGCAGACGGTACGCTTAAAAACAACTTAAAAACCTTAAAAAAAACCGCTATGGCTTCTCTTCAGCACCCTGGGTTGATTTTTTGTACAAGGGTGAGAGTAAGGTTTAATTTTAATTCTTCTACTATTCGTCTACAAAAATCAATGATCCAGTTTTGTGGTTTTGGTGTTTGTGCCAACAAGACCATTTGCTGAATATGGTGTCTTTCCTCTTTCGTCTTTCCTCCATTGAGATCTTTGGGAGGGGTCGCTGAAATTGTAGGGAGCTCAAGTTTGTTGGATCTCGGTTTCGGGTGTGTTGGTTCGACAGCGGTGGGCTAAAAGGTCTGAGGTAATAATAGGGGTGTAAGCGCAGGGAGTGGATAAAGGCATATACGTGATGAGGAAGGGTTCTAAAAAGAGATGACGATAGGCCTGTAATATATAGTTTGAAGTCTGGGATGAAGGGAAGAAAAAAAAGAGAAAGGGGAAAAAAGGGGGGGGGGGAAAAAAAAGAGCAGAACGGAAAAAGATGGATGGTGAGTGAGGGAGAAGAAGGAAAAAGGAAAGTGCTGCAAGAGCGATGACCGCACAAGCAGAGACTCTAACATAGCTCAGCGCCAAGTATATTCCATCATCCAAAAACAGGTCGGCGCGCAACTGACACAATCGCAGGTATGTGAGCAATAGTGTGGACGGTGTCATGCGTTGGGTGAGGGAGCCAGGGAAGCTAGGGAGGGAGCGAGCGTCACACGTCAACCCGCACGCAGCACGCAGGTGTGGCGCGCTGTGTGGAAAATGGTAAGAGAATGAGCATAAGGCCAAGGAGGCGGAGGTAAGGAGACAGCGAATGGAAGGGGAGAGGGAGAGGGGAGGAGAGGAGAAAGGGGGGAGATAGAGAGAGAAAAGGAAGAAAGGAGTAGGAAAAAATAATGGGGGAGGAAGAAAGGGAAGGTGGGAAGGGTGAAAGTGAAAAAAGGGCTAGAGAGGGGGACACGGTATGAGGGGGGGAAGGACTTATGTGTGACGTAATTAAATTTTTTTGTTTGGTGGGTCAGGTGTGTTATGAATAATAGCGCGAAGGACTAAGGGGATGAGCGCAATGAAGGTGAGCAGAGAGAGACAGCATCTCACGGGTAGATAATGGCGCCATTCACCGAGATGCATGTGATTCTTGACAAATCTCCTTCAGGGCTTTAGAGATAACTTTTTGTTGTAGAGGAATCATTTTGGGTTAGGTTGTGTTCAATGGAGGGAAGGTGTTTTTGTGGCTAGTTGGGGCGCGATGTGAAGGGAAAGGGTTCTGTCTGTGTCGTTGCCTTTTCCCGGTTGCTAGTGTGCGTTGGGTGGTGTTAGCGCAAGCTATTGAGTGTTCTGAACGATGTAGAGAGGATAAAAGGCACTGGACGGAACCAGGAACGTGGATGTATAGTCGAGAAGGAAAGAGGGAAAAAAAGGAAGGAAAAAGAAAAATATTCATGGGTAAGAAGGTTAAAAAAGGTTAAAAGGGGTAGCATCGCTTGGGTCAAAAGTACTCATCAAGGGGGACCGGGAATTACTTAAAAGGACACAACAACGTGGAAGCTGTGGGTAGCAAGTCTGGGGAGTAGGACAAGATGTAAGGGAATTGGAGCACTATCAGTGGCAGGGATGAGAGAGTGTGCTTCAAGCTATGACAAACGAGAAGCACGTGTGCTATTCCCACTTAAACACGCACAGGCGGGCCATGGGCTCAGGGGGGGGGAGAGGGGGCCTTCGCGTATCCAAGTCCCTTGTGTCAGCCACGAGGGAGCACAACTGACAAGGGAGAAAAGGAAGGAAGGGGGAGGAGAGGGAAGGCGGAGTCGCCGTAGCCTTTGCATGTGCGGGTATAACGTGCTGTGGTACATAGCGAGGTGTCAGGTAGACTTCACAGGTGTCAGTGAAAGAAGACAGAGACCCGGTGGTTGGGGGCTGAAGTGGGAAGAGTGTGGGTTGCCTTTGTGTGAGCGGTGCCTATTTTGTCCTGGGGTCGATGGTGGAAGGGGGTAGGCGTCGTTGAGAAATGTGCCGTGGGGGCCAGTCGTTATGTAGAATGGAGCTTAGGGTGTGATAATGGCAACTACATAGATGCTGAGAGACCAAAAACAGGACAGGAGAGGGATTTGTTTGTCACAAGTTAATCTTTGTAGGGTAGCTTTTGGGGGTAGGGTAATGGTTGTTTATGTTAGAAAAGAGGAAGAAGGAAAGGAAGAAGGATATGGATTTTGCGGTGTTTGCTGGAGACATAGGGGGGGTGGTGGAACAGTCTCACTACAGGAAATACAACCGGAAAGGAAGACACGCGATGAGGAAACTATCAGGGGGCACTGTGTAAACCAGGCTGACGCGGGTGAATTCATGATGAGATAACTGAAACTGGTGGCGCAAAGGTAGCTGCAGAGGAGGTCCGGAGACCTTGGGATTAAGGTGTGTGCCACCATGAATTATTAACAGAAATTTCAAACAGCCATTTGAAAGTAGGTAATAAGGCTGGACGTGGGGGCGCACACCGTTAATCCTAGCCTCTTGGGAGGCAGAGGGCAGGCGAATTTTTGTGAGTTCAAGGCCAGCCTGGTCTAAAGAGTGAGTTCAGGACAGCTGGGGCTATGGGAGGACCCTTCTCGAAAAGACCCCCAAAAAAAAAAGAAAGTGGAAAAGTAGGTAATAAAAATTACAGATATAAGAATTGTCAATGACAAAAAAGTATAGGAATTTTTCATATTTTCATTCACAGTTCCGATGATTTACATACACAGAACAAAATTTATGTCTCTTAATAGTAAAATGACATAAAATTG
This sequence comes from Rhizomys pruinosus, assembly GCA_009823505.1. Lineage (NCBI taxonomy): Eukaryota > Metazoa > Chordata > Mammalia > Rodentia > Spalacidae > Rhizomys > Rhizomys pruinosus. The sequence continues at coordinate 188,560 of VZQC01008050.1, read as the reverse complement.
TTGTTTTCAAATGCATGTTCACAAAAAAAATGTAGCATGACTTATTGAAGCTGGGCTTGAAAGGCAGAGGCAAGAAGATATCTATGAGATCCAGTCCAGCCTGGTCTACATAGTGACCTTCAGACAGGCTGAGCCCTGACAAAAAAACAAAACAAAAAAAAAAAAAAAAAACAAACAACAAACAAAAAGAAATTATTGAAACTAGTCAACCTGAGGTGAGAGATTTTTAGCTATTATACCGTCCAGTTAAAAAACAAATGAGCAGTAATAATTCCAGAAGTTTGGCAATGTTATGAAGGTATTAAGAAATCCTGCCCCCCCCCAAAGAATCCATCCTTCTTCCTTTCTGTATCTGCATGTCTGTTTCGTGCTGATTCTGTGTTCAGTGTTGTCTCATCATCATGGTTGGAGCAGATTGTTTTACTCCTACTGAATGGGCATGAAAATCTGGAAACCACTAGGTGGCAGAGTGTACTTGGTTTTCAGGCTGAGGAGTGCATTCTTCCCAATCCTGTAGTGATGGCCAGCTCACAACTACTGGTAGGGACCCTTCCAATCTACCCATGCATGCTAAAGTTGTTCAGAAAACTTGTCCAACTTCACAAAACTAAAATTTTATTTATAAAAAGTAATTGAATACCTTTAGATAACTGAAGAGATATAGTAACTTCTGGCATTGAACATATTGAAATACTTAAAATTGTACAACATTTTAAAAACAAGTCTAATTGAATACAAAATATGTAAAAAGCTTTGAGAAATACTATTGTCTCATAAAAATTTTTTTTTTGTTGTTTTTAAAAGTTTTCAAAATAAGAGCTGACAAGGTGGCTTATCAGGTAAAGTTACTTGCCACGAAAACTTGGTGATTGAGTTTGATTCCCTGGAGCCAACATACAGCTAGAGAGAGACTTGAGTCTAAAGTACTATACTATCTCTCGCGCTCTCATCTCTCTCTCAGACAAACACAAAAAAATTCAAAACATTTTGTATTTCTCTAGTTGGATACTTTGACTCCTTTTTTTTTTTTTTTTTTTTTTTTTTTTTTTTTTTTGTCTTTTGAGACAGGATTTTTTTTTTTGAGATAGTGTCTTCCTGTAACTCCAGCTGCTCTGGCAGGCTGGCCTTGAACGCATCAAGAGACCCTCCTGCCTCTGGCTCTCGAGTGCTGGGATTAAAGAGCGTTCGCCACACCACACCTGGCCCTCCTTTTCACTTTCATCTTCCATTCTATTTCTGCCAAGGATTGTATCTCAGTATAGGATATTTTATGCTTAAAAGGCTGTGATCACTTATTCTGCTCCTCTGAATCAACAAAATACAGGCAAATGAGATTAATGTTTTTTTTATTTCCTGTGATGCTAAGATGCTGTCTCAGCTTTGTTTTAAACTAAGATAGTTTATCTGCCATCAGGAATGCATTACAGCTTTCATAAATGACCATAACAGAAAGTGAATTTAATTGGAAATGCATCATGGGATGATCTCTATAGAAGTTTTGGCTAATCCTTTTTGGGGAGCCCCTTGGCTTTCCTCCCTCATGCAATGCACCACTGAAACATTCTGAATGAGAAAGAAATGGCCCTTCTTGTGTAAAGTAGAAGCGCCCTGGTGAAAAAAAGAGAACCCGGATCTGGCGTAAGGATGAGTTGTTAATTTTAAAGTAATGTGAGTAGGTTAATTTAGTAAGAAAAAATTTTGGCAATATGAGCTCAGATCTAGATGTTAGAAATTGGTTCTTTTGGGGGGAGGGGGGAGGGGATGTATTTGGCAATATGGCAACACCTGAAGACAGTTTGGCGTCCTGACAGCTGAAGGCCGGCAGGCGCTGGCATCTGGTAGGCAGAAGACAAGGATCTGCTAGAATGCTCTGTTCCTAAACCAACACAGCTGAGCGCCTGAGGCCTACCAGGTGCTCTGTAATGTTTGTGGAAAGAAAAAGGAAATGAGGAGGAAAGGAATCACACAACTGGCTGTAGACAAAATGACAGAAAGATTCTTGTTTCTTGCAACCAAAGGCTAGAATAATAGCTCAGGGATTGAGTGTTTGCATTCACAAGGTCCTGTTGGGAGCCCCAATACCACAAACAAACAATAAACAGAAGACCCCCCACCCCCCAGAAATCTTAGAATGCTTTGTTCTCCTTTTTTCTAAGTTTATTCTATTTTCTATTTCTCACTCAAGCAAGGGTAGAGATTCAAAGGAATTAAAATGAAAAAAAATGAAAAATTTTACAAATGTTTGTAGTATACAACATTAAAAAATAATTGAAAACAAACCCCCCAAACAAAAAAAACAAAATAACCTTGTAATGTAGAACCACTTAAATAATATCTATAATAATATGAATAATAAATAAAATCCATTTTATCATCTAATTCTGCTTTGCCTAGATAATGTCTGCTAATTAGCTAATGACCTAATATCTGGGTTTTTTTTTTTTTCCATTTTTTTTCCAAGTCTGTAGGGTCCTGCATTATTATAAATTTAGAGAGAAAACATTTAATTGCCTACTTAAGAATTGGTGGTTTGTTGTTGTTGTTGTTTGTGTATTTGTTTTGAGAGTCAGGTCTTTTTACGTTCTGCCAGAGTCCCTGGGACTTGTCTATTTTTACTATATAGACCTGGGTGGACTCAAACTTGTGATGAGTTTCTTACCTCTCTTGGCTCTGAGTGCTGGGATTATAGTTGGGGAGCCACGCTCAACTAAGAGATTCTTTCCAGATCTTTTGTGAGTTCGAGGCAGAATCTTTGTTTGTGAGTTCGAGGGCCAGCCTGGTCTACAGAGTGAGTTCCAGGACAGCTGGGACTACAGGGAGACCCTGTCCTCAAAAAGACAAAAAAAAAAAAGTAGGTTGTAGGCATAGCAGTCATAGAGGCTGAGCAGAAAGGATGCGTGAGAAGACCAGCATGTGCTCCTAATTAAGACTGTTCAGATGTAGCTCAGGGGAGCAGCATTTTGCAAACATCATAAGGCCATCATACTCTCTAGTACTGTGAACAAAACCCTTAGCAGTCCATTAAAAGTATATGTAATAAACATAAATCTTACTTGTTCTATTTATGTGTGATAAACGCCATGAACAAAAGCCCGAATTGGGAGGAAGGGTTTATTTTATCTTACATCTCTCTGGTCATAGTTCATCAATGAAAAAAGTCAGAGCAGGAAGTCAGGGCAGCAATTGGGAGGCAAGAACTGAAGCACAGACCCCAGAGGAAGGTTTGCTTTTCTGGCCTGTGCTCCTGCCTGCNAAAACTTCCCAGAAAAGAACTATGCTGCTCATTTGAAGAAGAAATGTGCAGTGTGGATAGTTCTGCAAGAGATTGAATTTGCAGTTTAAAACAGTCCTTAAAATTTTGACCTTTGAAAAAAAATTGCATGCTAATTCAAAATATGTTTAGTCACATCTTTCCTCATTTTATTTTATTACGCTAGTATAGAATACATTACCCTCACGCATTATTTCTACCACCATTACAAAGTCTAAACATAGTGGTAGGTAAATTCTAGATCTGTTAAGGGACTTACATTAAACCGCATACTTGCCTTCAGATAAACTGAAATATATAACAATAATGTTGGTCCAGCTTGCCTTTCAACTAAGGATTTGGTGCTAGTATCCACAAATGAGTGAAACCATCCATCATTGTTTTTCTGGACGGTTCTTCCACTTAGCATATGGCTTCCAGTTCCATCCATTTACCCAATAAAGTTCTGATGCCATCTTCTTTACTGCCGCATACAGACCTGGATCCAACGAAACTGAGCACAACAGTTAAATTCTGCCTCAAAGAATAAACCTTCGCAGAGAAAACTTTAAAAAAAGCTGAGAAAACGATAACAAGACCTCTATGGCAGAACATGAACTGTGTGGGTGGGTGGGGTGTGGGGTGGGGTGGGTGGGCATGGAAAGGAAATGGAAAAGGGAGTGTTGTCTAAATTGGACTGAAACTGATGTATGAAACACACCAACACAACAATAAAATATTTTATTAAAAAATGGATTGAGCTCGGGGCTTGGTGGCGCACGCCTTTAATCCTAGCACTTGAGAGGCAGAGGCAGGCCAGATCTTTTTGAGTTCAAGGCCAGCTGGGGCTACAGGGATACCCTCAAAAAGGTACCACAAAAAAAAAAAAGATGAAGCCGGGCATGCACGCTTTTAATCCTCTCCCCTTGCGGGGAACAGAAGGCAGGCGGAACTTTGTTGAGTTTCAATCAAGCCTGGCCTACAGAATGAGTTCCAAAGCAGATTGGGGCTACAGGGAAACCCAAAAAAAAAAAAAGACCCCAAAAAAAAAAAAAAAACGGATCGAAATAATAGTAGAGTGATATCTTACTAGATACCTGTATAAAACTCTAAGCCGCTTTACTAATATATTTTTCTTTTGTATAAACCTATGCGCACCAATACGAGGAATTATGGAATAATCTGCCTGCATTGATGTATAAAAAAAAAATCCAACAGTCTTAATTGTGGCCCTCCTGTTACACTTACAAAAAAAAAAACCCAAAACAAACAAGCAACAAAACAAACAGGGAAAACAGTCCCAATGAAGAAAATGGCAGGCTGAGATGGCGCTGCTGAGTTATCTCCCACACATTTCATGAATAAGTAACCACTTCTTACAATGGTTCTTTCTAATGTCAAAGAAGACGGGATCCATTGTTGGATTAGTTCCTCTGCTTTTAAAGAAATTAAAAATCTTGGGGGCTGGAGTGTTGGCTTAGCAGTTAAGACCACTGGCTGTTCTGACAAGGCGGACCCAGATTCAAAAATCCCAGCCACACATGGCCGGCTAAGAACAACTGTCCATAAATTCCAATTCCAAGGACAGGTTGCCCCCTTATATCTTTGCAGGCGGCAATACATTCATACACATAAAAACTAAACTAAAAATTAAAATATTTTAAAAGGAAGTTAAAAAGTAGTTTGGGTTAAACCAAATATGAGTGACCATGACTCAGGAGCACAGGTTCAAGGTACTGCGAATGACCTGTTATACAGAAAAGGTTACCTGATACATGATTTTATTTTTTCCCCACATGAGTCTGTATTTGGAGGTCAGAGGTTGATATCAGTGTTTTCCTTCAGTTCTTTCCACTATTTTGTTCAGGTCAGGGTCTCTCAAATGAGGCCTGGAGATCACCAGTTAGTTGGCTAGCCTGGTTGAAGCAACCCCCAGGAGCCTCCTGGCTCTCCTCCTCAGACGGGCTTACACCAACTACAGCTTTTTTCACCACGGTCGCTAGAAATATGAAACTCTGGTTTTTTTTAACACTTTTTTAAATCTATTTTATTTCTGTAGTGAATGAAGTACTGTCTGCATGCAAAAGTCTGTGCACCCGTGTCGTGCAATGCTGGGAGGTCAGAAGATGGTGTTGGATTCCCCCTGGAAACTGGAGTATTTCTCCTGGAATTGGAGTTCCAGACGGTTCTTCCAGATGGTTCTCGGCCGCCACGTGGGTGCTGGGGATGAACCTGGGTCCTCTGCAAGAGCGGGGGCGCTCTCCCAAAATGCTAGTCCATCTCTCCATCCACTGAACTCAGGTCTTAATGCTTGCATAGCAAGCACTTTACCTATGAATCTTCTCCCCAGGCCTCCTAAATAAGTTCTTATAGTCACAGAAAAGAAGTCATAAATCTATGCGTTTACAAAATACTTAATGTCATCCCAGCAGGCAGGGAAAAGCTATGGAAGTTAAGTGACTTTAACAGGTGTTTAGTTTTAGGGTCGGTGTTAGCTAGATGAGGGTCAAGCCTAACAGTACATTCAAGGCATTTTGTCTAAAAGTCTTAAGATGGTTAGGTCAGACACAGATGCTGATAGCAAATGGCTTTTAAAAGGAACTAAAGATGACCCAAGATCATTTTGGCTCTTGGCCTACATCATCCTTCTCCACAGCATGGTGTCCTACTCAGCTAATGCCCAACAGACTGTAGGGGCCTTGGTGTAGCTGTAACTTCTCTCTTCAGAGAACTTCCTGCAGGACTTCTTCCCACCTCATTCCTTGAAGCCAGCATTATGGAGTCCAGAAAACAGACAGGGATGTTTTGAGAAACAAAGACAACACAGGTGCAAACAACATTGGAACAAATTGAATAAAAAGTTATACTAAAATGTTATATTAGGGGTTAATTAGAGAATACAAGTTTTGTTTAACACTAGAAAGTTAATTAATCACACGAACAAACTGAAAAGTTACAAAAGTCACAGAAAAAGTCTCCAAGAAGTCCAGTATTATTTAACAATTTATTTTATCTGACATTTCTTGTGTGCATGATGGGTGTGAGTGTGTGTGTGTGTGTGTGTGGTGTGTGTGTGTATGTCTGGCATGTGCACCCTATGCAAGGGTATGTGGAGATCAGAGAACAAACTTTCAGGACCCACTCTCTCCTTCCACCATGTGAGGCCCAGGATTGAATTCAGGGCTACTGGCTTGGAAGCTGACTTCCAATGTCCATTTCTAATTAAAAAAAAAAAAAATCTGTCATTCAAAGCTGGGCGTGGTGGGCCGCAACCTTTAATCCTAGCTCTTGGGAGGCAGAGGCCGGTGGAATCTCTGTGAGTTCAAAGCCAGCCTGGTCTATATATGCAGTTCCAGGACAGCCAGAGTACAGGTGGGCCTTGTCTCAAATAACCAAAAAAAAAAGATCTTGTAAGGCATGGACCTTAATATAAAAGCCAAAACTTAAAACTTTTGGTAAGAATACAAGGTATACCTGCGTTCGGGCACAAAGGAGCGAAAGTGGGAGGGGACAATGGAACCCACCAGCCAGCTCCAGAGGGAGCTGAACGTGAGGATGGGCAGCTCGTCAGTGCGGTGTGGGGAATGGACGGACCCCTTGGGCCTTGGGTTTGTGGCTGCACCTTGCTTGGGAACCCACACCTTGAGGACAGATTTCACAGATCTGGTTGGCTCTACTGCAAGCCTCTGTCTAGTCAAAAACCAGCAAGCTAATCAACATCCATATTTCCCAGGCTGGAGGTCTGGAGATTGACCCCTATCCAGCCAATACTTGATAGCATTCACCACAAGACCTAAGCCTAAAGGGGTTAACTTACACGCACACAGAAATTAAGGAATTCAGGGACTCTTTATTCGTTCAATAGCACTTTTTTTTTATAAGCAGAATGGCGTCATCTCTAAGGGCCCCTTTCAGACCCCCTTGCCTCATGTTCTGTTTCATGAGTTCTGTATCAAAGGTTTGTCTCCCACGGTTTACTAATACAAGCAAATCTTGCATAGGGCCAGGTTTCCAAGTGTTAACAGTCAAGCAGGTAATTTAGCACCATGCAGCCACAGGTGGCCTCTTCTTTTTTTTAATTCTTATTATTTTTTAATGTGTATTCATGTGTGCTGAGTGAATTTATGTGTAGTACCATGTGCATATAGATGCCTGGAGAAGCCAGAAGAGGGCATAGGATTCCCATGGAACTGGAGTTCAAGACAGTTCTTCAAGTTGTAGGCATCATTTTCTTCTTTTTTTTTTTTCTATTATTTCTTATTTTTTTTTCATTTTTAACCAATAATTAATTAATTTATGAGTACAAGCATCCTTCATGTAAAACAAATTTGCAAGCAGTTGTGCCCAAACCCCCACAGCCCAAGGGGTCCCACCATCCCCGCTGGGGGGGTTGTATGTACAATCAAGTTGGACCAATAAGTGTCCAGACTGCATTTCTGTAGTTTCACCCATTCACCCCAATGCAGCCCTTACATCTACCATGCCCCCTCTTCACAGATTGTTCCCTAGGCTAGGAAAAGGGGCACAGGTGGATGTGAGAAGCAAAACGGTCTATTTTCTCTGGAGCTGTCTTTTGGACTCTGGTCAATTGTGCGTTCCTTTCATGGGCTATTTGTCCAGGAATCCCTTTCAATCTACTAATGAAGCACAAGCATTAGATATACAAGGTATTTAAAAAACAGTTCTAATTGTTGTGGTAGGTTACTTTGGTATAGACACAGATTGTTGGATGGTATGTTAATCCAGAAATTTAATTTTTCTCTGAAAATATGACAGGGTCTTATGTCCACAGGTCTGGCTGGAAGGTGAGACCTGATCTAGCAAGAACACTGAGGCAAACCTGATGTGCACCACCTGCCAAGCTCCAGCCCAGGGAGTGCCGCCTTCCTCCTAGCAGTGTACCCCCCCCCCCAGGAGAGTGATGTGCAGGTGTGTCTGGGGCCACAGCAGGGCGGAACAGATGATGAAAGAGCTTCCTAACAGCCATGTAATTATGCCACAGAAGTTAATTAGAATGGTTTGAGCGACAGTCACGAGGCATGGATGTGGATATTCTAAAGGGAATAATTAAGCAGACATTAGTGCTACAACGGAGGTCTAGCTACCCGTTAATTTAATTCAACATTTTTCTTTTTCAGGGGTTTCAATGGGGTAGGAGATTATGGTCTCTGTTTTGTTGGAATCTGGGATGTAGTTTGTTGTTTTTCTTTTGAGATTTTTTTTTATTCACCTTGTAGACAAAGGGGGTCCTTTTGTAGACCAGGGTACCCTTGAACTTGTGGCAATCTTCTGCCTCTTCCTTGCAGTTACTGAATAAAAAGGGTGCACCCCCACACCTGTGTCTGATAATTAGAATAATTTGCTCAAAGCTGTTGTCTAGAGACCTTCGCTGGCTCTTGGTGTCCGGACAGAACCTTGAACCTTGGTTATTCTTGTTCTCAGCCTCGGAGAGCATTGCTGTGAAAGCCAGAGGCACCTCCCTGGTTGGTTCAATTGGGCAACTTTGATTTTCTTTTTTTATTTAATTATTTGTTTTTATTTTATATTGTAGTTTTTTGCCTACATGTAATTAAGTACACCCATGTGGTGCAAAAGCCCAGAGAGCCAAAAAGAGATGGTGCACATGCACCCTTAGATAGAGTTACATGATGTTTGCTAGCCACAGTGTGGGTGCAGGGTAACAAACCCAGGTCCTCTACAAGAGAAATCATGTTCTTAACCTCTGATGCCAACTACTCTTCAGCCCCATCACTGCCAAGCCACCCCATTTCTTTTCTTTTTTTTTAATTCAGAAAGATGGATTGGTTTGTTCACAGGAAGTGGAAACAACTGGACTCTGACTTGCCTTTAGGAGTTCAGTTTGGTCAGGGTTTTTGATTTTTTTGTTTGTTTGTTTGTTTGTTTGTTGTGTTTGTTTTGTTTTGTTTTTTTTTTTGCGGGGGCTCCCTTTAGCCCCAGACTGGTGCCTGGAGAGCTCAACTCTGTAGACCAGGCTGTCTTGACTCACAGATCCGCCTCCCTCTTGCCTCCCGAGTACGGGATTAGGTTAAAAGGGCATGCTGCACCACACCACCCAGCTAGGTCGTATTCTTCTCAAAGGTTTTTAGTCTCTCATAATACTGGGAAATATCAGGTCCCCTGACTCCACCTCCCTCTGTGCAGTGCCTTTCAAGCAGGTTGGCCTGAGTATTTCCAAGGGAGGAAACTGACCTTCAACTGGCTTGCTGTTACTTTGGGCTCTTATCTCCTGGCTGAGGGTCTGGGAATATCTCCTGGCTTCCTCCAGAGTAAAACTCTGGTGGTCCCCAGGGATCACCCACCTTCAAAGCTACCTCACTCATCTCTGTATTAACTGCCAGTTGGGGGGGGGACGGACGTTCTCATTTCCTGCCTGAACTGTATTCTCTTCTGGCCACCCAAGTTTGATTCTTCCTTCTTTTTTTTTTTTTTTTTTTTGGTCTTTTCGAGACAGGGTCTCGCCTCTCCCCCAGCGGTCCTGGAACTCACTCTGTAGACCAGCGGCCTGAACTCACAAAGATACCTACCTGCCTGCCACCAAAGTGCTGGAGTAAAGGCGTGCACCACCATGCCCGGCTGATTTCTTTTATTAGAACATTTGCATGACATGTTGGTCTAACCCCCCCCAGACCAGGCTCCGCGCCGCCCCCACACAGAACACACACATACTACTTGTTCTGCCACCGGATACCAGTTACTGAGATGAGGCCTCAGAAGCTCAGCTGTGTCCTGACCACAGCATTACTCATAGGTGCAATCGTCTATGCACGTTTGCTCCTTACCCAATGATATTGACCATGCAGAATAGACAAAAAGACCAAAATGCATGAAATCCAGCTATCCAAACTTCTCTCTTTACATAGCTAGGATAATTGCCCAGTTAATCTGATCCTTGTATAAAGATTATCTGATCTTTGTATAAAAATAAAATAATTGAGCCAGTGACAAGAGGCTTGCATGTTTCTTTTCTGATACAGTCGTTCAGTAATATAAAATTACTCTATTATTTTACAAAGCAGTCCAAAATACAGACAGGACTGGCAAGATGGCTGATCTGATCTCCTTCCCCTTCCTCTTAGTGTCTGGTAATACAGACATGAACTGCCACATCTGGTTTAGGCCGTGCTGGGGATGCAACTCCGGTGTTTCTGCATGCTAGGCAAGCATCTACCATGAGCTATGCCGCCAACCTCTATGAGGATTCCCAAGAGAGAATAATGTGAAGGCCAAGTGGTGATTGTATGTGGAGAGTTGATGAAAGCAGAAGTGTTGTTTCTCTTTTCAGGGACTGAAAAGTAATCATTGCCTTTCAGTCTTTAAAAATATATGACTGCAACCTGGAAAATAACAAAGCGTTTTTTTTTTTTTTTAAGTTTCCAAGCTTAGAAATAGTTCAGTTGACATTACTTATTTGGATTTCCTGAGAAACTTCCAGAAAGTTAGTGATGAAGAGATTAGGCTCGGATCCTCTCCAGGCCCAGGCTTTGGAGTCCTGTCAGACCCACTGATAGACTCTCAGACCGCTCAGCTCCTTGGATTCCACACCTTGTAGAGCTGGTCTTATATCAATGCTGAAGACATAGCCAAGCCGGAGATGGTATGGGAGGAGGCAGCTCTGGGAGTTAAAGTGGTACGGAATGGACTACTCTGTGTTGTTAGTATTAAAACTACTTTTGCAAGGACCAGCCTGGTCTCCCAGGCAAGATGAGGTTACCCCAGGGCATGGGAGGATACAGAAGTACTAAATATCGGTAACAAACACACACCACACACACACGCACACACCACAACCACACACACCCGGAATAACTTCTGCAGCTCCCGCAGTGCACATGTGTTTTTTTTGCTTCAGCTTTCTGGAACACTTGCACCTTTTGCCTACATAGGGAACTGGCTGTGAAGTTTCAAGTGCAGCCTTCCCTGTTCCATGGCGCACATGGACATGTGTGTGTTAAATTGTACTCTCTTCAGGAGACCTGCAATCCAAAGGGGCCATTTAGGCAAAGTAAACTTGCTTATAGACACATACACCAATATGTGCATATACAGACAAGCATACACAATCGCAAAACTTGGGGGACGTTGTCTTGCATGTACAAATTAGATTTTTTTCCTTTTACATCTCTTCTACTCAATCTGTGTTTTAGACTCTGTAATTAACTGTATATAGGTAGAGAATATGTTCCATATTTTGAGGTTAATAATTAAATTAAGGAGGAAAACGTGAATTCCTATACATAGAAAGAAAGACTGCGAGAAAGATGCAGAACAGTTATGGGCAGATATCATGATCTGGGGTGGGTGGGTAGGGGAAAGGAAAAGGGACTATGCCTAAATGAACCAAAAAATGGATGTCTGAAATACACAAAACATCAAATAAAATAAAAGAAATAGAAAGCTTATAAAGCTACTTTATGAAAGATATTTTTAAAATGTTATCTTTGGATCAAGTTATTAGTTCTAACTCATTTAGACTAACACTATAGGAACATTCACAAAAAAGACAAACAGTAAACATTAAAATAATTATGAGATTTAAAAATAGAAATGATGGGTCAGGCACTTTGTGTGCACCACCTTTAACCCAGCACTGGGGAGGGCAAGAGCCAGAGGATCTCGTGAGTTACGAGCCAGTCCTGGTCTACATAAGTGAGTTTCAAGGCCAGCTGGAGCGAAGGAACACTACTCAAAAAAAACAACAAAACAACACAAGAACAGTGTTTAGTATGTTTATGGTTGTTATACTTGACACTGAGTAATTTATAAAGAGGAGACTCGTATTTCTTTTCCAGTTCTAGAGGTGGAACGTCCAAGCCTGTCAAGGTATGTCTGGGAAAGGGCACTGAATATGGTTTTGGTGGTAGTGTGGAGGCTCTTGAGAACTCGTTAAGCTTTTCTACCTGGTGCACTCTTGTCAAAGTGATCTAGTTCCTCAATTGCTTATTAATAGGTGGTCTGATTTGTGTGGAGAGTTGATGATGCTTATTAATAGGTGGTCTAAGTTGGCCTTTTGGAATGAAAGTGATACAGGAATGAAACTATATTCTTGTTAATGTTTCTTTTTAATGACAGGAATCTCATTATGTAGGACCAGGCTGTGCCTCTTGAACTTCAGAGATCTGAGATCACCTGCCTCTGTTTCCCAAGTGCTGGTTAAAGGTTATGTGCCACCACGCCCGGTACTTAAGTTTTATTACTTGAATAAATTATTTTCTTTTTGAAGATAGGGTCTGACTAGTAGCCTAGCTGACCTAGAACTTAACTACATAGACCGGTGTCCTGAAATCCCTTGTAGTAGACCTCTGGCTCGTTCTTAAGATTCTGGTAACGGCTCCTCTGTACAACCATTTTATCCAGCTATGAAAGACTACTTTTGTGTAGTTACCATCCTGCCTTCCCTGGCTGAGAAGTTTACCACAGAACATAGGAAGGTTCAGAAGTACTAAGTTAAGATGATTCACCTCCCTAGGAGAAGTAGACCATATGAAGGAAACGGAATTGGGGAAGCTGCGGGCACTGGAGAAGGAAGAAAGTGACGACTGAGAGATTAATCCATTTATGAGAACAGAGCCTTATGACCCAGTCCTCTCCTGAAGGTCCCACTGTAAATGGCATTAACATAAGACTTTGGGGTTACGTCTCCAACAATAAGTGTGTGTGTCGTGTGTGTACCTTAAAGAAAAGGGAAAGCAGCTTCGAATTGCGGTGCACACCTTTAATCCCAGCACTCGTGAGGCAGAGGCAGGTGGATCTCGTTGAGTACAAGACAGCTGGTCTACTAGTGAGTTGTCCAGGCCAGCGGGACTAAGGGATACCCTGTCTCAAAAAGACAAAAAGAAAGAAATGGGAAAGACAAGGATTATACCATATTAAAACCATAAATCAACAGGTATATGCTCTGCCTATGCCAGTCCCAGTCGTCGCTGGAGCAGCTGTCTGCATGTGCTCTCCCAACCCGGATGACAACCCCCAGTCTGCGCCCCCCCCCCGCCCCACCGTCAGAGAAGCCTTGATACATTTGAATATGATCCTTAAAAAATGTTGTGTGTGATTGTGTGTGTGTGTGTGTGTGTGTGTGTGCCACGCTATGCAGGTGACCATGGAGTCGCCGGGAGTTGGGAGTAACCCGCTGTGGGATTCTGGGAACTGAATCTAGGTCCTCTATCAAGAGCAGCAGTGCATTAACACTGAACCTTGTATCCAGCTCCTGAACGCGATCTTACCGGGTCCACATTTGCCACACTCCATGACTCCCGGCCTCCTTCATGAAATGCTCAGTGATCGGAATTTGGCGCTTATAGTCCTGCCTCTGACCCTCCTCAGCACCTCACTCTGTCCTCCTCGTCACTCTTAAAGCCACCGCCTTGCAGCAACCCGAGGCCAGCCATAGATGCCCCCTTTTTGTATCCCAATCTAATTGGCTATCTGCTCTCTCCCTTGAGGAAAAAACCAAGGCTGATGCCACAACTTAAGTCCTCTAGTGTTAGGAGAATGTATAAGCCACAGTAAGACACTGTCATATTTAACAGGAAAAAAATGTAATTCCTGGACTCAACATATCATCTAAAGAGGGGATGGCCTGCTTAAGAGCGACTGACTCCGCTCTTGCAGGAGGACCCGTAGGGTTCGATCCCCAGCACCCACATGGGCGGCGGCTTGAGAGAAACCGTCTGTGACTCCTGTTCCAGGAGCAAACTCCGTTCCAGGGGATCCCCCGTCTTCTGAACCTCCAGGGCATTGCACCGACCGGGTGCGCAGACCTGTGCATGCAGACAATACATTCATACAATAAAAATAAATAAATAAATAAATAAAATTAAAACATATGTGTCTATACCAAGTAACCTACCATAACTATTAGTGCTGTTTAAATACCCTATACTATCTAATTGCTTGTGCTTCATCTAGTAGGATCGAAAGGTATGTCCTGACAACACTGTCAGCCCATGAAAGAAAAAGCCAGAATTGCACCGCAAGTCCAAGACAACAGCTCAGAGGAGATGGAGATGTTTGCTTCTATCCCACCTGGCCCTTTTTCTAAGGGGGCCTAGGGGAAAAACTGCAGAAGATGGGGGGGTGCGTTGGTAGAATGTAAGGGCTTGCGACTTGGGGTAATGTTGAAGACTACAGCAATGTAGTCTGAGACACCATTTATCAACCTGATTGAACCATACACCCACTACACCGCCCCCCCCCCCGGTGAACGGTGGGGCTGTGGGGGTTTGGGCCACAACAGCCGTCAAATTGGTGTTTACTGAGATGCTTGTACTATGGATTATCCCTTATTGCTAAAAAAATGAAAAAAAAAAAAAAACTGAGCAGAAATATGCAGGGGACAGTTATGGCAGAATGCATGATCTCAGTTGGGGTGGGGTGGTGGGGGGAATGGACAAGGGAAACATGCCTAGACTGAAGTGGACATGATGTCAGAGATGCACAAAGCACAATAAAAAATGTTAAAAAAATAAAAACAAAAACAAACAAACCAAAACCCAAAAAAAAAAAAAAAAAAAAACCATCTTGCCACTGCCGGTAAGTTTTGCCTCATGGTCTTTCAGAAGGGCAGCCCACCGCCTTCTGCCTTGATAACGTTGTCTTTTATCCTTCAATCTCACCACCAATTTCCTTGGGGAAGGTTCCCCTCATCTTTAGCATGGCTTGCTTTCCATTTTCCTGTGCTATCCCTCTCTGTAATTCTTCGTCATAGGGCTTATTGTCCGTAATTGCTGATTTCCTTACCCTGTGAAAGCTGGTGTCTGTCTTTCTTATGTCATGTCAGCAAACAGCACACAGGGTAGGCACTCATTACATACTTGAAAAAAAATAAAAAAAGCAATAAGTTAAAATACCTGGGCAGAAAGCATTCATTGGTTAACAGAACTTTTTTCAGTCTATGTTCGGTGTAGTGGCACATGCCAGGAATTCTAACATTGCAGAGGTGGAGGTCCTGGTAGAAGGGGAATCATGAGTTCAAGGCTAGCTTAGCTCAACACGACAAGATCAAGGCTTCATGAAACTCTTGTCTACAAAAAGAAGACAAGAAAAAAAAAAATATTTCTTCAGAAGTATTGAATTTTGAGCAATTTAAATTCTTCTTTTATTTTGTCTTTTCATAGAAAATTTATGAAGAAAATTATAAAATAAGAATTTCAGTGTAAAAAAAAAATCACCCTAAGATTAAATTGAGCTTCTTTTTAAAAACTTTATTTATTTATTGTATTTGATTATAGGTGTGTTTTGACCAAAGGTCTCCCCTGTAGCCCCAGCTGTCCTGGGAATTCAGGCCTGTAGCCAGGCTGGCCTTGAACTCACGAGATCCACACTGCCTTCTGCTTCCCAAGCTGGGATTAAGGCATTGCCCACCACGCCTGGACTCAAAGATTGTTCTTAGGCGCCGATGTGGGTGCTGAGATAATTGAACGTCTGCCTTGTCTGAAGAGTATTGGTGCTTCTTATACAACGCAACTGCTGAGGCCAGTCTCTCCAGAACCTGGTTTTTTTTTTTTTATTTTTAATACAGTTTTGATTAAAGTTTTGGTGCATATCACATATATCATTCCTCAGTCCATTTACTCATTATCCCCTCTACCCTTTAACCCCCCCCACAGTTCACAGCTTCTGCCATACATGTACTTGCATCTTTTTTTCAGTCTTTTTAATTATGTAAAAATCTTCTAGCAGAGGGTTATATTGTTTAGGTGCTGAAGTTTACTGTTTTAGTTCAGATTTTGTCTTCTTGACCCAGTCCCTTGTTGTGTTGTCGCCGTCCCACGATTTGTATGTTCCAAAAATATGCACATTAGTTTTTTATCACACATATACCAAAATTATTGCTCCTGAAAATCAACTCTATGTAATTCAAACCAAACATGTTTCGGGCATTCACCTTTTTCCCCTTACTTTTCTATTACTCTACAGTATGCATACATTACCTCCATCATATACCCACAATTACAACGTTTGAAAATAAGTGGTTAGATTAATTCTAGAGCCCACTATCACCATTATCAATGGCACTGATGCTCAGGTAAAAAAAAAAAAAAATATATCGGATATATATATATATATATATATATATGTTGCTCAGTTTGCCTTACTACTAGGTATTTGGTGCTAGCATCCACAAATGAGGGATGCCATTCATCGTTTGTTTTTCTGGGACTGTGTTACTTTATTTAGCATAATGTCTTCTAGCTCGATCCATTTACCTGCAAATTTCATGATGTCGTCTTTCTTTACTGATGCATAGAACTCCATGTGTAGATGTACCACATTTTCTTTACCCACTCATTGGTTGAGGGGCACTTGGGTTGGTTCCAACTCTTCACTATTGTGAAGAGAGCTGCAATGAACATGGCTGTACATGTATCTTTGCGGTAGGATGAGTCTTGTGGGTATATATGCAGGAGTGGTATGACTGGGTCAGGTGGTAAGCTCCTTTTGAGTCTTTTAAGGGTTCTCCACACTGCTTTCCATAGTGGTTGTACAAGTTCACATTCCCACCAGCAGTGGATGCGTGTTCTCCTTTCCCCACATCCTCTCCAGCATTTGGTATCTTTTGTTCTCTTGATCTTAGCCAGTCTTATTGGAGTGGGATGATATTTTAAAGTGGTTTTAATTTGCATTTCCTTAATTATTAACGATGTTGAACATTTTTCCAAGATGTTTCTCAGCCATCTTTATTTCCACACTTGTGAAGTCTCTGTTCAGCTCCTTATTCCATCTCTTGAGTGGATAATTTGTTTACTTCTTTGTTTTTTGAGTAGTTTACATATTTTGGATGTTAATGTTCTGTCAGATGTATTTCTGGGGATGGTTTCCTCCCACTCTGTGGGTTTTCTCTTCACTTCCTTGATTGTTTCTTTGAGGTACAGAGGCTTTTGAGTTTAATGAGATCCTACTTGTCAATTGTTGACCTTATTTACTGCGTAGCTGCTGTTTGATTTAGAAAGTCTTTTCCTACACCTATGTCTTGTAGGTTGATGTCACTGTTTTCTTGTATCACCTTCAGAGTTTCAGGTTTCATGTTGAGGTCTTTGATCCATTTGGAGTTGATTTTTTTAAATTTTTATTTATTTTTGTATGTGTATGAGCGTACTGTCTGCATGTATGTTTGTGCACCCGTGTCGTGCAATGATGCGGAGGTCAGAAGAGAATCTCGGATTACCCTGGAACTGGAGTTCTCCTGCAATTGGAGTTACAGACGGTTCTTAGCCACCATGTGGGTGCTGGGGATCGAACCCAGGTCCTCTGCAAGAGCAGTCGGTACTCTTAACCGCTAGGCTATCTCTTCAGCCCCTGGAGTTGATTTTTGTACAGGGTGAGAGATAAGGGTTTAATTTTATTCTTCTACAAATCATGATCCAGTTTTGCCAACACCATTTGCTGAAGATGGTGTCTTTCCTCCATTGAGTCTTTTTGAGGTCGCTGAAATTGTATGAGCTCAAGTTTGGATCTTCAGTTTTGTTCCACTGGTCTAAAGGTCTGTTTTTGTGCCAGTATCAGAATGTTTCTATGACTATAGGCCTGTAATATAGTTTGAAGTCTGGTATAGTGATCCCCCCTATATTGCACTTTTCCTTCAGGGTTGCTTTGGCTATTTGGGGGTCTTTTTTTTTTCTCCATATGAATTTAAGGATTTTTTTTCCAAGTCTGTGAAGAAACTCATGGGGATTTTAATTGGGATTGTGTTGAATTTGTATATTAATTTGGGTAGAATGGACATTTTTACTATATTAATTTTTTTCCAATCTATGAGCATGGGAGGTATTTCCATTCTCTGATGTTTTCTTCAATCTCCTTCAGGGGCTTAAAATTTTTGTTGTAGAGATCTTTGGTTAGGTTTGTTCCTAGGTATTGTTTTTGTGGCTATTGCGAATGGGAAGTTCTTCTTGTATTCCTTTTCCAGTTGCTTGTAGTTGGTGTTAAGAAAGGCTATTGATTTTTCTAAGTTAAAATTAACTTTACTGAAACCCTTAATTGTTTCTAGGAGTTTTCTGGTGGAGTTTTAGCATCCCTTAGGTAAAGTATCATATGACCTTCTTAACCACTCTGTGTACAATATGGGAGTATGAGATGTATTGACACTATCATGCAAGATTGAGAAGTTCTTCAACTTGAAAAACTAAAACTCTATTCCCACTAAACACCCCCTCTCTCCTTCCTGCCAGTCCTTGTAGCCACACCTCCCCTTTCTGTCTGCTCTGGCTACAGCAGAAACTTCACAGGAAAAGAACCCTGTGCTGTTTGTCCTTTTGTGACTTGCCTATTTTGCCTGTCATTAATAGCTCTTGAGATTCATCCATCTTATAGAAAACTTTTGATATGAACTCTATCTAGAGCCAGAACCAGAAAAGAAGTTTGTTTTCTTTTTTTTGTTGTTGTTGTTGTTGTTGTTTGTTTTGTTTTACTTTGTATGAGACAGGGTCTCACTACGTCACCTGGAAATTTTCCTGTAGACCAGGCTGGCCTTGAATTCAAAGAGATCTGATTGCCTCTGCCTCCTGAGACTTGGGATTAAAGGTGTGTGCCACCATGAATTATTAACAGAAATTTCAAACAGCCATTTGAAAGTAGGTAATAAGGCTGGACGTGGTGGCGCACAACTTTAATCCTAGCACTTGGGAGGCAGAGGCAATCGGATTTTTGTGAGTTCAAGGCCAGCCTGGTCTAAAGAGTGAGTTCCAGGACAGCTGGGGCTATAGGGAGACCCTGTCTCGAAAAGACCAAAAAAAAAAAAAAGTGGAAAGTAGGTAATAAGAAATTTACAGATATAATAATTTTCAATGAACTAAAATAAGTATAGGAATTTTTCATAATTTCACATTTCC
The DNA here is from genome assembly GCA_009823505.1 of Rhizomys pruinosus. Classification (NCBI taxonomy): domain Eukaryota; kingdom Metazoa; phylum Chordata; class Mammalia; order Rodentia; family Spalacidae; genus Rhizomys; species Rhizomys pruinosus. The sequence continues at coordinate 169,462 of VZQC01008050.1, read as the reverse complement.
ATGATTTACATACACAGAACAAAATTTATGTCTCTTAATAGTAAAATTACATAAAATTGTTGTTTCAAATGCATGTTCACAAAAAAAATGTAGCATGACTTATTGAAGCTGGGCTTGAAAGGCAGAGGCAAGAAGATATCTATGAGATCCAGTCCAGCCTGGTCTACATAGTGACTTCCAGCCAATCTGGGGATACAGGGAGATCTGTCTCAACTGAACTAAACCAAACAACAACAAAAAAGAATTATTGAAACTAGTCAACCTGAGGTGAGAGATTTTTAGCTATTATACCGTCCAGTTAAAAAACAAATGAGCAGTAATAATTTCCAGAATTTGCAATGTTATGAAGGATATTAAGAATCCATGCCCCCCCCAAAGAATCCATCCTTCTTCCTTTCTGTATCTGCATGTCTGTTTCGTGCTGATTCTGTGTTCAGTGTTGTCTCATCATCATGGTTGGAGCAGATTGTTTTACTCCTACTGAATGGGCATGAAAATCTGGAAACCACTAGGTGGCAGAGTGTACTTGGTTTTCAGGCTGAGGAGTGCATTCTTCCCAATCCTGTAGTGATGGCCAGCTCACAACTACTGGTAGGGACCCTTCCAATCTACCCATGCATGCTAAAGTTGTTCAGAAAACTTGTCCAACATTCACAAACTAAAATTTATTTATAAAATTATTGAATACCTTTAGATAACTGAAGAGATATAGTAACTTCTGGCATTGAACATATTGAAATACTTAAAATTGTACAACATTTTAAAAACAAGTCTAATTGAATACAAAATATGTAAAAAGCTTTGAGAAATACTATTGTCTCTTTAAAATTTTCAAAATAAGAGCTGACAAGGTGGCTTATCAGGTAAAGTTACTTGCCACGAAAACTTGGTGATTGAGTTTGATTCCCTGGAGCCAACATACAGCTAGAGAGAGACTTGAGTCTAAAGTACTAGTCTCTCTCGCTCTCTCTCTCTCTCAGACACACACAAAAAATTCAAAACAATTTTGTATTTCTAGTTGGATACTTTTACTCCTTTTTTTTTGTCTTTTGAGACAGGGTCTTCCTTTAGTCCCAGCTGGCCTGGAGCTTGCTACGTAGACCAGGCTGGCCTTGAACTCACAAGAGACCCTCCTGCCTCTGCATCTCGAGTGCTGGGATTAAAGGCGTGCGCCACCACACCTGGCCCTCCTTTTCACTTTCATCTTCCATTCTATTTCTGCCAAGGATTGTATCTCAGTATAGGATATTTTATGCTTAAAAGGCTGTGATCACTTATTCTGCTCCTCTGAATCAACAAAATACAGGCAAATGAGATTAATGTTTTTTTATTTCCTGTGATGCTAAGATGCTGTCTCAGCTTTGTTTTAAACTAAGATAGTTTATCTGCCATCAGGAATGCATTACAGCTTTCATAAATGACCATAACAGAAAGTGAATTTAATTGGAAATGCATCATGGGATGATCTCTATAGAAGTTTTGGCTAATCCTTTTTGGGGAGCCCCTTGGCTTTCCTCCCTCATGCAATGCACCACTGAAACATTCTGAATGAGAAAGAAATGGCCCTTCTTGTGTAAAGTAGAAGCGCCCTGGTGAAAAAAAGAGAACCCGGATCTGGCGTAAGGATGAGTTGTTAATTTTAAAGTAATGTGAGTAGGTTAATTTTAGTAAGAAATATGCATATGAGCTCAAGATCTAGATTTAGAAATTGGCTTCCTTTGGAGGGGAGGGGGGAGGGGATGTATTTGGCAATATGGCAACACCTGAAGACAGTTTGGCGTCCTGACAGCTGAAGGCCGGCAGGCGCTGGCATCTGGTAGGCAGAAGACAAGGATCTGCTAGAATGCTCTGTTCCTAAACCAACACAGCTGAGCGCCTGAGGCCTACCAGGTGCTCTGTAATGTTTGTGGAAAGAAAAAGGAAATGAGGAGGAAAGGAATCACACAACTGGCTGTAGACAAAATGACAGAAAGATTCTTGTTTCTTGCAACCAAAGGCTAGAATAATAGCTCAGGGATTGAGTGTTTGCATTCACAAGGTCCTGGGTTTGAGCCCCAATACCACAAACAAACAAATAAACAGACCCCCCCCAGAAATCTTTAGAATGCTTTCTCCTTTTTTCTAAGTTTATTCTATTTTCTCAACTCAAGGTAGATATTCAAGGAATTAAATGAAAAATTTACAAATGTTTGTAGTATACATTAAAAAATTAATTTGAAAACCCCCCAAACAAAAAAGACAAAATAACTTGTAATTATACCACTTAAATAATATCTATAATAATATGAATAATAAATAAAATCCATTTTATCATCTAATTCTGCTTTGCCTAGATAATGTCTGCTAATTAGCTAATGACTAATATCTGGGTTTTTTTCCAAGTCTGTATGGTCTCATTTATGAAATTTAGAATATAAAACATTAATTGCCTACTTAAGAATTGTGGTTTTGTTGTTGTTGTTGTTTGTGTATTTGTTTTGAGATCAGGTCTTACTTTGCAGTCCTGGTGACTGGTCTATATTTACTATATAGACCTGGGTGGACTCAAACTTGTGATGAGTTTCTTACCTCTGCCTCCTGAGTGCTGGGATTATAGTTGTGAGCCACGCTCAACTAAGAGATTCTTTCCTAGATCTTTGTGAGTTCGAGGCCAGATCTTTGTGAGTTCGAGGCCAGCCTGGTCTACAGAGTGAGTTCCAGGACAGCTGGGACTACAGGGAGACCCTGTCTCAAAAAGACCAAAAAAAAAAAAGTATGATGTTAGGCATAGCAGTCTAGAGGCTGAGGCAGAAAGGATGCTTGAGACCAGCATGTGCTCCCTAATAAGACTGTTCAGATGTAGCTCAGGGGAGCAGCATTTTGCAAACATCATAAGGCCATCATACTCTCTAGTACTGTGAACAAAACCCTTAGCATTCCATTAAGTATATGTATACACATATATCTTACTTTCTATTATTGTGATAAACGCCATGACCAAAGCCGAATTGGGGAGGAAGGGTTTATTTTATCTTACATCTCTCTGGTCATAGTTCATCAATGAAAAAAGTCAGAGCAGGAAGTCAGGGCAGCAATTGGGAGGCAAGAACTGAAGCACAGACCCCAGAGGAAGGTTTGCTTTTCTGGCCTGTGCTCTGCCTGCTTTCCTGTACAACTCAGGACTACCTGCCCAGGGGTAGCACCACCCACAGTGAGCTGGCCCTCCCGCAACCAAGAAATGCTTCACAGACATGCACACAAGACCAATCCAATAGAAGCAATTCCCTAGTTGAGGCTCTCTTTTCCCAGGTGTGTCAAGCTGACAACTAAAGCTGTCCAGCACAACATATATGTACATTCACGGTCAGAGAAGGTCATCTTTGCCGAGCTATATGATATTACTAGAATTAAGGATCAACTCTTAGAGTTTTGGGAACTGCCATGTCAGAGGTCTTCCATAGACCATGTTTACTTCTGACAGCAGTTGCAAATTTGGGGGGAGTCCCAAAACATCCTTAGGTTTACTACAAGACCTTCTAGAACTCATTAAGAGCCCATGTCCTCGTAACTGTTTATCACAGGCAAAGGCAACAGATTAAAATCAGCCTGGAGAAGAAATGCATTAGGCAGAGTCCAGGAAACAAAGAACAACAACAGAAAACTACACCTGGGGTATAGACATGTTGCTCTCACGATCTGGGTGTAATAATCCATGGGGTATATTGCCAAGTGGGAAGGCTCAGCTGAGCCTGGGTGTTCCAAATTTGAATCTGGCTCCATTATGTAGCCACAGTTGATTACCCACATGCCTGCTCTGACCTTGGTCCCCTAGTCACCATGCAGCCAAGATAAGATTGTGTGTGACTCAAAGCCTTCACCCTATTATGCATTACTGATCTTTCTGATAGTCATCTGAAATAATATTGGCATGGCCAGCTTAGCCCCAGTGGTAGCCTGCCAGCAAAACCTGGGTTCCCAAGTAAGCAAAGACACTCTTTTCTAGATCTTAGACCTCACCTCTCAGAAAAGCTAGACTTATTTTGAGGTAAAGTTAAATTATTTCCTAAATAGGTATACCTCAATGAACAGGTACTCATTTGAAAATGAACACTTCAGACTTTTATAAATTATATCCACAATCAAGTTCAAGGGCATTTCAATGGCCTAGGAAACCTCTCTTGCTTGCTTTCACTCAGTTTTCACCCATGCCTTGTCTGGTTTCCCTCTTTTAGAATTACATATTTAAATAGAATCACACCATATACTGTGCTATTGAGATCTCACCATAGCGCCATCATGTGGTATGTCAGTAGGTGGTCAGGGCAGCATACTAATCCATTCCATGTCTATGCCATGATTTGCTTGTTCACCTATTATACACCTATTATACATCTGCAATAGATTTTTGTTAGTGATTTTTAATGTTTTTTAATTTAAAAACTTATTTTTATTTTACATGTATGAGTGTTTTGCCTGCATGTACGTAAGAGCATCACTTGTGGAACAATGTTGAACCCAAGGTATAACTGTAGCATCTACTTAGAAACAGTGTCTCATACTGTTAAGGCTTTAATTTCAGCAGAAAAAAAGGACATTTGCTCAGTAAGTTTCTAGAGCTTGCTGATCCAGTTTAAACTTTTCTTTTTTGTTGTTTTTGCTTTTTTTCTGGGGGGTGGGCAGGGGTCTCATTACATAGCCTTTTCTAGCCTGGAGCTTGCGGGTCTCATTACATAGCCTTTTCTAGCCTGGAGCTTGCTATGTAGACCAGGCAGGTCTTCATCTCACAGAGATCCCCCTGCTGCTGCTTCCCCGGTGCTGGGACTACCTGTGTACACCACCACACCCAGTGAGTTCAGCTCTCTTTAGCTTCTGTGGTGTTTTATCAGAGGTAATTTTTTTTAATTTTTAAAATTGATTTTTATTTTATGTATGTGAGTGTTATGCCTGCATGTATGTAAGTGCATCTACGTCATGCAGTGTCCACAGAGGACGGAAGAGGGATCCCTGGAACTGGAGTTTCACATGGCTGCTAGGTGCTGTGTGGGTGCTGGAAATCCAACCCAGGTCTTCTGCAAGAGCAGCCAGTGCTCTTAACCACTGACCCATCACTCCAGCCCCAGAAGTGAAAATTTCTTTTAGTGCTTATCCCTGAATATGCCACTGTTACCAAACTTCTACCATCCAAGAATCAGGGATCATTGCAGAAGAAATGAGCAGAAAGACTGTAAGGGCCAGAGGTGGTGAATGACCACAGGAAATAGTTTTCCAGACAGCTGGTCAGATACTCATAAGACCTCAATGCAATGGTGATAGCATGCATATGTCCCATGCAAGCTCAGCTCAAACAAAATTCCAGCATAAATTTGGGGAATGGGGTAAGAGACCCCAATCCTATCTGAAGAACTATTGACAACCCATGGGGAGGGTCTGTCTCTTTCAATAATGTGATTCTTGGTAGGTTAACTAGGCTCCAGTGAATGGAACAACATTGAATGACATTTGGGGACAAAAATTAGACTCTATATGTACATAATAGAGTACATTAAATTGGTCAGGGGACAATAAGGGCAGGTGCATAAAAGGAAAGGGATCCAAGTAGCATCAAAATACATTTTATGAAAATCTAAAAACTTTAATACAAGTTTTAAAAACATTCTTTTACTAAGTCACTTGCCTCTTGTCATTTTCTCATGAGGCGTTCCCTTGAAAACGAGCTGAAAGCACTCTATTCTGAGCTTGACTCTTCTGATTAAACATGACCGTATTAGCATCTTCTTCACAGTCTTTTGCAAACCTTTTATAATCCTCTGAGTTGGAAGCAGAATGAGAATGAGACTTGGACACTGTTACAAATGGCTGTTAGCCACCACGTGGATGCTGGGAATAGAATTTGGGTCCTGTGCAAAAACAGTCAGTGCTCTTAACTGCTGAGCCATCTCTCCGGGCCCTGAGGCAGGGTCTCTCTTGCCCTGCTTACTGCAAGCTCCCTGGCCTCAAGGTTCCTGGTGATTCTTCTGTCTCTGTGTTCAGTCTTTCTGTAGGAGTGTGAGGATTACAGGCACACACCACCAGATCAGGCCTTTTTATGTGGGTTCTAGAAATTGAACTCAGGCTTGGACAACATGTACTTTTCTCTCTCTCTCTCTCTCTCTCTCTCTCTCTCTCTCTCTCTCTCTGTATTTGTAGAAGATTTGTAGAGCTTATTACAGAGTAAAATAGAGTACTCTCAGGGGGTCAGAATGGACAATGGCTATGATAATGATAATTGTCAACTTGACAGAATTTAGAATCACCTGGGAGATGGCCTCTGGGCATGCTTGTGGGGGATTATCTTGATTATGTTGATTGGTGTGCCAAGACCCATCTTAATTGTGAGAGGGAGGATTCCCTGGGCAGGGAATCGTGGACTGTATAAAGTGGAGAAGCCCCCCCCCAGCAGCACAAATTCTCCCTCTCCGACTATGCATGTGAAGCCGACAGCTGCTTCAAGCTCCTGCCGCTCTGACCTCTTCACCAGGAAGGACTACGCCTTGAAGTGTGAACTAAAATAAGCCCCTTCCCCCTTAAGTCTCTTCTGTCATGGTATTATTACAACAGGAAAAGAAGTTAATATGAGGTCAAAGGGATCATTGTATCTATTTTTTTTCTCCTTATAACAGACATACAAGGCCAGTATGGAACCCTAGTATTCATATTGGCTGTGTTCATTTGGCTGCTACATTTGCAGGCACTGTGTTAAAATAACTCATTGTCAGAACAATTCTGGGAAACAGGTATTTTCTCATTATTCTCACATTCAGATGAAAAAAGTAAGGCTCAAAAGGTGAATGAGCTGGGATTCCAACAGTGGAGAATCCAAGGTAGTCTAACTCTTCACTATCCATCCGAGGTAGTCTCTGCTCTTCACTAACGTTATACACATGTTCTGGAGTCATGTGACTTAGATTTGCGCAGGCCGAGTGGAGAGGAGGGGTCAGAGAGATCCAGTACTTACTTTGCCATGGGTTCTTCATGCCTGAGGCCCCAAAGTCGCTGGGCCAAATTCCAGCATAAGCATTCATTCAGAAGCACAGTGCATGCTTCACATATCTTAACCAGTCCGCAGGCCATTTGGCTTATTACACTCTCTCCCAGAATTTCATAAGATCTTTTTGTTGCAGAATGTTGGAGAGTGACATCTTCAAATCCCAATTACACCAATCTTGTTTTCAGACTTTATATGCAATCGATATTTTTATTGGTATACTTTGGACATATCTCTTCATGAAAGTCATGTAGCTATTTGGAAACTTACCGATGGCAAGATGTTGTATATTTCCCAATGTGCAAGAGGTGACACTCCTACAGTTTTCTATAGTTCCAAGTTTTGAGCATCGGCAGTCTCATGTTGCTGGTTCCACAGTGCCACAGGCCTTTCTACTTGGTGGGCTGAACCTCTCTCATTTGCACAGTGAATCTCCATGGGAATCATTAACTTAGTATCCCTTTAGTCAGCGATAGTGTTCTCTCCTGGATGATTCTACTGGATTCTGACCTGAGGTCTTTCCTTTACCATAATTGTTATATTTATAAATCCAGATGATCTTGGACTAGGATAAGAGATTGTGTATGAGATATCGGAAGGCCACTTCGTAATAAAAAGACAAATTTGTGGTTTTCTCTTCAGGAGTCAAAAGCCATTGCTCAGTGGGCAGAGTGTTTGTGGCACAAGTGTGAGGGCCGAGTTCAAATCCCCAGAACCTGTGAAAAGCTGGGTGCAGTAGCATGTGTCTAGAACCCCAGTGCTCCCATGGCACGATGAGAGCTGGAGACAGAAGAATCCCTGGAAGCTTCCAGGCCAGCTAGCCTGGGTACACAGCAATGACCAACCAAGAGAACCTATCTCAGAAACGATGGGAGGCAGGGATCCACAACAAGGTTGTCCTCTGATCTACACACACACACACACACACACACACACACCATGGCACACACACACCTGCTCTCACACACACACATATCACATGCACATCTATTATACTCATATGCACTCACAAGAAAAAAGTTTATTTATTTTTTATTTTTGGTTTTATTTTGGGGGGAGGGTATTTTTGAGACAGTGTCTCCCTGTAGCCCCAGCTGGCCTGGAACTCACTTTGTAGACCAGGCTGGGCTTGAATTCACAGAGATCCAGCTGCTTCTGCCTCTCAGCAAGTGCTGGGATTAAAGGTGTGCACTACTAAGCCTGGGCCTTGTTTGTTTTTCTAAGGTCAAGGCCAGAAAGATGGCTCAGCAACTAAAGGCACTTGCTGCCAAGCCGGATGATGGGAGTTCAGTCCCCAAAACAACGTGGTGGAAGGAAAGAATAAACTCCCCTCAGCTGCCCTCTGACCTTCATATCCACACACCATGGGACACGTGTGCCTAGAGAAAGTGGGGGACACCAAATAAATAAAAACAAATTTTTTAAATTAAAAAGTCAAAGATGAAAATAATAACTTAGTTTGGAATGTATTGATATGATACTAAAGTGAACTTTGGAAGAAAGAACTGAATTCAAGAGGAAGTACATGTTTTTAGAAAGGGGTTGTTTTCAACCAAGGAATAAAGAAACACTTGCATACAGGTCAAGGTCTTTTTTTACTGTTTCAGTCATGAAAATTTTCATAAATGTGTGTTGAGCGTGTAGCTCAATAGTAGAAGATCTGCTTATCTTAAATTTTACCAAGTTCTGGGCTCAGTCCTCATTACCCATCCCTAAATTTAGACTTACTGAGTGTTTTACCATAAACTATAACAGCAGGTAAAATCTACAATTTTATGATGTATTGTCTCACTTAAACTCTCGAAATGTTTCCTAGTTTTAAACCTGAACTGTATTAAGGCATACATACTTCTTATAAAAGGCTGCGACACATGCTTATTGTACTCATAACCCCACTATCTTCTATTTGGTTACTAAAGATAATGATAGTTGCATCAGAGTTTTAATATATTGGTTAAATATCGAAGGTGGAAAGTTCAGATACAGACAGAGCTAGACATTAGCTCAGATCCGAGCAAACACTGTGTTGATTTAATAATCTGGGTTTCCTGGCCAACTTAACTATGGCTTGCAAGGATTATTCTAATTCTAAGCTCCTAACTGCCAAGCAAATAGGAATTTCGCTTTTCTATTAAGTTTTTATACATATTTTACTTTTGCTACTTAAAGGGTTCAATAATCATAAAATCATTCTCAAAATGATGCGATATATAAAAGACATTTGAGCAATATTTTTAGAAATTAGGATTAAAAAAAATAGCTGTGAGGACTAGAGAGATAGCTTGCTGTGAAAGCACAAGTAACTGAGCTTGAATTCCCAGTACCCCCAGAAAAAGCCATGCAGGGCCACCGCTGCCCATCGCTCTGGGAGGTGGAAACGGGAGAGTTGTTGGGATTGCTTGGATGCCAGCTTAGATCCAGGTTCAATGAGAGATCCTTTCTTAAGGGAATAACATGGAGAGGGATAGAGCAGGACATTTGGCATCTTCCTCTGGCCTCTGTGTGCATAGTGCACATACGCCCCCATACATAAATATAAATAAATAAGTAATAATTTGTTTAACAAATGACAATTGTTTCTTCTCCAAACATCCCTCCTTCTCCCCAAAACAACTCTGCTAAAAGAAGTTTCACACATTTATTTATTCATTATTTTTGTGTGCATGAATGCACATGTGTGTTATATATGGAGATCAGAGAACAATTTTGTGGAGTCAGTTCTCTCCCTTCACCTTTACATGCTTTCTGCAGATCAAAACCAGGTTGCCAGGCTTGGACAGAAGTTCTTTTACCCACTGAGAAATCTTACCAGTCCAAAAAGTTTTTGTTATGGATAAATAGAAATATATTGTCTGCTTCTCATGAATAACAATGGATTTATGGGGAAGAATAGGTAGGTAAGGCAGGAAAATTGAGAATCATGCTGCAGATTTAAAGAAACCGAGTCAGATAAAGCATAGCTACAAAACAGAGAAAGGGCATGTAAAACAATACTTTTCGTTTCCTTGTAATCTTATTTTCAAAGTGTTTTATATGTTTCTATTGTAATAGTATCCATGTATTAAGAACACAATTAATATTCTTTGCATTTGACATTGAAGGTCCCAGAGAGGTAAAGTACACTGTTTCTCCTGTAGCTGAAGCAGCAGCCAACGAATCCGTGTCCAATTGCTCTGCCTTGCTCTTGTCCATACTCTACTCCTCAGCCTGGGAGCTCTGCTCAGGGGCTGTAGATAGCCATCCCACCCTATAGAGGTTAGCTGAGCCAACTGAGGAGGGGTCATGACAAAGAATAGCTCCGGCATCACTCACGTCAGCCATAGAAAGAGAACAACTCATGGGTAAGAAGAGTCAAGTGATATTGATCTGTGGCTCCCCAGGGTTGAATTCAGAACATGTTCTGCTGTCTCCTGGATGCCAAGATTTGACAGGAAGGGCAAAGGACAACTTGAACAATGTGGGGTGGGCGGGTGAAATCTCCATTCATTGTTGTTCATGTGGGAATGGAGTGCTCAGACTGAGGGCTGTCTTGACAAGGCTCCCGGCTGGCAACAGCCTTCTCTCTTATCGGAGACCTAACACTCCTGTCTCTTTATCTTCACTATTGGGATTGGAGAGTAAGGTACATTGGTACCACAGTGGAGAGACTGTGTGTGAAGATCACCTTTGTCCTTAATGAGGAAGAAATGAGAGAGTGAAAAAGAGAAGACTCGAAAAAGAGAAGACTCGGAAAGGCAAGCACAAGAATCAAAAGTCAGAAACACATTTCAGAGAATGTACACATGAAAAAGGAACAGACAAGAAAGTAACCCTGGTCAGTAGAAAACATACTGCTTATTTAGTAGCTTTGGCCAAGGCAATGTGAAGATTAATGGAAAAGAAAGAAAACAGAAACTAAGTTATAATGACGCATTGGATGCAACCCACATACACATCACCAGAAAATTATTGTAAAGGAATGAACTATATAAATATTGTTAATGGCTATCTAAGATTAGTTCTGAGAAAAATAACAGAATAATTTTAAGAACATAATCTTATTTTAAAAATTATATTTTAGTATGTCTATGGAAAAATCTGAAAGCTGAAGCATCAAGTATCTGAAAGTAGTCAGGCCTGGAGGGAGGGAGGAAAGAGAGGATGAATAATTACTATTGAAAGGGATTATGTTCACATCACACAATTTTGTTGTTCAAAAAGTCTATAAAACTCATATAATTTCTACTGTACATTAGGAAAAATAAATACCAAGTTTGAAAGAAAGTTATGTTGCAAAGAAGAAACATTATGCACAATAAAGTGGAAAATAATTTATAATTTGCAGTAGAACAACATTGAAGTAGCCAATACAGGGTGTCTGTGACCTGAGGATTCCAAGATAAAAGCTGTAATTCACTTAAAAAATGTTCAAGGACTGGGGCTGTAGCTCAGTTGGTAGAGTACTTGCCTAGCATGCAGGAAGGCCTGGATTGGGTCCCTAGCACCACATGAACCAGGTGTGGTGGTACACAGCTATAATCCCAGTATTTGGGAGCTACAGGCAGGATGGTCAGTAGGTTATATCCTTGGCAACATATGAAATTTGAGGTTAGCCACATAAGCCCTTGGAAAGAAAGAGGGGAAGGAAGGAAGGAAGGAAGGAAGGAAGGAAGGAAGGAAGGAAGGAAGGAAGGAAGGAAGGAAGGAAGGAAGGAAGGAAGGAAGGAAGGAAGGAAGGAAGGAAAGGGTTCAGTAGTCTTTTAAAAACATTTTATTTATTATTTTTATTTTATGTGTATGAGTGTATTGTGTGCATGTAAGTAGGTGCACCTGTGTGGTGAAGTGCTGTGGAGGTCAGAAGAGGCCAAGAGAGCACAAGGGTTTCCCAGAAACTGGAGCCACAGACAGCTGTTAGCTGACACGTGGCTGCTGGGAATTGAACCCAGCTCCTCTGTAAGAGGAGCCAGTACTCTTAACCACGTAGCCACCTCTCCAGTCCCTTCAGTAGTCTTAAAACGACACAAGCAATAAACTTTTAAAAGGTGATGATTATGGTTATAAATGTATTAGACTTTATTAGGTATGAAACATAATAACATAATCAATAAAAACATTATTTAGGGGGCTGGAGAGATGGTCTAGTGGTTAAGAGCACTGAGTGCTCTTGCAGAGGACCCGGGTTCAATCCCCAGCACCTACATGGCGGCTGAGAGCCATCTTTAACTCCAGTTCCAGGGGAATCCGACACCTCTTCTGACTTCCATGGCATTGCATGACATGGGTGTACAAACCTACATGCAGACAGTACATTCATACACATAAAAAATAAAGAAAAAAATTAAAAAAATTGTCTACTGATGGACTTAGTTCTTTTCAATGATCATTTTCCTCCGATTAACTTGAATAATTCTCTTCACCTCTTCACTATATATTATAAACCACATAAAGTAACTCCAATTGCTTTTAATTTAAAGAGCGTCATTCACACAAGAACATCACAAAGCATGAAAAGGAAAGGGAGAACTGAGACATTTTACAAATAGATAGAAATATATTTCCAGACAATTAAAAATCATATCTTTAGAAAATAGCAGGCTTTGGAAGCTAAGTAAACTACATAGTTGATCCACATACATGGACTAAGTTATTGGAGCTTCAAAAAAATCAAGTGTACAGTCTAGCCTATATGAAGTTTAGTCTATAAAAACAGAATAATAATTTCACCTAGGAGTTTGGATATTCTTCCACATGATTTAGGAGGACCTGCTGTATGAAATCAAACCCAAGATCTCTGTCTGGCACATTATAAAATCTTAGCTACAGCCACACCAAAAAGTGCAATCCTTTGTTGTGTTGAAAATGACACAGAAACTATGGTCCAAGTAGTTTCTCTGTTGCAGTCAGGTCAGACAGGGTTCTGCTTAACTGGATTTCACTAGTCATCATCCACTGGCACAGAGCTAGGGTCCTCTCCTAAATTAACAGAAACATAAAATAAATTGTCTAAGACAATTTATTGTACACTAGGATTTAAAATATGACCCAGGAAACTTCTGAAGGCAGGTACTATCTATCCATTTTAGATTGAAGAAAAGTGAAAGTTTTAGACATTTCTCTCCAGAGTTTTGTGAAAAAATAGAGACCAGGGAGAGAGAATTAAAATCCATGATGAGGAAGTCTGTAGGGGTGGAGGTGGTTAACATTTGACAGTGTGAAGAGGAAATCGGTAAATGTCCTCTTCTGGCCGTCTGTGCCAAACTGAAGTGCTAGGGCAACTCTGCTGCTTCTGACTGGAGAAGAGATGCTGGCTATGAAGAATCAGAAAGTCTCGAAGAAAGATGCCACAAGGAAAATTTACCTGCAAGATAACGAAAGTCACTTTTACTTGGTCACGCCTCGAAAAGCCCTAGATTTCCTCCCTACTCCGTCCTTCTCTGTCCACAGCCTTCCCAGCATTCCCTGAACTTTCCCAGCACATCCCTCAGTGTATCCACTGATTTCCCAACCCTCCTTTTAGTTCTCCTAAGCCCTTCCCAGAATGCCCAAGGCCTTCCCACGGCCAGCTCTCCAGGAGGCCTGTGAGTGCCTCTGCACAAGTTGTAAAGCCCAGGTTATTTACCTTCAGATAGGGAGATTCCTGTACCTGGGTTACGAAGAGGTCTCTTGCTGTGTGGTATCTGACCTTCTTCAAGGTTGGATTTCTACCAGTTCCCTTAATGCTTGGAAAATCCAACTAACCTCTTAAAGCATCCCATGTGAATTTGAAATCCTAAAAAGCCAGTGGCCTCAAGTGACCCCCTTGGGATCAAGTAAAGTTCCAAAAGTCAACTTCCGGTTAGATAGTCTAGGGAGAACACCTGCTCAGGATCAAAACATTTCCTCTTCAGACTTTTGCACAGATCCCCCCCAGCTTTATCCTGTCTGGGCTATTACTCATATCTAATTATTTTGTTCCCTCAGAAATTAAGTGGAATCAACATCTTCAGAAACAGACTGGAGGACAAGGAACACAGGAGCCTGTGAGCAAACCAGCCACCCACTTTTGTCCCAACGGGGCTCAGATGTGCACAGTTTTTACCCAGTTGTATTGTTAATATTATGAATGTGTGGTGTAAAGAATTTGAATTATAGGGACTAGAGAAATGGATCTGTGATTAAAGCACTTGCTGCTCTATAGTGGACCCAGTTCAGTCCCAGCATCCATATGGTGGCTTGCAAGCACCTGTCACTCCAGTTCTAGGGTATTCGAGGCTTTCTCCTGGACTCTGCCAGCACCAGGGATGCATATGGAGGCTATACATACATATGTGTCCACAAACTTCCTACCTACTGTGTCAGCAAACTTCCTACCGATACATTTTTTTAATTATGAAAAATTGGAGTTATAAAGTGGTTTTATTTATAATAAGGTTTTTTTTTTTTTTTGTATTTTTGAGACAGGGTCTCCCTTTTAGTCCCAGCTGGCCTGGAGCTTGTTCTGTAGACCAGGCTGGCCTTGAACTCACAGAGATCTGCCTGCCTCTGCCTCCCTAGTGCTGGGATTAAAGGCGTGTGCCACCATGCCCAGTTCTTTATAATAGTTTTACATGTTTGTGATATATTAGGAAAAATCCTGTTGGTTGATGAAGAAGTGACCTGTGAGAGATACTCATCAAATCTCACATCCAGGAAGCGGAAGCACTGAGGATTCAAACCGAATTCTCACCTTTTATTTTTTTTTTTAATTTTTTTTTATTTTGGTCAAGAATGGGCCGATTAAGAGAAGGCTGCACCAGGAAAGGCACAGGGACAGCCAGGAATCAATGTCTCAATGTGAGTTTGAGTGTCCCATCCTTCATCTGAAAGTATTATGTAGGCCTATTTATTTATTTATTTATTTATTTATTTATTTTGGTCTTTTCGAGACAGGGTCTCCCTGTAGCCCCAGCTGTCCTGGAACTCACTGTGTAGAACAGGCTGGCCTTGAACTCACAAAGATCTGCCTGCCTCTGCCTCCCGAGTGCTAGGATTAAAGGCGTGCGCCACCACGCCCAGCTTATTTATTATTTTCTATGTGTATGAGTGTACTGTCTGCATGCAGGTTGGTGCACCCATGTCATGCAATGCCACAGAGGTCAGAAGAGGGCGTTGGATTCCCCTGGAACTGGAGTCAAAGATGGTTCTTAGCCACCACGTGGGTGCTGGGAATCGAACCTGGGTCCTCTGCAAGAGCAGTCGGTGTTCTTAACTGCTGAGCCATCTCTCCAGCCCCTGTAAGCCCTTTTAATGGGCTGAATCTGAGGTAGGATAGAAAGGGAAAGAAGCCCCTCACTCTGGAACCTGCTAGGAAGCCTGAAACTTTAACACACTGCTTAAAACGAAGCTGCCTACAGAAATCAGTGCTTGCCTTCAAAGACATCCCAATAAGGATGTTAACACAACAAACTGTTTCCTTAGGGCCAGAACATTTTACGGCCTTGAGTTTGTGTCAGCAGTCTGCTCTCATCCCTAAATCTAAACAATGCACCTCATACAACCACCTTACAATTACACACAAAAGGGAATTCTTTAAGATGAAAGAAAAGAAAACCAACTTTCACATATATATTCACATATATGGATGGATGGATAGATAGATGCTAGATAGATAGATGATAGATAGATAGATAGATAGATAGATAGATAGATAGATAGATAGATAGATCCTCCTGTCTGTGTCCCAAGGGCTGGTATTAAAGATGTGTGCTACCATGCTTGGCATTAGTTCATTTATTTTTACTTAAGTTTTAAACATTAAATTTTAAACTTTGTTTGAACTTTAAACTATAACATTTCAGCACTGTAACTTAGCCCACAGAACCACGTGTTTGAATGTGCACACGCATGAAACCTCCATTGTAAAAACTAAGGGAGTCTTTCTCTGAATGTCCTTACTTAAATCTGAAGCACTGCCATTCTCCTGATATTTTTTTTTTGGGGGGGGGACTTTTTGAAACAAGGTCTCCCTGTAGCCCCAGTGGCCTGGAACTTGCTCTGTAGACCAGGCTGGCCTTGAGCTCACAGAGATCCTCTTGCCTCTGCCTCCCATGTGCTGGGTGGGGTTAAAGGCGTGCTCCCAGTTCTCACCTTTTAACATGCTGGGAATTCCTTTCTAAAGGTCATTAAATATCATAATTTACAGTCTTTAACTTGTGTTCAGTCTGGTTACATAAGGAACTTTTCCATGATGTCAAATACCTTTTTCTTTTTGAGGACAGTTTGATCTTATATGATATTTGTATATCTCTATCTATTTCTATCTCTATCTCTCTATCTCTCTATCTGTCTATCATCTATCTATCTCTCCATCCATCCCAGGGTGGTGTGGCCAGAAAAGAAGTTTCTCAGTTAAGAGACGCTCTTTGGCATTTGGAATGATCCTGTGCCACTTCTGGTCTTAATGCCATAATCAAACCAGTAATTGTCACATCTCTGGATCAGATCTGCTGGCCACTCTGGTGACTGCAAAGCCCACAGATGTCCCAGAGTAATCTCAGCCTGACTGTGGAGCCAGGATGAAGACAGGAAAAGACATATAACTGTCCTGATATACTACTCAGGACAGATATATGGTAAGTTATATGCTGAGAGTTGCGTGTCTCCATCAAGGTTAACGGATTTTCTGTAACCCAGGGTTTAAGCAGAGTTTTTTGTTCTGATTTTGTCTTAGCATCTAATAATGCTATAAGGCATATTCCTGAAACAGTAGCTTAATGGTGGGGTTATTTTGAAATAAAGTTTGAAGATACTTTTACCAGAGCCTGAGACTTTATAATAATACCTAGGTGTTCTAAACTCTGGTTTTAAAGGCTTTTGACAATACTTCCTGTGCTGTTTATCCTTGCAAAGATGAAGTGAGATATAGTTGGAAAAGAGATTGATGTGAGAAATTAAAGTTTCCAAAGTGAACCACAATATTTCCTTAAGAAAACACCACAATTCTGATATACTTTGGGATTATTAACCTTGTTTTAATCATACACTAAAAAAAATAAGTATCCAACTAAATATAGATTTTTTTCAGTAAAATATGTGGTGCTGTCTAAAGATTTAGTTGAAGAGTTAAAGTCAACATGCAGTGGAATAAACTCAAATTTCTGATGTAGATGTAGTATTATATCTATTCCAAAGGATAAATTTTCTATGTGTAAGTAATATGGATGCTATTTTTTAATTCATTGTTTATTTTTTCTCTTTTATTTATTTTAAGGGATTCTACAATATAATAGTACAGTTGTTTTCAGATAATGTTGACATTACTCAGTTTGCTGTACAATTAGATAATTGGTGCATTTTTTTTGAAGTGAGCCAAATTATTAAGCATAAGCAATGAATGTAAGTAACATTCATGTAAAACCAATTTGCAAGTATCTATGTCCAAATTTTGAACAACCCAAGGTCCCCATAGCCCAGTTGGAGAAGCTTGTATGCACAAGCATGTTGATCAAATAGGAGTCCAGTCTGTATTGCTGTAGTCTCACGATTCACCCCAATCTCTCTGCAGCCCTTACATTCTACCATGCCTCCTCTTCTGCAAGTTCTTCCCTAGGCTTTGGGAAAGGGGCACAAGTGGGTGAGAAGCAAAACCGTCTATTTTCTCTGGAGATGTTATTTTGGACTCTAGTCTGTTCAGGTTGTTTCCCTTCATGGGTTGACAGCTTTTCCAGTGATAACCTTTTTAGTCATACTAACAAAGCACAAGCAATTGGATGTACAGGCATTTAAGCAGTACTAATTATTATGGCAAGCTAAGCTGTGAGCATAGACACAGATGCTTGGATGGTATGCTAATCCACAAACTGTGGTTTCTCTATAACTTATATGCCAAGTTCTTATTGTGGCTTATAGCATCTCCTAACCACTAGAGGACATAAGCTTGTGGCATCCACTGTGAGTTATTCCTCCAAGGAGAGGGCTAATATTCAATTATATTTGGGATATATGTAGACACTTGGCTGCCACTGTTGCTCAGTATCTCCAGGCAGTTGAGGTGTAGCTGATACTGACAGAGGAGTCTTGCTTGGAGACCAATATTTTGCTGTATTGCTTTAGTGGCCTTTGGTAATGCTCTCTGGCATTTCAGAGACCAGCTGTACATTAGCAAGTGTCATCTCATAACATTTTTTCATGCTCACACCAGGTCTTTGACAACAGGGACTTCTGTCTTTCTTCTTGCATATATCCCACTTATAGGCAAAAGGCCTTTATAATTTTGGGGGCTTGAATCCCTTAGCCAACATCTCCTAGGCAGAATAAATCATTGCTGATATCAGAGCTTTCCTGTACTAATACATTTTGCTTACTATTGAATTTGGCTTAAATAGAGAATTACCCTTTCACAGTTCCTATGCCTATCAGTCAATTATACCTGTTTTATATGAAATTACCACTATAACAGTTGGCTCTATTCATTGTTTATTTTTAAAACTCCAAAAGTCTTTAATGAAGAATTCAAAAGCATTTCAATTGGAAGCCTTCCTACTGTTGGTGTCCATAAAACCTTCACAAGTCTCATCTTTTGTTGTAAATTTTTAAGTTCTTTGGAAATGCCACATACTATAACAAAGTCTGACTAATAATTTAGTATTGAGAGAATTAGAATTCAATTGTGAGGTTTGAGTAGAGATTGGATTTTTAAAATTACTTTTTGAATTCTATAAACACAATCCTATGCTTAGATATTTTAAAAGTATTAGAAAAAAAGAGAAATAAAAAAAATCATTTTAGCTGGACATGGTGGTGCACGCCTTTAAACCCCAGCACTCAGGAGGCAGAGGCAGGTGGATATCTGTGAGTTCAAGGCCAGCCTGATCTAAAAAGTGAGTTCTAGGACAGCTGGGGCTGCAGGGAGACCCTATCTCAAAAAAATCATTTATTATTATTATTATTATTATTATTTCTGTGTGTGTGCATATAGGTTCATGCTGTGGTGTATGTGTGTATGGAGACCACTGAACAACTTTGTTCTCTCCTTAAACCTTCACATGGGTTCCAAGAATAGAACTCAGGTTATTAGGCTTGCAGAGCAACCCCTTTTACCTGCTGCACCATCTGGCCAACTTAAGAAAGGAAAATTTTATAATGGGATTTCTTCATGTTTTGGAATGTGTACTTTGTTTCTCTGATTATGTTATATACAAAAATGTGTGGAGATAGTTTTTAAGAAATCCAAGATATTGCATGTTATGGAATTTATAATAATAAGCCAAATAGTAGCATATTTTATTGTCCTTAGGGAGAAATGTCAGAAAATTCTTTCTTCCTTGTGGGCAGATTAAATTTATTTTATAACAAATAATTTGTTTGTGACAAGGACTTGTGTAGTCCAGGCTGGCCTCAAACTCTCTATGTAGCTAAGAGTAGCCTTGAATTCCTTGTCCTCCTGCCTCCATGACCCATCCAGTGGGTCAGTCAATGGAGGTCTGGAAGAGAAGGAGTGAGGGGAAGGGACAAGAGACGCAAGGAATGGAGACAAGACAGGTTCTGATCAAGTCTCGTTTACTGCAGGTTCATATACAGAATATAAAGGGTAGGTGTAAGAGGAAGTGTTTGCAACAATGTTGTGTAAAGGAACAAACATGCTGATACAGATCATTGGGATTAGCCAACACTAGGGTTCAAGGAACATCCTATTTATGGAACATTTCATGGCTAAAGTTAAACTGACTTCCCTATGCCTGACAGACTGACCTTGAGAGGGGGCCCAATGGAAAATTGCTACTTTGGCTGAGTAGAAGAAGCCAGATACCTGACATGGTCTAGGGACCCCCACACCTCCCAAGTGCTGGGATTATAGATGTGTGTCATGATACCTGGCACAAATTTTTTTTCAGATGTATTTTTTTATTATTTTAAATGATGTGTATGTATATGCTTGTGGGGGGGTATGTACACATTCGTGCAGGTGCCCATGGAGGTCAGAAGAGGGATGTCAGATCCACTGGAACGGAAGCTATAAGTAGTTGTGAATTACCTAACATGCATGCTAGGAACTGAACTCTTGTCCTCCAGAAGAGCAGTATATGCTCTTGAATTGCTGAGCCATCTCTCCAGGCCAGCAAATCAGTTTCTTAAACACATTGGCTCCATCTCCAAAAACTGTCTTTGGGATATGTGCCTAAAACCATTCTTCTGTGCGGAGGAGATCTTTGAACTAAAGAATGTGAGCCCTCTTGGATGAAGTCTGAGATGAATTGTTCTTATTTACTTATATATAGGATGGTGTTAAGGGTCAGCTTTGTTTGTATCAACCTCATTCATAATCATATGTTAACATTTACATTTCTCTGAAAGGATTATGGAGAGAGCTTTTGGTGCTATAGAAAGCATGCAGCATAAGAAAAAGAATCATAGGGGATGGAGAGATGGCTCAGTGGTTAAGAGCACTGGTTGCTCATGCGGAGGACCTGGGTTCGATTCCCACCACCCATATAGTGGCTAACAGACATTGTAACTCCAGTTCTAGGGGAATATGATGCCTTCTTCTGACTCTAGGGGCATCGCACAACACGGGTACATTTACATGCATGAAGGCAACACACTCATACACATAAAATAAAAATAATAAATAAAAAAAGTATTATGGAGCCAGGCATGATGGCACATACCTTTAATCCCAGCACTTGGGAGGCAGAGGCAGGTGGATCTCTGTGAGCTCAAGGCCAGCCTGGTCTACATAACGAGTTCCAGGCCAGCTGGGACTAAAAGACCAGGTGTCCCAAAAAGACCAAAAATAAATAAATAAATAAATAAATAAATAAATAAATAAATAAAAAGAATTATGGAGAAACAGCATCCCTGTTTAGGCAGTAAGGGTAACAAAATGGTCATCTTGAGCACTTCAGGGTCAATGGGCAAGGTTCAAAGTCTCAACCTCTACTAGACTCTATGTAAGGTTTCACTCTACCATGCTGTGAAGATCAGATGAACAATCCATAATCTTAGTTGTTATTACCGCTGAGAACTTAAGCTGCTCACTGTTACCTGTACAGAGACTAAATGTGAACCAAAAACAGGGGCTTTTATAAGGTTGGGTTTCCTTTTATAATCTAATTTTATTGGTCTCACACCCATTTTGCTTGCCACTTTACTGGTGGTACAAGCCTCCCAATTTCATAACCTCTGTGCTCTTTCAGAATTCTCTTAATGTTCATCTGGACTTCTTGCTTCATCTTCCAAACTCTTACTCTTCCCCTTCAGAAATCTTCCCATTGTGTCCTCCTAGAATCCCAGTCCACAAGGAACAAACTCCTCTGGGTCTCAACTTCTTCCAAATTGCCATCTAGTTTAATGAGAATCTACGTCTTTGTTGAAGACACCACTTCCTGTTACAAGAGGAAGTTCCCATTTCCTAACTTTTTGGTGTCTTTTCCAGACTATTTTTCTCAAATTCTCTTTAGGTCCCTCAATGATCACACTAACACCCTTAGGATACAGTTGGAGATGATAGCAATGCTAAATGGGTCATTATAGATATTAAAAGGGAATAATGCCTAGAAAATGCTCAGCTTGGTTCTAAGAACATTAAACTCTCAACAAAGGTTAGTTGTGGCTCATTAACTACCAGTCCTAGTTGAAGGGAGTCTTTGTGGATACTTAAGAAAGTAGGCTCTGTTGGATAAAGTCTGAGACCAACTGTGACACCATCCAAAATCCCTATACCTTTGAAATCATACATCCCACTTATTCTTGACTAGTGTCTCCTTCCTGTTCTATCTAGTCCAATGGCCTCTGATTTCTTCCTTCTATCTCTACTTATGTGCTCTTTCTTCAATCTCTAAACTAGAACACAGCTTTCATTCCATTTCCCCAAATTAAACTAGTTTCTTACCAAGGCTCTAAATCCCCTTGGTTTGTTTTCTTTCACTCAGATTCCCAATGCTAGATGAGCCCACATGCTCGCCTCCACGAAGGCTGCTTAGTGCTGCCAGGGAGAGATATTCTGCTCAGATGTATTGCTTTTAATGCAATACTTTTATTAATTCTTTAAGAACTGCATGCAATGAATTTTGATCAGATTTATTCCTCCACTTCTCCCCCTGACTCTTCCCAGATCCAGTCCCCACATCTCCTCTCCCAACTTTGTGCACTCATCTTTTTTTAATAGCCCACTGAGTTTTTCCCCTATGCTTCTGGGTGTGGGGTCATCCACTGAAGCATGGTGTACTTATTAGGGCCACACACTTAAAGAAAATGGACTTTCCCTCACCCAGAAGTCATCAACTCTCAATAGCTTCTCAGCTACAGATAGGGGCTGGTGAGCCCCCTCCCATGCTAAAATACTGACTGACTTGATCCTGTGCAGGTCAGATCTATGCAGACAACTGTGGGGAACGGGTGTGGCGACAGTCCTAAGAAGGCACCCGAGACTTTAGCAAAGTTTTATGACTAACACCTGAGTCTTATGATTAACACCTGATTCCCTCCTACCTCCAAGTAAAGTCACGCTCACCGTTTGAGCTGTGCAGGTGCACCCTGTATACAAGATCAGGCCAGATGATACCAATAGACTAAGGCCACGCAACCTGGGCTGGGAAGGTGGATAAATAGAGGGACTTTCTAGATAGAGGGACTCTCTCTCCTTTCTAGTCTTAGGAGAGAAGCTTGCTTGCCTGAGGAAGGAGAAGGGAGAAGGATTAGAGGGAAAGACCTGGAGGCTTAGAGGGAGAGAACTTGAAAGGAAGAAAAGATTCTGAATAACCGTTCGTGACAAGACCTGCCTGCCTGAATATAAACCGCTTTGAGAAGAACGAGCGAGAGGTGCTTGTTGCTGCGGCTTATACAAGTGTCAATTCTTCAATGATGTAGAGTGTTTCATACAAGTGGGTGGCCCGTGGCGTGGAGAGATGGCCCTAAGAGTTTAGGAGCGCTCGACCGCTCTTAAGAGGACCCGGGTTCGATCCGCAGCACGCCACATGGCGGCCGAGAACGCTCTAAAACTCAATATTCCAGGAGAATTCCAGTTCCAGGGTATTCTCGAGACCCTCTCTGACCTCTGCAGCGCTTGCACCGACACGGGTGCAAGGACCTTGCATGTAGACAGTAATTCAATGACACAATACAATAAATAAATAAAATGTAATAAAAAAAAAAAAAACAAAAAAAACAATGGGTGGCCCGTATGGGGAGGCGGAGCAACGGCCACGCTCAGCCCAGAGCCCCCGAACTTCTAGCCAAGTCTTATGCGCGCTCGGGCTCTGAGTGTGCTGGGGCCTGGGCCGGGCGAGGCGCGATGAATGGCTTCAGCATAGAGGAAACAGCCCCGAGGGGCCTTGGAGCGAGTGTCAGAAAAACATCACTTCGTCAGAAGAGGCTCAAGCTGGATAACAACCGCAGCGTAAGGTACCTGTACAAGTGTTTGAGTGAGACTTAACGCTACAAACATTTGAGACTGTTGGAGAACGCAGAAACTTCAACAAAGCCTGAGCAGCAGTTGCAGAGATCTTCACAGCAAAAGCAGCCTACTATAACTTCCACTAGCACTGTTGAAACTGAAAAAGTTCTTAAAAGGGGCCTCAGTGCTGAGGCTGCAAAGCGTAGCTCTGAACAAACCGCCGAGCTGGCCCGGGCACTGATAGGACGGACCCAGAGCAAAAACCAACCGTTGACTAATTGGGAGCGAAGGTCAGGGCCGCTGCAGAGGAGGAGAAGCGTAGGCGCCAGGCACCTACAGGCGAGGAGGCGGCAACAGCCATCCCCGAAGCAGCGGTTCCGGGCTTTTCTTGTCAGGCAGAGGCTGACACTGGGGACTTGGGGCACCTGCCGTGAGTGGGATAAAGGAAAGTAAAGGCCGGAAAAGGGAGGAAAGATAAAGACCCGGAAAAGGGGGAACAGTTAAAGCCCCGGAAAAGGGGGGAACAGTTTAAAGCCCGTAAGTGGGAACAGGTTAAAGCCCAGGAAAAAGGGGAGAACAGTAAATGCCCGGAAAAGGGGGCCCAGAGAAAGAGTAAGGTTCCCCGAAATGGGGACAATAATCTCCCCGGAAAAGGGGACAAAAGGCTCCCCGGAACATGGGGACAATCCCGGTGCTGCAGGCTCGGCGTGAATCCAGAATCTGCCGAGCTGGCCCGGGCACCGATAAAGCTCCCCGGAAATGGGGACATTATTCGGAATAGGCCCCAGAATGGGGAAATAGCTCCCCAGAAAAGGGGACAATCCACGTGCCAGGCTCGGCGTGAATCCAGTGACGAAACCAAAGGAACTGGGAGTACTAGTTGAAACAGGTGTCTGCATGTCCTGCTTCGTTCAATACTGCCCAACAGAGAGTGCCTTCATGGCCATCACGCTCACCGTTTGAGCTGTGCAGGTGCACCCTGTATACAAGATCAGGCCAGATGATACCAATAGACTAAGGCCACGCAACCTGGGCTGGGAAGGTGGATAAATAGAGGGACTTTCTAGATAGAGGGACTCTCTCTCCTTTCTAGTCTTAGGAGAGAAGCTTGCTTGCCTGAGGAAGGAGAAGGCTTGGAGAAGGAAGAAGGCTTAGAGGGAAAGACCTGAGGCTTAGAGGGAGAAGCTTGGAGAAGGAGAAAAGATGTGCCTGAATAAACCGTTCTGACAAGACCTGCCTGCCTGAATAAACCGCTTTGAGAAGACGAGCGAGAGGTGCTTTGTTGCTGCGGCTTCATACAAGTGTTTCCTACAAGTGTGCAAGTGTTTCATACAGACAACCACAGCTGCTTTGAGCTCATGAGTGCAACGGTACCTCCATGTCCAGAAGACACCGCCCTGCCCCCTCCACCTCCCTGACTTCCAGCTCTTAATAATCTTTCCGTGATGGTCCCTGAACCTTGTGTGTGTGTGTGTGTGTGAGTGTGTGTGTATGTGTGTGTGTGTGTTACAGATGTCCTATTTGTGGCTGAGCATGTCACAGACACTTATTCTCTGCATTTTGATTAGCTGTGTTTTGCTGTGATATCGACTGCAAAAATAAACTTACCTGATGAGGTCAGAGATCTACACTAATCTATGTGCGCAGAGATATGAATTTAGACAGCAGTATGATATTACGTCTATTTTCTACTCAGTGGATTTACATCACCATCATTTAGTGTGGCCAACATCTCAGGGGCTCTGAGCACATTCTCTCCATTCCTGCTGTTTTCTTGGACAGCTCTAGATTCCATTCTCTACTGTGCTTACTTCACACACTGCACTTCTTTTTCACTCCCACCCCACTCTCAGGAGGATGAATCCCATTTGCAGCAAAATAAGAAACAGGGAAGCTTCTGCTAGTTAAAGCCTATCAGTCCCGTTGTTTGGGAATTTCCTTGGTTCAGAGCAGGAAGGCTTCTTTCTCTTCCAAACTGCTCTTGGTTCTTTCTTTCTTTCTTTCTTTCTTTCTTTCTTTCTTTCTTTCTTTCTTTCTTTCTTTCTAGAGCAGTCAGCGTTCTTAACCTCTGAGCCATCTCTCCAGCCCCCCTCCTTATGTTTCGAGACAGAGTCTCTCACCAACCTGGGCTCACTAACTGGTTAGACTGGTTGGCCAGAAAGCTCTGAGGGTCCTCCTGGCTCCGCATCCCCAGTGCTGAGATTACTGCTAAGTGCTGCTTTTCACTTGGGTGCTGGGGATCTGAAATTTAAGTCCATATGCTTGTATGACAGGAACTTTATCAACTAAGTCATCACCCCAAGCCCATTTTTTTCTGCAAATTATCCATCCAATTTATTGATTTATTGACTGTTTTCTAATTGAGGTTTTGTGTATTTCATATAAGATGTTCTAATCAAATCTCCATCTACGCTCCCTCTCCTGCCCCCACAGAGCTCATGCGTTCTGCCATATGTGACTGTCATTTTTTTCTCATT
Source organism: Rhizomys pruinosus (assembly GCA_009823505.1). Classification (NCBI taxonomy): domain Eukaryota; kingdom Metazoa; phylum Chordata; class Mammalia; order Rodentia; family Spalacidae; genus Rhizomys; species Rhizomys pruinosus. The sequence continues at coordinate 143,652 of VZQC01008050.1, read as the reverse complement.
ATTTTTTTGAATTTTTGGGTGCAGAAGTTTACTGTTTCGGGCAGAAGTTTATTGTTTTAGTAAGTTCTCTGACCCAGTCATGTCCGTTTGTTTTTGTTCCTTCCAAATTATACCACCCCTAAATATGCCTACATACATGGTGCACATATATCAAAATTATGACATCTGAAAATAAACTATAGCTCAATTCCAAACCACACTCAGAGATTCACATTTTGACAACAGATTCACATTCAGGTAAGGAAGAAAAATATTGCTTTACATTCCTACATTACATAGCAAGTTGATGAGTAATATCAGGTATTATATTTACTAAAAAGGAAAGGAAAAAAGAAAAAAGATATTATTCAGTTTGCCTTATAAAGAGAGATTTGATGCTAGGATCCACAAATGAAGGATGTCATATGTCATTTGTTTTTCTGAGACTGTGTTGTTTCACTTAGCATAAAGGCATCTAGTTCTATCCATTTATGGGCAAAGTTCATGATGTCATCTTTCTTTACTGCTGCATAGAATTCCATTGTGTAGATGTACCAATTTTCTTTATCCACTCGTCAGTTGAGGGACACTTGGGTTGCTTCCAAATTGAAGATCCAAACTTTAGCTCATACAATTTCAGCCACCTCATATTTGATAAAGGGGCCAAGAGGACTCAACGGAGGAAAGACAGCATCTTCAGCAAATGGTGCTGGCAAAACTGAATCACCATTTGTAGAAAAATAAAATTAAACCCCTACCTCTCACCCTGTATAAAAATCAACTCCAAATGGATCAAAGACCTCAATGTGAAACCTGAAACTCTGAAAATTATAGAAGAAAACGTTAGCAGTAACCTACAAGACATAGGCATAGGAGAAGACTTCCTAAATCAGACAGTAGCTATGCAAAAAATAAGGTCAACAATTGACAAATGGGACCTTACTTAACTCAAGAGCTTCTATACAGCAAAAGAAACAATCAAAGAAATAAAGAGAAAACCCACAGAGTGGGAGGAAACCTTCACTGGTAATACATCAGATAGAGCATTAACATCCAAGAGTATATAAGCTACTCAAAAAACAAAGGAGTCAGAAAACAAATGACCCACTCAAAAGATGGAGTAAGGAGCTGAACAGAGACTTCACAAATGAAGAAGTAAAGATGCCTGAGAAACATCTTAAAAATACTATTCAACATTGCTAATAATTAAGGAAATGCAAATTAAAACCACTTTAAGATTTCATCTTACTCAAGTAAGACTGGCTATGATCAAGAAAACAAATGATACCAAATGCTGGAGAGGTCGTGGGGAAAGGGGAACACTCATCCACTGCTGGTGGGAATGCAAACTTGTACAACCCCTATGGGAAGCAGTGTGGAGAACTCTTAGAAGACTGAAAGCAGCTGGGTGTGGTGGTGCATGTCTTTAATCCTAGCACTTGGGAGGCAGAAGCAGGCAGATCTTTGTGAGTTCAAGGCCAGCCTGGTCTACAGAGTGAGTTCCAGGACAGCTGGGGCTACAGGGAGACCCTGTCTCAAAAAAGACAAAAGAAGAAGAAGAAGAAGAAGAAGAAGAAGAAGAAGAAGAAGAAGAAGAAGAAGAAGGAGGAGGAGGAGGAGGAGGAGGAGGAGGAGGAAGAGAAGGAGGAGGAGAAGAAGAAGAAGACTGAAAGCAAGTCTACCACCTGATCCAGTCATACCACTCCTGGGTATATACCCACAAGACTCATCCTTCTGCAAAGATACATGCAGCTCTCTTCACAATACCCAAGCCCATTTTTTTTAAAAGATAGGGTCACATGTCACCCAGGCTGGCCTCAAATTTGCTATTAGGATGATCTTGAACTTCTGATCCTTCTATCCTCACCTCCCAAATACTGAGATTACACTGTGTGCCACCATATCTGGCTAAATATATCTTACCATTGTATTCCAAAGCACTTAATACAGTGCCTGATATAAGGCTGGTGGTCTCTAAATATTTATTGTACATGGGGCTAGAGAGAGGGCTCAGTGGTTAAAAGCAGTAGATGCTCTCAAACTATGTAGCCAAGAAGGAGGTGCTATCTTAAAAAAAGACCCAGTGGATCCTTTTTAAATTATTTAGTGCCTTTCTTCCCCCTTTTTATGTGTTTCTAACCAGTGTGCTTGCAAGTACATACAGATTTATGTTGCAGAATATGTACATATTTACTTCTAAGTACAAACAACATATTTGTTAAAAACTTTGAGGTTAGGATAAGAAGAATGAAAGGAAATGATCCAGAAAAATAGACATGTCTCCATGGAGATTGAAGGTTAAAGAGTTTCATTTTGATCTTTGCTGCATTCATGTTGCAGATGCCACATTGGACATTTTTAGAGACTGAGTTTCTTGGGTACTCCCTGTGTGGGAGTGAACAGAGGAGTGTAACTACAGACTGTGAATGTATTTATTTTCCACGTTAAAAAAAAAAAGCACTAGCTGCTCTTGCAGAGGACCTAGCACCCACATGTCATCTAACAGCCCTTTGTGATTCCAGTTCCAGGGGAATCTGATGCTGTCTTCTGACCTCCACAGACTTTCCACAACATGAGTGTGCTTATATACATGCAGACAATACACTCATACACAAAAAAAAAAGTAAAAAAATTATATTTTAAAATATTTATTGTACAAAGAGAAGAATGAATGAATACAGTTTTATCATTTCATTAGTTGTTTGGTTAATTTTATGTATGTATCCATATTTAGTTAAAAGTGCAAAGATATTCAAAACCAAACACGTCAGGATGACTTTTTCAGTGCTATAGGTCATCCATTCACTCTATCAGAATTCTAAGAGAATGGAGGTTTTTAAAGGTGGTTCTTTTGTATGCAATAATAACAGTAGCAACAATGCCAGGAAGCAGCCTCCACTGAGCTACGTTCCTAGCCATGTTTTTATTTTTGTGCTTTGGCCTTGAACTCACAATCCTGCAGTGTCGGCTTCCTGGCAGCTGGGATGACAAACCTGCACTGCCAGGTCTAGATTATTCTCTTCCTTAACAAGTGAAAATGACATATGTGGCTGGGTGTGATGGCACATGCCTTTATCCCAGAGGCAGGTAGATCTCTGTGAGATCAAGCCCAGCCTCAGTCTCCATAGTGAGTTCAAAGTAGGCAGAGGCCACAGGAAAAGAATGTCTTGAACCCCTACCCCAAACTGAAAGAAAATTGGGGCTAGAGAGATGGCTTGGTGGTTAAGAGCACTGGCTGATCTTGAAGAGGATCTGGGTGCAATTCCCAGTACACACATTGTTTTATATATATATATATATAATTTTTTATTGTTATTAAACTTTTCCCATAGATTATACATCATTTCTCAATCAAATCTAGAATCGCTTCCCTTTCCATGCCCCCCCACCCTACCCGAGTCCCTGAACTCTGCCATACATGTCCTGTATCTTTGTCTGAGTCTTTCCAGAGTTTTTTTTTCAGTTCTTTTGTTGTTGTTCTCTCTAACTTGTATTGCTACAATATATATACATATATATACATAGTTATATATACATAAATATATATACATACATACACGTATCACTTGAATTGGAGGATTTTTTTCCTAAAAGATGTCATGTTTTCCTTAAGGAAGTGCTCAACGGTTCCTCCTTGGCAATCCCAAACAACTATCAATCCTGCACTTTTGCTCCACATTGTGGTCTTTCCCTCCCATGGTCCCCAAATGAAGTCCAGTAAGCACACATCCCCAGTACACTCATTCTTAACTCCAGTTCCAGGGATCCAACACCTTATTCTGACCTCCATGGGCACTGACCTACATGCAAGCAATACACTCATACACATAAAATAAAAATAATAAATAACAAAGAAAGTTGCATATGTGTACCATGTACAACATGCTGTTTTGAAATATGTATTTATTATGGAATGACTAAATCAAGTCAGTTAACATATATTGCTTTATATACTAAAATTTTCTCTGTTTTTAGGTACTATATCTTTACAGTAGGCATGAGTTGTGTATTTACTGATTACATACTTGTGGAGCACCTTGTAATTCTTGTTACAGATTCTGAGGATACCTGGTGAACAAGACAGATGCGGTAGCAATTTTCATGTGGCTTACATGATAAGTAGAGATGACTCAATGGTCAATAAACGAACAAGACAATTTCAGATAGTGGTAAGAGTGCTCAAAATACAAACATAATGGATAGTGACTGGGAGACAGAAGAAGTGGGAGAGAAGCTTGGTGGTTAGGGAAAGTCTCATTTTATCCATCAGTCAAATGAAGATCAATAAATTGAAAAGAAAATACACTTCCCAGCAAAGAGCACATAACATTCATCTATTCATTTTCCAAATAATCTCTTTTTTACAGAAGCAGAGTTACAGAGCACGAAGGAACTTCCCTAGGGCCCTCTTTAGCCACTAAGCATCAGAGCAGGGTGTACTCAGTCTGAAGCCTGTGCTGCTTCTACTGCATCCTGTCACTTACAAAGGAGACCGCTCAAGAAAAGGGACTCCTGTGTCACTCTCTAGTATGTATAATGGAATCTAGTGTTTTTATTTATTTATTTATTTATTTTTATTTTTGTATGTGTATGAATGTACTATCTGCATGTAGGTTTGTGCACCTGTGTCATGCAATACCACCAAAGTCAGAAGAGGGTCTCAGATTCCCCTGGAACTGGAGTTCTCCTGGAATTGGAGTTACAGACGGTTCTTAGCCGCTATGTGGGTGCTGGGGATCGAACCCGGGTCCTCTGCAAGAGCAGTTGGTGCTCTTAACTGCTAGGCTATCTCTCCAGCCCCCGGAATCTAATGTTTTTGGAGGATCCCAAAATAATCTATGGCCTACATCACCAATAATAATATACAACATGGTATATGTAATGATGCAACATGTAATATGATCAATACACAGTGAGATACAACTGGACACTTCTTACTTTGCCATCATTTTTATTTTCATCATCTCAACATCTCATGGCCACCTAGAAGATATCCAGAGACTATGCAAACCCTTGAGAGTTGAGACAATGGAAATATTAGAGTTTAAGTGGGATCTTCATGACCTTCCACCTGTGCATCAGTGGACATGAACTACATTGGAATCTCTTGACATTTAAGCTTATGTTTTTGTCATATCTCTCCCTGTTATTTTTTAATTCTGTTCCTTATTAAGTATTGAGGTATTTAAATCCAAGTAAGATCTGAGAACTTATTTTCATTTATTAGGCAAAATGTCAAAGACTAGTACTGATAACTTTGTTGCTAAGAAATATGTAAGAAGGGGCTGGAGAGATGGCTCAGCTGTTAAGAGCACTGACTGCTCTTGCAGAGGACCCGGTTTCGATTCCCAGCACCCACATAGTGGCTAAGAACCGTCTTTAACTCCAGCTCCAGGGGAATCCAACGCCCTCTTCTGCCCTCCATGGCATTGCATGACACGGGTGCACCAACCTACATGCAGATAGTACACTCATACACATAAAAAATAATAAAAAAATTAAAAAATGAAATATGTAAGAAAAGAGAATAAGATGAAAATGATTAAAGGTGCCATTAAATAATTCATTTTATTCTTTTTTCCCCAAGTTTGCATAAGTGAGAAAAGGAGCATCTGGTTGCCAAGTCCTCAAGATGCTGTCCAAGTTCGAGTCTTCTGAAATACAAACACGAGATAACTAAACTCTTTGCAGCCTATTGGGGGAAAGCCGTTTTTGTTTGCTGTGTTGTTAATGATGGTGTGTGATTTTTGGTTTACTTTCTTAAACAAGTAGTTATGAAAATGAAAAATGTTTTGAACATGTTCTTTCAATTCTTTGCCCAAAGAAAATATATTCTCTTCTTTCTCCAAAGTCAGCTGGCTTCAGTGGCTTTGCTAAATGATGAATGAATGCCTTGTTCGTTATTTTTGCTAAAGTCATTCTTATTTATGCCTGTTATCCAAGGATTATGTTTTGATTGTTCTTGAGAGATGAAAACACTTTCTTACTGATGAATAAACACTGACACTTTTAAAATATTTATGCAAAATTCCCTTAAAGCCATTATAAAATGTAAGAGCCTCAGGAAGCCGTTTCTCGAAAGGGAGCTCCTTTTTCTCTACCTTTTCTTTCACGCTAAGCAGTCCAATTGAAAGGCCTTTCAGAGTTAACTTGTTTAAGCAATACCAGTGTTTTAATGTAATGAATAACTTTTGATAGAAGACAATCGCATGCAATTCAACATGCTGGTATTTCTATTTCTGTGCTCTGCCAATGCAGGGATTCTGTGGTAGAATCTCTTTCTCTGAGAAAGCTGAGGCGATCAAAACCCTGATTAACCTCTGATATTCACGTGGGGCTCTTGATCGTGAGGACTGCAGCAGTAACAAAGCGTTAATGGCAGCCATATGCTTAGGGCATTGTGGGTATGGGTGACCCAAATGTGAACTTGGGGGTGACTGATGCTAACTGCTATTTGTTTCAGGTTTGGTGTAGAGATTACTGATGGAGAGTTCGAGTTGCTACTTGACAGAATCCCCCTTGATGAAGATGGAAATGTCAGATACACCCAGCTCACCACTGTGTTTGATTTTCACATCTCATTGCTTTGTAGTTTTGGTTCTTGCTTTTGATACAATGTGCCCCTAAAAGTATTAAGATTCTATAAAACTTCTCTTCCTTGCTTTGTATCTCAAGTTTTATTATTTTATGTGACAAAAGATTTAAAGAATAGCAATGCTAGTTTTTAAAAAAAGAATGTTTTCAGGTTGAGCTGCAAAAGTGCATTTTAAGATGTTTAATGTCTCAACATCCAAAACACAGACTTGGGAGGGGAAATGTGATGGAGAGAACAGATGAAGAGGGTAAAGTGTTTGCCAACTTGGGAGGAAAATTACCTTAAGTGCCAAGAGTCAGGTCCTGGGGCGAGCCGTCCCAAACTGCACTAAAGATTCCCCATGCTGATCTTTTCCTCTCCTTTTCTTCCTGAGTCTCACCGCCTGCAGACTTCCTTCTTCCTCCCAGCGGGTTTCCGCTTGGGTGTTAGAGGTAGAGCATTTAAAAAATTTTTTTATTTATTCTTGTATGTGCATGAATGTACTGTCTGCATGTAGATTTGTTTGTGCACCCATGTCGTGCAATGCCACGGAGGTCAGAAGAGGGTGTCGGATTCCCCTGGAACTGGAGTCAAAGACGGTTTTCAGCCACCATGTGGGTGCTGGGGGTCGAACCCGGGTCCTCTGCAAGAGCAGTCGGTGCTCTTAGCTGCTAGGCCATCTCTCCAGCCCCATGTAGAGCATTTTAATGTGCTCCCAATGTATACTTCTCTATTATGAAAGAAGTCAAAGGTATTTTTTTAATCTAACAATTTCTCTCTCTCTCTCTCTCTCTCTCTCTCTCTATATATATATATATATATACACACACACATATATATGTATGTATGTATATATGTATGTATGTATGTATGTATTGGTCTTTTTGAGACCTGTGGCCCCAGCTGGCCTGGAATTCCCTCTGTAGACCACGTTGGCCTTGAACTCACAGAGATCTCCCTACCTCTGCCTCCTGAGTGCTGGGATTAAAGGCATGCATCATCCTTTTCCTAAATATTTTTATACAAGGTAATCTAAGGCTTAATTAAGTTTTAAAATTTCTGATCAGTATTGATTTATTTTTTTCTCCTGAAATGCCTTAAGGCATCCGAAATTTTTAGTTGAAGCCACTGAAAGGCGAGCTCCTTCTTCCTAAAGACACTTTTCATCAGCGCACCTGTAGACAATAACCTTTTCACTCAACCTTCCACACTGTTTTCTACATCTCTTGACTCTATAGCCATGAAATGCAGTTAGCTCTTTTTGTGTGTGTGTGTGTGTGTGTGTGTGTGTGTGTGTGTGTGTGTCTTTTTGAGACAGGGTCTCCCTATAGCTCCAGCTGTTCTGGAACTCACTGTGTAGACCAGGCTGGCCTTGGATCCACAAAGATCCGCCTGCCTCTGCCTCCTGAGTTCTAGGATTAAAGACGTGCACCATCACGCCTGGCACAGTTAGCTTTTGATAGCAATGTACATTCACCAACCTGGTTTGATTTGAAGGCAGAGTAAGGCATCACCCTGTAAAATTACTTCCCACCACACATGCCTGAAAGTGTCATCTAGGGACCCTTGTTCTTTCAGCCCATAGGGCTTTGTCTCCTATAAAGAAGCTGTTGAGGTGATGTATTTATTTCTTGAAGGACTAATTATACTCCTTCTGATGGCACAAGCAGTGTATCTCAAGTATGATTCCAGGAAGTGCTGGCTGGTGAGATGGCAGGGAATGAGACAGGGAAGGGAAGAAAGCCAGAACAGGAAGAAGCACCGATGAGCAAGCAATCCATATGGCAGTCGGGGCTCTTACTTGCCTGGGTCTCTGTGAGACTGCGCATTACCTGCCTCAGAGCTGGCCAGCTGAGGCCAGGAGGTGGATATATCCCCCCAACTTCCACCTGCATTCTTTGAGACTGCTCTCATCAGAACAAATACCTGTTCCTGCAGAAGATTGCAGGATGTGCTGTAGGCTCAGAAATGTCTTCAGGCTGCCTCATAGTTGCTGCAGGAGGAAACCCTCAGAATGAGGAGAGAGTTGAGCTCTGAATACACCTTATCCTAAGGAGGGCATCTGTGACCATAGAATTTAGCCTATAGCATTTCCCAATCCTATCTGACCTTTCATGGAGCATCTTAGCGTCTTGGTGGCCATTTCCATAGCCCCCTATTCGAAAATGCTGCCTTAGTCAGACAAGTTTATCTTACCTAAGTAGTCTTTATTTAGAAAGTCAGGATCAGGTACCTAAGAGAAATAAGGTGTGTGTGTGTGTGTGTGTGTGTGTGTGAGAGAGAGAGAGAGAGAGAGAGAGAGAGAATGAGCCTTACTGATTCCTTGGGAAAACCGTCTTGGAGCACTGCAGGCACTTTTGCCACCTGCCATTGTGGCTTTCCCCCCAGACTTATGCTTTCCTTTTCACTGTTGTACCCTACCACATCAGACACTGCCCTGGACACTAGCTCTGCGATCACCAAGGACTTGAAGATGAAAGAAGCTGTGGAAGAGACAGAGAATGGAAGAGACGCACCTACCAAGAGGGAAACTGAGAAAGTGGAGGCGCAAGGAAGAGGATGGAGCCGATGAGGAGACTGAGGTGGCTATAGACCCGTGGGAACTAAAGGTGATGAAGATGTTGATACAGAGAAGCAGAAGACGGATGAGGAAGACTAGGCAGCAAAACAGGAAAAGTGAAACTTAAAGGGCCACCATGACCTGTTTCCCCTTCACGTCGCTATTCAGAGTCTAAAGACAGGCCCCCCAGCTGGCAGTGCCACCTGCGGTGGACATGCATTCTCCACCACCCCACCATGAATCTGCAGGAGGGGAGGAAAAGAGAACCAAAACGCCTGAGGGCTTATCGTTCTCACCCCGAATTTTTATAAAATGGCCCAATATTTTATTATTATTTCACATTTTGCATTTTCTTTCCTTTTTTTTTTTTTTGTTTTTTTTATTTTTTTTCGTTTTTTTTTTTTTTTTTTTTTAGTACTTGTTTTTTTTTTTTCATTAGAATACTTTTTTTTTTTTTTTTGTCTTTCATGTTTTATTTTTTTTTTTTTTGTCTTTTTTTTTTTAGATTGGGTCTCACCACATCCTTGTAGGTCTGGAAATTGTTATGTAAATCATGCTGGCCTGAAAACTCACAGAGATCCTCATTGCACTTGCTCTTCTGCCTTCCCGAGTGCTGGGATCAAAGGCATGTGCCACCACACTGGGCCAACATTTTGTATTTTCTACACATTATTAGAGGTCAGCCATTTTTTATATACTTTCTTTTATTTCATTTTTTTAACAATAAGTAATAAGTTATGAGTACAAGCATCCTTCATGCAAAACCAATTTGCAAGCAGTTGTGCCCAAACCCACACAGCCCAAGGCTCCCACCATCCAGCTGGGGGGGGGGGCTTGTATGTTCAATCATGTTGATCAAATAAGTGTCCAGTCTATATTGCTGTTGTAGTTTCACCATTCACCCCAATCGCAGCCCTTACATTCTACCATGCCCCTCTTCCGCAGATTGTTCCCTAGGCTTAGGAAAGGGGCACAGGTGGACGAGAAGCAAAACAGTCTACTTTCCCTGGAGATGTCGTTTTGGACTCTGATCAGTTCTGGCTGTTTCCTTTCATGGGCTGGAGATCAGCCATTTTTAATGGTAACAGGTGACCAAACCAGCCTTCAGAGCCCTCTGTCCTTCCTACATCTGACCACTTGTGGTGTGACCATGCTCATTATAATCTCAAAGGAGGAAAAAAAAACTTGTAAAAGAAAAAAAAATAAAAAACAATCTTAGGAGTAGCATTCCAGTATTTTGTGTGTGTGTGTGTGTGTGTGTGTGTGTGTGTGTGTGTGTGTGTATACCTATATATAAGTACTTGGTTTGTATGAAATGGTTAAAAGGTCAAGGATCAGGGGCTGGAGAGATGGTTCAGCAGTTAAGAGGACTGGCTGCTCTTGCAGAGGACTCAGGTTTGATTCTCAGCACCCACATGGAAGTTAACAAGTTTCCATAACTCCAGTTCCAGAGGACTCCAATGCCCACTTCTGACCTCTGTGAGCATTGCTCAATAGGGATGCAGGCAATACACTCATATACATAAAATAAAATAATAAATACTTTTAAAGGCCAATGATTAAAAGTTTCTCCCCTGATACTTTTTGTCTACAAAGTTCTTGCTTGCTTAATTAATTAATTAATTAAGGGCTGTTTGAAGTATTTGCGAATTGTTCTGTGTGAGTCATTCTAATAAAGACAGAGACAGAGACACAGAGAGACTGAGACAGGGAAGGAAGGACACAAGTAGAACTTTGAAGTTTCAGGAATGCCCAGAAGCAGCAGCATCGGAGCCGAGGACAGGTGTACTGTGCAGCAGAGAAGACTGAGGTTAGAGCTGAGGCAAGCCTGACTTTCCACACTATTTGGACAGGTAAGAAGAGAGCTCTTCATCCTTGGTGTTCTTGACTCAGGGAATGAAATAACTGTGATTTTGTTAATGTTAACAAATGACTCCACTTATCTGATATTTTATACCATATCTCATTTTGATTTCCATTTTATATGTGAAAAAAATAAGCATGGGAAACTGGAGAGATGACTCAGTGGTTAATATCACTGGCTGCTCTTTCAGAGGATCTGGGTTCAATTCCAAGCACCCATGTGTTGGCTAACAACCATCTATAATTACAGTTCCAGGGGAATCTGATTCTCTCTTCTGACCTCCATTGGCATTGCAAGAAATTGGCGCACTTACATATATGTAGGCAAAATAAAGATAATAAACACATACTCGTGAAATAAAAATAATAAATATAATTTGAAAAGGAAAGAAACAGACATAGAAATGAAGCGAGGTGCCCAGGTTACCCAAGCCTGCAAGGGGAACATGACACTCAAGCCAGCTGCACCTGATTAAAAAGCTCCATAGGCTTTCCACTGTTCCACACTGCACCTCCGAATTATGTTACAGTGCAAAGAGTAATAGTAGTTTATTTATTGAATGCTTATTGTGAACCTTACATTTTGCTAAGAACTTTTTGTGCATTATGCAATTTAATGGTCAAGACCATTTCTCTAGATTCTGCTGGAGTTCTCTGATGTTCCTAACTGCCCCCTCCTGTGATGTAGTGAAGGTTCCTGAGCCGTGTTTTAGGTTCCTCGGGTGACCAGAGTTGTGACTTGGTCTTTCATAGTCCCTTGCTCTGATTTTCTCATCCATAAAATGAAAAGTACAGGTCAAAAGATGTCTGAGTCTAAAGTTCACATTCTTTTTTTTTTTTTTTTTGGTCTTTTTGAGACAGGGTGTCCCTGTAGCCCCGGTTGGCCTAGAACTCACTATGTAGACCAGGCTGGCCTTGAACTCACAAATATTCGCCTGCCTCTGCCTCCCGAGTGCTGGGATTATAGGCATGCAGCACCACGCCCAGCTTGAAGTTCATATTCTTACTATAGCAGATTTGAAAATGTCATTGAAAACACTTAAATGATGTTCTCCATAGAAGCAAGCATTTTCTTGGTAAATGAAAAGAATTTCTATACCATAAAATTGAAATTATAAATTCATTTAAAAATAACCAGATTAGCTGCCTTTAATCCCAGCACTTGGGAGGCAGAGGCAGGAAGAGCTCTGTAAGTTCAAGGCCAGCCTAGTCTACAGAGCAAGCTCCAGGCTGCTGGGACCAAAAGGAGACACTGTGTTTAAAAGACCAAAAAAAAATAAATAAATAAATAAATAACCAGATTAATATCAATATTTTTTACTGAGTATTTTCTATGTTTTAAAAGCACAAGGTGTTGGGGCTGGAGAGATGGCCTAGTAGTTAAGAGCGCGGACCTCTCTTGCAGAGGACCTGGGTTCGATCCCCAGCACCCACATGGTGGCTGAGAACCATCTGTAACTCCAATTCCAGGAGAACCCCAGTTCCAGGGGAATCCGAGACGGTGTTCTGACCTCCGCAGCATTGCACGACACGGGTGCACAGACCTACACGCAAACAGTACATTCATACACATAAATAAATAAATAAATAAAAAAAAGCACATGGTGGGGCTGGTGAGATGGCTTGGGGGTAAAGTCCCTGCTGGACAAGCCTTATAACCCCAGAACCTATGTAAAGTTGGAAAAAGAGAACCAACCTTATAAAATTGTCCTCTGACCTCCTCCTGTGTGCATATCAATGCCCCCCCATAATAATTAATAAAAATAAAATAAAAAATAATTAATAAAAAAATAAGAACAGGTGGTATAGTTTGTGACAGGCTCACACCAGAAAATCCCTGACAAAGCAATGCTAATTGATGGGATTTGCAAACAATTAGTTCCTTGGTTCTACCTAGAGCTGCCCCACCAAGTTTTCCACAGCCAGGGCAGCTTCTCCTTCCAGAGTATGCAGGTAGGGTTAAGGAGCAGCCTTAGAACCCTTTGGAAGATGGGCCTGCCGGAGTGTAGCAGAGGCTCCTTGAATTCCTTGAGAGGCTTTGTAACTGCTAGCTTGCCAGTCATCCAGAAGCTTGGCTGCTTATAAGGTATAGCGATTCTTTTGGTGTGAAGAAGCTGCATTTTTGTCCTATGGCTACCGTAATGACTTGTCACAAATTCAGAGGCTGAACATCTTCAGCCGTCAGGAAAATGCAAACTAAAGCTATGTTGAGATTCCATCTCACCCTAGTCAGAATGACTACCATCAAGAAAACAAATGATAACAAATGCTGGTGAAGATTTGGGGAAAGGGAAACACAGATTGCTGGTGAAAATATAAACTCTGGAAGTCAGTATGGAGGGTCCTCAAAAAACTGAAAATAAACCTACCAAATGACCCAGCCAGACATACCACTCCTGGTTCTATACCCCAAGTATTCTAAGTCAATATACTACAGAGGTACTTGCACATCCATGTTTATTGCTGCACTGTTCAAAATAGCTAAGAAAGGGAAGCAATCTGATACCATCAACAGAAGTAAGTATAATATTATGTAGAGAAAATAGAATTTTATTCAGCAGCAAAGAATGACAAGTCATTTGGAGGAAACCACACGGACCTGGAGGTAATCATATCATATTAAGCAAAATAAGCTAGATAAATATTGTTTATTTTATCTCATATACAGAATCTAGATTTGTGACATGAAAGTAGAAGGGGATGAGGATGGAAGGGGTCTAAAAAGAGGGGAAAAGGAGAACTGGAGATAGAACTGGGGAGTTTCCATCTCATACGGAATCTAGCAACAAACTGAGCAAAAGCAATTCTGAATCATTTTTACCAAATATTTCCGGAAGGCAAGACAATTATCCACCAAAGCAGAATTACTATAAATTAATAGCTAATCTGGACTAAATACGAATTTGGAGTTTCTCTTGTATCAAATAAATATTTATCTTTGACCTCCAGACACTAAACCCAGATCGAAATATTTCCGTGATGAAAAATACCTGGTGGAAATTATTTATGGGAGGAAAGATTTATCTTGGCCTGTGATTCCAGAGAGTCTCAGTCCCAAATGCAGAGAAGGCATGGCAGAGTTCATAGTGGCAGGAGGCTGTGGCAGAGAGCTGCTAAAACTAAAAACCTGACAGCAACCTCCAAAGTCTTGCCTCCGGTGGCCTACTCCCACCAGCTGAGCCCCGCCTCCTAAAGGCTCGACCACACCTCCTCCATGGCACTGCTAGCTGCAGAACAAGCACACAAAAGAAGGTTTACGAAAGGCTGTGAACTGACGTGTGGATACTAGGAACTGGACCCAGGTCTTCTCCAAGAGCAGTCAGTGCTCCCAATCTCTGAGCCATCTCTCTAGTCCCAAGAGTAGGCACTGTTATCTCTACTTTGCAGATCTAAAATCATGCTCAGAGATGTCTCTAATACCTGGTTGGTTAGGGCACAAGGCTGGCACTGATGGCTGTGAAGCTAATACTTTTCTCATTGTACTTTACAGGCAATAAAAGGTATAGTGTTACATAGCTTTAAGTGTGTTGGTGATCAAGAATGCTTGCCCTCTAGAATGGAAGATGTGTACAAGTAGATGAAGTAAACGTAAAGCTCCTATGTCTTAATTAACTCAATCCATAATGTATTAATTTATGAAATCAATTTTGACATAGACAACAATCCCAGAACCTCTACTCTGTATTTTGCTTTGGCCGAGAAATTGCCACAGGTGCACTTTTGTATGAATGTCTTCACAAGATTTAACCACTGGAAGAGAATAAGAGATTCAGACATTCCAAGCAAGGCAGATATTCTGGCTCTTTACTGTTATCCTTTAAAGTTAAGAAAGCAGCACATGGTTACTGTACCTATTCCAGTATTACAGTTGTGTACCTGAAGACCAAAGGAAAGCTTCTGCCCTTACCCACAGCTCCTGAGTCAAATACAGCTACTCAATTATAATTTGTGTTCAATGACTCTCAGCGTGTTAGTTACAATAACGCTCACATTTTTCATTAGCTGTCACAGTGCTCAAGATGAACCTTAGGTTGATGGCCTCATATTGAACAGAATGCACCCTGAAATCACAATTTGTCATTTGTCTTTCATAGTTATGTATTGGCTAAAATGTATGCATTTCATGTTCATTTAAGGACATTTCTATTAAAATATATATGTAATGTGCAAAAGAAAGAAACTTTTTTGCAAAGGCTAAAAAGAAGCTGATTTGGAATAAGGACATTTTCCATAGGTGTTCATTGAAAAGGGGCATGTATCTCACATCACAGTTTCATTCATTGTGTGTTAAACATGACTTATTTAGGAGTCAAAGTGATTATATATGCTCAGGAGTTCAGAAGAGTGCCCATGTAATGATATTAGCTATTTTTTGAGGCTTGTCTTAGATGAGAAGGAAATAGCATTCTATTAAAATATTTAAAGTGATGGAATAAGATGGGGCTGGAGAGATGGCCTGGCAGTTGAAGGCGCCAACTGCTCTTGCAGAGGACCCGGGTTCGATCCCTGGCGCCCGGATGGCGGCTGGGAGCGGTCTTTGGCTCCGGCTGTGGGGGGAGGGGGTCCGACGCCCTCTTCTGGCCCCCTCGGCGTTGAGTGACACGGGTGCACGGATCTGCATGTGGATGGTGCATCCATACACATAGAAAAAAAAAATTAGCTCAGAGTGGCAGTTAGGGTGTGGGCTTTTTAAGCCTCGTTAGTATATTCGCCACAAATTATTTGAAATGCTAATGTGAATATGTTTATCCCACAGATATCATTACACGAAATCATAAAAATGTTCTTTATGGGAATAATTTTTTATGGTAAGTTTGGGGAGTCATTTTTGAGTAAAGTAGGTTTGGCCTTTAGGGGATGCCAATCACTGGGTGAATCAAAATTTTCCCTCGATAGTGTCTGGATTATATGAAGCAGGAAACCATGTTCTCTGTTTCATAAGGAGTTTGGGGAGATTTATTGACAAAATGTCTAATTCTGAACATGTTATCAGAGCGCAAGAGGGCCATATTTGCAAGTCCAATGGTAGAAGAATCTATTGTGCGACAATTAAAACGTCTTCCCTGAGACCCGCGGGGCTAACCTTTGTGTGGTCTTGTTCTCAGATGGAAACGGTTCCTAGAGACAGTTGACAGCATGGGTTTTGAAATAACACCGAGTGTGTGTGGGAACTTGCACAAAACAAATCTAAAAAAAGATTTAGGAGAAGGGTTTTCTTTGCTACTTTTCTTTTTTACTCTTTTTTTATTTTTTTTTTTTTTTTTTTTTTTTTTTTTTTAATGTGATAGGGTGGGAGTGTGAGCTGGGGCCCCGGAGCTGGGGTGGGGGGGAGGCAGAGGGAAAGGTGACGTTAGAGATGCTGGTAAAAGTTAGTTGTGGTCAAGCCTGCGGTGAACAATGCCACAGTGTTGTTGTGGACTGCCTCCCCGACTTAGATATGCTTCCCATGTCAGTATAATCACTACTGGGAGGTAGCTCGATGAAGGATTACCATATCATTAATAGTATCCATGACTTTTGTTCAAAGGCTACTCGTGCAATGTTGCCTTGTGGATGAAGCGCCGTAATCCTCTGAGCTGCAGCTGTAGAGAGGAGGCTCCTTAGAGCCGCCCACACTGACTTCCCTGTCCTCTCGGATCAGTTCTCAAAAACAGACAGAAACAACAGTCAACTCAAAGCCAAAAGAAAAAAAAGAAAGAAAGAAACATCCATTTTACATTTCCACATTCATCCCCAGCTTCAATCCCTGCCAGTGTCCCCCATTCATCTCGTCTCTAACATCCAGATCACCACTCGGATGGTGGCCAGATTAAAGGGGAACAATGCAGTTTTAAATGTAAAGTTTGCATCTAATTTTTTTCCTTTGCATGAGAAAAAGCACATTAATTCTATCTATGTGTCTGTCTAACGCCCAGCCTGTAGATTGTCAGGTCTTTCTTATTTTCTTTGGCAACATGAGGCGCGCTTGTGCCTTCTGTGTCTAGGGTTTCTCTGTTTATTTGGTGACGATGCTTAACTTTGAAATTTGGATTTGGGGAGCCAACGGTATACATGGTTAATAAACAGGAGGGTTTGGCTTCATTAATATTCCTGGTTGCTAACAAACTTCTATTTCCAACTGGTCTGAGAGAAATTGATAAGTTTCACAGTGACTTGAAACCTAAGCAAATGTGTCCCAATCCTGCTGATTTGGAAGAAGAAAATGACCAACTGAATCGAATTTGGTGGAAGACAGCAAAGAACTGATGTGCCGATATGCTTATTTCATTTCATAAGGATAAGCCCTGGAAAAGGAAAATGGGAAGAAAATACGAAAAAGTCCAATGAAATTGGGACCTCAATTTCTGGTTTAATACCTTAATAACCACACTTTGATTGCAAGCTGAATGAAGCATGGCTTGATTCACCCATAAGTCATCCCTTTAGAGTTCTAGTCTTTCAAAAAGAATTTAATTTCATTGTTCCATTTAAAATCACTATAACTTAATTTTTATAAAAAATACTGACAACTCGTATATCTCAAGTTGTTTCCTAAAGAAATCTAATTTTTTTTTTTTTTTATCACAGGGGCTGGGCATGTGGTTCAGTTGGTAGAAAGTTTGCCTAGCACCTGTGGAGCCCCGAGTTCAATCCCTAGCATAAAATGAGGTGTGGCAATGCACATTTGTAATCTGGACTCAGGAGGTGAAGACAGGAAGATCAGAGTTGAGGGTCATTCTCCACTACATAGAGGGTTTGAGGCTAGCCTGGGCTACTTAGACCCCATCAAAAAAATCGAACTACTGCTTTTGCATCAAATGTCTTAAATTCTTTCTGGTTTCTGAAACAGGTTTCTCTAAAGCACACAGAGAAACTACTTCCGTACTTTGCTTAATGATCAAACCCTCTTCTGGCTTCTGCTCTTCTCTGCATCACCGACCACAAACCATCATCCACACTGTTCTCCAACTCTGTGTCACCAATGTCTCTCCTTGTGAGAGACTTCATTAGGAAAAAAATTATGTAAGCTTTTGCTGCCTAAAACACTTAAGGTGTGGGAAACTTTACCTCTTAAATGGATAGGAAAACATTGCAGTGTTGAGCAGGAATAGTTTAAGGCTTCTCTAGGACAGGAGTATCGGTCCAACAGTGTCCATAATTATTAATAAATATATGGCATAGCTCATTATAAACTTAATTAAGATCTCATATCATGAATTTGTGAGTTCAGGGGATCATGTTTATGTATAATGCTGCTAAAATTTCTATAATAATTAAATTTTAAGAGTGGCTGGGTGTGGTGGTGCATGCCTTTAATCTGAGCACAGCAGAGGCAGAGGCAGAGGCAGAAGCTCTCTCGGATCAAGGCCAGCTTGGCCTACATAGCAAGTTCTAGGCCAGCTGGGACCATAGGGAGACCCTGTCTCAAAAAGACCAATAATTGATGATGAAGAGGACCACATGAAATCTTCTGTATAATAGAAGTAAAGAGACAGCCTACAGATTGGAGAAAAATTCTTTACCAGTTATAGTTCTGACAGAGGTTTAGTAACTAGAATATATAAAGAACAAAAAACAAACAAAACAAGCCAGGTGTGGTGGCACATGCCTTTAATCCCAGCACTAAGGAGGCAGAGACAGGTGGACCTTTGTGAGTTCAAGGCCAGCCTGGTCTACATATTGAGTTCCAGGACAGGTGGAGTTATATGGAGACCTTGTCTCAATAAGACAAAAAAACAAAACAAAACAAAAAACCAAACAAACAAAAACACCTAAACTGAGAGTTCTCAAAAGATGAAATGTACACGGCTGAGAAATATTTTCTAAAACGCTTTACATCCTTAGCCATCAAGAAAATGCAAATTAAAAGTACATTGAGATTTCATCTTACCCCAGTCAGAATGGATATGGGAAAGTGACATAAATGCTGACATGGAGATGGGAAAGTGACATAAATGCTGACATGGAGATGGGAAAGTGACATAAATGCTGACATGGAGATGGGAAAGTGACATAAATGCTCTCAAGGAGATGGGGAAATGGAAACAGGTATTCACTGTTGGTTGGGGTGCACACTGGTGCAGCCTGAATGGAAATCAGTGTAGAAGTTCCTCAAGTTAGAATTAGGGGGTGGGAGAGATGGCTCAGCAGTTAAGAGCACTGGCTGCTCTTACAGAAGACCTCGGTTCTATTCCTCGCACCTACATGGTTGCTAACAACCATGTGTAACTGCAGTTCCAGGGGAATTCAAAGCTCTTTCTGACCTCTAGGGGCATTTCACGACATGGGTGCACTTACATAGGTGCAGGTAGTACACTCATACACATAAAATAAATTTAAGAAGCTAGAAATAGATGTACATCATGATCCAGCCATATCACTTTTGGGCAGATACCCAAAGGACTCTACAACCTATGACAGATACCTGTGCATCCATGTTCACTACTGGTCATCTATTCATAATATCCAGGGAATAGAAACAGACTTGATGCCTGTTAACTGATGAATGGATAATGAAAATGTGGTACATTTACACAATAGATATCATTTAGCTGTTAAGAAAAGTGAAATTATTAAACTGACAGGTAAATGAATGGCGCTGGAAATAATCATTCTGAGTGAGGTAAGCCAGACCCAGGAAGACAAGTGGCACATGTTCTCTTTCATATGTGGGTGCTAGCTTTGAATCTTTAGATACAGTATTTCATTTGGAATACCTATAGAGGTCAGGAAATTATTAAGGAGCCCTGGGGGTGTGGATTCCACAGGAGGGGAGCCAGAACACAGTGCCATAAAGCGACAAAGGAGAATAATGGAAAGGTTAAGGGGGTGGGATGAGACAACACAGAGGAGGGACTATGGAGAGGGGTAACTAACAGCAAAGATCATTTGAAAAAATCATATGAAAAGCTACAACTGTAGAAACATCCTGAAAATATATACATATAGAAAGAGTTTTTAATTTATTATTTTTATTTCATGTATGAGTGTGAATGTATTGCCTGCATGCATGTAAGTGCATCCATTCCATACAACGCCTGCAGAAGTCAGAAGAAGGCATCAGATCCCTGGAACTGGAGTTACAGATGGCTGTTAGCCACCATGTAGGTGATGGGAATTGAACCTAGGTCCTCTATAAGAGCAGCCAGCGCTCTTAACCACTGAGCCAACTATCCAGCACCACCCCCCAATAGTTTAAATGGAGTTATCCTATAACCCGGGGCACAATGCCCCTACCAGACATCACCGGCTAGCAAATAAAAAGCCCCAGTACTATATAAGGTCAATAACCTCTTTTAAAGTTGTTGGCCATGAGGGGTCTCAAAGGCCATCAGACATCACTGGTAATTGTCATTCCTCTTGTTCACCCTCCTGAACTTGATGTAAGACCGTAATTGATGAAGACACCACATACTTGAGTCATAGAACATGGAAAAATCAAGCTGGTGCTGACCTGGAAGCTTCATTCCTACTGGCTAGGTTTCATAGTGCTGGAAGGTGAACAGAAGATCATAATTATCTTGGACTTCATTTAGAATTAGACCACCTACTCTCTAAACTCAACACTTACTCTGTCACACGCATGTCAGAACGCATTGATTGTATACCTCTTTATTTCTTCAGGCACCTCAGTGAACACCTCAGTAGCATTTGTGGAACTTTGTTATGATCAACCNGCCTGGAACTCACTATGTAGACCAGGCTGCCTTGTACTCACAGAGAAAGTGAGCTGAGCCCTAACATTCGGGCCCCCTGCTTCCTCATAGTGACAGGCCCTGCAGGCGTTCTGCTGCCAGCCTTCCCCGCTGTGATGGAATGATCCCCTGAACTGTAGGTCCAAAGAGACCCTTCCTCCCTCAAATAGCTTCTTGTCAGGTATTTGGCCCCAGCAAAAAGACAAGTTACTAACACATGTTGTAATAATTTTTCAGTCTTTATGATGGGGACCCTCAAATGCTAACCCAATCGGTTTCCTGGAAATTTCTAGAAATACGGTACTGTACATTCATATAACCGATCCTTTTCTAAAGTGTTCTATGTCTTTTCTTCTCTGTATTACATGCATTCAGTATCACTTGTTTTTTTATTTTTATTTATTATTTTTATGTATATGAGTGTACTGTCTGCATGTAGGTTGGTGCACCTGTTCGTGCAATGCCATGGAGGTCAGAGAACAGGTGTCAGATTCCCCCGGAACTGGAGTTAAAAACGGTTCTCAGCCACCATGTAGAGAGCTGGGAATCAAACCTGGATCCTCTGCAAGAGCAGTCAGTACTCTATAACCACTAGGCCATCTCTCCAGCCCGAGTGATATAGTTTTTGACACTGGCATGTGTTCGGCATTCTAGTGTGTTCTTTAATGAGCATAATATGCTGCTATCTTACTGTCAAGTGGAGATGAATGTTAAAGATTTGGGTGAAACAAATTCCTCTATCTATGGTAGTTTGGGGTAATGATAATAGGACAGATAAAATGCATGCCATTGTTTCAGAGAAGAATTACTCCAGGTGCAGGATCTAGCTAGGGTTGGCCTGGAACTCACTAGGTAGCCAAGGCTAGACTCCAACTACATGATGCTTGGCCTAGCATGTTGCTTTATTTCTAGAAAATTTTTCTTCCAGCAAATATGAAAACATGTTTCCTCAGTTTAATTAAGCTCAAAAAAATTCTAAGGACTAAGCAATTGGATTCATATAAAATTATTTCCTTAAGTTAGAGTATTTTAGAAACCTCACCTTGTATGAGTCTCAGATTCCTAAATTCTATCAGAAAGAGGGGCAGTATTTCTTCTAAGGTTTTTTTCAGCACTAACTTTCTGAGAATATAAAGCTTTCTGTAAGAATGACAATTGTAACAACAGCACATGCTCACCAGTGTCATGGTTTGCATATGAAGCCCCGTCCCAGCACACAAAGGCTCAGGTCTACATGCCTTGTCCCCAGTGGGTAGCACTATTTTGGAAGGTGATAGAAACGTTTAGGAGGTAGGAAGTAGCCAGAGTGAGTAGGTCACAGGGAACAGATACCTGCCTTGTTGCATGATAAGCCTCAAAGACTGTGAGCTAAAATAGACCCCCCTCTTTTAAGTTTTTCTCAGATATTTTGATCACAACAATCCAAAAGTAACCAACACACTGAGGTTTGTCCTCATATTTGCTGGAAGGGAAATTTGCTAGAAATAAACCAACATGCTAGGCTAAGCATTGTGAGTTGGAGTCTAGCCTTGGCTACCTAGTGAGTTCCAGGCCAACCCTAGCTAGAGTCCTGGCCTCCCCTCAAGAAAACCACTCCAACAGATTTTCAGAATATAGTAAGTCAAATGATTTAGATTCGAGGTAAATGAATGTACCTTAAAGATTTCTAGTTACCTGTTATTTTAGACCTTTAAAGTTTACAAATAGCTATGTTGAAATTAAAAATACATGGCACTGTTGAAGTGAAATTGACTTGGCATATAAACCATTTACACAATTAATACTCTTTTTTTTTTTTTTTTTTTCTTTTTTTTTGGTCTTTCGAGACAGGGTCTCCCTGTAGCTCCAGCTGTCCTGGAACTCACTCTGTAGACAGGCTGGCCTTGAACTCACAAAGATCCGCGTTGCCTCTGCTCCTGAGTGCTGGGATTAAAGGTGTGCACCACCACGCCTGGCAATCCAATACTCGTTATATTAGACCTCATTGATACAATTCAGATACTCTTGAGTATCTGTTTCTGATGAGGGAAATGCATTCCAAGCTTATTCTAAAGTAACTGTGGAAATACAGTAGTCACAAAGTCCTTCTGATTCAGGCTGTTGAAACTTCTTCCCAATTTACTACTCAGTATTTGAGCATTCTGGTCAGTAAGCCTAACTTCAAACTAAGCAAGTACAGGGTTATGTAGCGAGAGTTGAGTCGCTGTCGCGGGAGCTCCAGTGACTAACAAACCGGAAAAGCTGTTTACGCTGTTAACATTCACCTGCAAAAGTCCTCCTGCCAAGTTATCCTTTCTAGACTCAATGAAACTCAGCCCCGTGTGAATATGGTATATGGTGTGGTGTGTGTGGTTTATGTGTCTGGGGGTGCATGGGAGATGTGTGGTGTGTGTGTGTTGTGTGTGTGTTCGTGGACTGATGTGATGTGCATGGTTGGTCTGTGTTGTGTATTGTGTGTTGGTGGTTATCTTACAGTTTTCTTGTATTTGTGGTCATGTGGTTGGTGGCATTGGTGTTGGTTGTGTGGATTACCCGTAGCGTGTGGCACATCCTATGATCTATCTCCCGTTATCTCTCGTACCTAACCGTCGTCCTTGTGTGGTGATATGTCGTTGTGTGTGTGCGTGACCATATGTTGTAGTGGTGTTGGTGTGTGGTGGTGTGATGTGAGAGGTGTGTAGGTGTGTGTGTGTGTGTGTGTGTGTGACATAAAGGCCAGAAAAGGGCGTTGATCCCCTAGATCTACAGTTGCAGCCGATTTTAAGCTGCCTGACACACACCAAAGTCATGTCCTCTGCAAAACAGTACATGCTCTTGGCCTCTGAGCCAGTTCTCCAGCTCCAACGGTCTTTAATGGGATAAACTAGAATGGAAAAACACTGTGATTACCCACTGAAGGCTCTGATTTCTGCTGGAGCAGATCCACTGTGTTACATCTATTAATTTGCATATCACTGTACCATTTCATGCCAAAGTCATACTGGCAAATTCTGAGATGGGCAAAGCTATGAGAACAGAGACCAAACTAGCAGCTGCCTATGGCTGAGGCTTGCAATAAAGGCTGAGAAATGACCTAGGTCTAGACTTTTATGTGGTATTATACTTTCTGAGCACACTGCCCTGTGTGCTTAAAATGAGGAAAATCAAAGAACAAAACACACAATCACATTTTTTCTTTTTTTTAATTTTATTTATTTTTAAGGGATTCACAATATAAGAGACAGTTGTTTTCAGATCACATGAACGTGCTCAGTTTGCCATACAATATGCTATTGGTGCTAGCATCCACAGATGAGAGGGATACCATTCATTGTTTGTTTTTCTGGGACTGCGGTTACTTCACTAGCATGAATATCTTCTAGCTCCATTCATTTACCTGCAAAGTTCATGAAGACAATCACATTTTATCCAATTATCTGAGTATTTTAAATTCTGCACAAAATATAAATTCTGACTGAGATCAGTGCTTTGTTTATGTCTATATGTGTGTTTATGGCCCTGGGTGTAAAACTCTGTTGATATGCAGACATTGGTTCTACCACTAAGACATAACCACAATCCGAGAATCAGTGTAGATTCTTGGCGTAGTCTATCAGTGTAGGACATTACACACATCACATAGCGATGGGACCTGGCTTTTTGTTTCCCGAGCACCCACAAAGGGTCTAGTAGCTCTGCAGCTGGTGTTGAACAGGGACTTTGTCATCAAAATATATGGTAATGCCTTGGTGTGGGTAACATAAAGATTATACTTTTATATATACTGTGGTGCCAGAAGAGAAAAGTCATCAACCTTACCCAGCTGTGACACTGTGAGCCACAATCACCACTGGCCCAGCAAGATACACCCACTAGTGCAATAGTAGGACAAATGTTATGGGAGTAGCCAAACACTTCCTGGTTGGATTAAGGCCTACTCCAAAAATGGAAACTATACCTGGAATTATTATTAAGATAAGAACCTATGGCTAGATTGGTTGTAAACCGTAGGGGAGAACCTACTAGTATTAGTCTGCTACACGGACATGGTATTCAAACAATACCTAATGACATTATTTTATCTATAGATGAGTGCATCTCTCAGCCCTCATCAGAGAAGCCTCTTTGCAGTAGATGGTGATTACCTCAGGGACCCATAACTCATCAATGTGGAGAGAATAAGAGACTTTGGAGTGCTCATCCCTAAATGAGACATCTGTATCACATACCTCCCTCACAGTCTCAAGAAGTGTCTGAAGAAAGGGAATAGAAAGTTTCTAAGAGCCAGAGATGGTACCTAACTACAACAAAACAGTGTTCTTCAGACACAATAGGGGAGTAGCACACATGAACCCACAGCAGTTGTGACAACATACATAAGACCTGGGAAGAAGAGAAAGCCAAAGAAAATCCTGGCATAGAAGATAAAGGAAGGCACAAAGCCCCACCCTGTAGCTGAGGAGCTATTGGCAACTGATAGCTGCTGGAAGAGGGAGAGTCAGTTTGCTTTAAGTGTACGGCCTCAGTAGGTTGACCATGTTCCAGGGGATGGTCCCATACCCAAGAGTATTGGGGGCACACAAATTGCACTTGATGGGGTTTACCAAAAGACACAAAGTTGAAAGGTGGTAAGGAGGTGGGGGTGGATCTTGGAGGAGATGATAGAAGTGGGTTGAATATGATCACAATGCATTGTATGAAATTACTAAAGAATACAAATATTTAAAAAAGAGAAAAGTCATATTAATCTTCACGTGGATAACAAATATTGTTATTACATTGGTTGACTCCCAAATGTCCATTTCTGGATGTCTTTTCTCTTACCAGTCTCTCTCTCTCTCTCTCTCTCTCTCTCTCTCTCTCTCTCTCTTTCTTCCTCCTCCCTTTCCATCTTCCCCCTTTCCCTCTTGTGAATCTGAGCCTTACTATGCAGCCCAGGTGTATTAATCACTTCTCTGTTGCTGTGATAGAAACAGCACGACCAAGGGAACTTATAAAAGGAATAATTTTTTTGAGCTTATGGTGCCTGGGGAGTTAGAGCCCATCATGGTGGGGAGGCATGGTGATTATTCTTTGACATTTTATAGCAAACAATACTGACGTGAACAAATCTAACTAGTGAGAAAATTCAGACTGTATGTTTATCAGTAATGACATGGAAAGGTCTAGAGGAATATTTGCAGAGTCAGATTGAAAACCTCTGAAATATTGCCTATAGAAAAATATTATGATGGTTGATCATAACAAAGTTCCACAAATGCTACTGAGGTGTTCACTGAGGTGCCTGAAGAAATAAAGAGGTATACAATCAATGCGTTCTGACATGCGTGTGACAGAGTAAGTGTTGAGTTTAGAGAGTAGGTGGTCTAATTCTAAATGAAGTCCAAGATAATTATGATCTTCTGTTCTAGTATAATCCTTTATGTTACCCACAACTAAAGGCATTCCATATATTTGATGACAAAGTCCTGTTTCAACACAGCTGCAGGCTACTAGACACTTTGTGGGTGCTGGGAAACCAAGCCAGGTCCCATCGCTATGTGATGTGTGTAATGTCCTACACTGATAGACTACGCCAAGAATCTACACTGATTCTCGGATTGTGGTTATGTCTTAGTGGTAGAACCAATGTCTGGCATATGCAAAGCCCAGAGTTTTAACCCCAGGGCCATAAACACACATATAGACATAAACAAAAGCACTGATTCTAGTCAGAATTTATATTTCTGTGCAGAATTTAAAATACTCAGATAATTGGATAAAATGTGATTGTCTTCATGAACTTTGCAGGTAAATGAATGGAGCTAGAAGATATCATGCTAAGTGAAGTAACGCAGTCCCAGAAAAACAAACAATGAATGGTATCCCTCATCTGTGGATGCTAGCACCAATTACCTAATTGTATGGCAAACTGAGCAACGTTCATGTGATCTGAAAACAACTGTGCTCTTATATTGTGAATCCCTTAAAAATAAATAAAAATTAAAAAAAAGAAAAAATGTGATTGTGTGTTTTGTCTTTTGATTTTCCTCATTTTAAGCACACAGGGCAGTGTGCTCAGAAAGTATAATACCACATAAAAGTCTAGACCTAGGTCATTTCTCAGCCTTTATTGCAAGCCTCAGCCATAGGCAGCTGCTAGTTTGGTCTCTGTTCTCATAGCTTTGCCCATCTCAGAATTTGCCAGTATGACTTTGGCATGAAATGGTACAGTGATATGCAAATTAATAGATGTAACACACGTGGAGCTCTGCTGCCCAGCAGGAAATCAGAGCCTGTCAGGGGAAAGTCACAGTGTTTTTCCCATTCCTAGTTTATCCATTAAAGACCGTTGGAGCTGGAGAACTGGCTCAGAGGCCAAGAGCATGTACTGCTTTTGCAGAGGACATGACTTTGGTGTGTGTCAGGCAGCTTAAAATCGGCTGCAACTGTAGATCTAGGGGATCCAACGCCCTTTTCTGGCCTTATGTGCACAACACACACACACACACACACACACACCTCACACACACACCACACACACCACATACACACACCACACACACCACACACCACATACACCATATGTGCCACATGCACACACCACATACCACATATACACACCACACACACACACCATACATGCCACATGCACACGCCACACACACACACACACACACCACACACCACACATACCACATGCACCACACACAAACACACATACCACACACACACACACCATACATGCCACATGCACACACAAACACACACACACACACACAATTTTTTAAGGTCTTTAATAAAAGACCTTAAAGTTAGGAGAGGACTTTGGGTTCTCAGAATGTTAACGTAAACAGCTTTCCTCCGGTTTGTTTGTCCACGAGCCGCCAGCCTCACTCCCTGATTACTACACCCTGTACTTGCTTAGTTTGAAGTTAGGCTTACTGACCAGAATGCTCAAATACTGAGTAGTAAATTGGGAAGAAGTTTCAACAGCCTGAATCAGAAGGACTTTGTGACTACTGTATTTCCACAGTTACTTTAGAATAAGCTTGGAATGCATTTCCCTCATCAGAAACAGATACTCAAGAGTATCTGAATTGTATCAATGAGGTCTATTAAGAGTATTAGGATTGCCAGGCGTGGTGGTGCACACCTTTAATCCCAGCACTCAGGAGGCAGAGGCAAGCGGATCTTTGTGAGTTCAAGGCCAGCCTGATCTACAGAGTGAGTTCCAGGACAGCTGGAGCTACAGGGAGACCCTGTCTCGAAAAGACCAAAAAAAGAAAAAAAAAAAAAAAGAGTATTAGAATTGTGTAAATGGTTATATGCCAAGTCAATTTCACTTCAACAGTGCCATGTATTTTTAATTTCAACATAGCTATTTGTAAACTTTAAAGGTCTAAAATAACAGGTAACTAGAAATCTTTAAGGTACATTCATTTACCTCGAATCTAAATCATTTGTACTTACTATATTCTGAAATCTGTTGGAGTTGGTTTTCTTGAGGGGAGGGCCAGGATCTAGCTAGGGTTGGCCTGGAACTCACTAGGTAGCCAAGGCTAGACTCCAACTCACAATGCTTAGCCTAGCATGTTGGTTTATTTCTAGCAAATTTCCCTTCCAGCAAATATGAGGACAAACCTCAGTGTGTTGGTTACTTTTGGATTGTTGTGATCAAAATATCTGAGAAAAACTTAAAAGAGGGGGGTCTATTTTAGCTCACAGTTTTAGAGGGCTTCATGCAACAAGGCAGGTATCTGTTCCCTGTGACCTACTCACTCTGGCTACTTCCTACCTCCTAAAGTTTCTATCACCTTCCAAAATAGTGCTACCCACTGGGGACAAGGCATGTAGACCTGAGCCTTTGTGTGCTGGGACGGGGCTTCATATGCAAACCATGACACTGGTGAGCATGTGCTGTTGTTACAATTGTCATTCTTACAGAAAGCTTTATATTCTCAGAAAGTTAGTGCTGAAAAAAACCTTAGAAGAAATACTGCCCCTCTTTCTGATAGAATTTAGGAATCTGAGACTCATACAAGGTGAGGTTTCTAAAATACTCTAACTTAAGGAAATAATTTTATATGAATCCAATTGCTTAGTCATTAGAATTTTTTTGAGCTTAATTAAACTGAGGAAACATGTTTTCATATTTGCTGGAAGGAAAATTTTCTAGAAATAAAGCAACATGCTAGGCCAAGCATCATGAGTTGGAGTCTAGCCTTGGCTACCTAGTGAGTTCCAGGCCAACCCTAGCTAGATCCTGCACCTGGAGTAATTCTTCTCTGAAACAATGGCATGCATTTTATCTGTCCTATTATCATTACCCCAAACTACCATAGATAGAGGAATTTGTTTCACCCAAATCTTTAACATTCATCTCCACTTGACAGTAAGATAGCAGCATATTATGCTCATTAAAGAACACACTAGAATGCCGAACACATGCCAGTGTCAAAAACTAGTGATACTCGGGGCTGGAGAGATGGCCTAGTGGTTAAGAGTACTGACTGCTCTTGCAGAGGATCCAGGTTCGATTCCCAGCCTCTACATGGTGGCTGAGAACCGTTTTTAACTCCAGTTCCGGGGGAATCTGACACCTTCTTCTGATCTCCATGGCATTGCACGACACAGGTGCACCAACCTACATGCAGACAGTACACTCATATACATAAAAATAATAAATAAAAATAAAAAAAACAAGTGATACTGAATGCATGTAATACAGAGAAGAAAAGACATAGAACACTTTAGAAAAGGATCGGTTATATGAATGTACAGTACCGTATTTCTAGAAATTTCCAGGAAACCGATTGGGTTAGCATTTGAGGGTCCCCATCATAAAGACTGAAAAATTATTACAGCATGTGTTAGTAACTTGTCTTTTTGCTGGGGCCAAATACCTGACAAGAAGCTATTTGAGGGAGGAAGGGTCTCTTATGGCCTACAGTTCAAGGGGATCATTCCATCACAGCGGGGAAGGCATGGCAGCAGAAGCCTGCAGGCCTGTCCACTGTCAGGAAGCAGGGGGCCCGAATGTTAGGGCTCAGCTCACTTTCTCTGTGAGTACAAGGCCAGCCTGGTCTACATAGTGAGTTCCAGGCCAGCTGGGGCTACAGGGAGACCCTGTCTCAATAATAATAATAATAATTATTATTATTATTATTATTTGTGTAAAGCAAATAGTAACTGTCTAATGCACAGAAGGGCTGTACATAAATGTTTGCTATTATTAATGGAAGATCTGTGTGCAGAAGCATGGGGCAGCAGTGCCATAGGGAGCAGGGCTGGTGAGCTGGCTTAACAGCATTGGAGAAGATTCTAGAGGACAGGAGCCAAATCCACCCTTGTCAGTCAGTTTCCAGGGACAAATGAGAAACAGCACAGAAAGTGTACTTTACGACTTGTGGCAACAAGCATTCTAATCATTTCAGGCTAATTAGAGGCAAAAAATAAAAAAAAACAAGGAGGGTTCTTAAAAAGCAGAAACATGGTATCTACATGAATTCTTATTCAGACTGGCCCAAATTCAAGGCCTCATTTTGTTGTTTACTGTGATTTGGCTTGGGACAAGTTACTTAGCCTTGTGATGAGTGGATGACTTGTTTTCTATTTTGAGAAATGGGGATAATCACATCTACTTCACATATATAAGGTACTCTGTGAGGGATATACTTAAAGTGAGATGCCCTATAGTAAGTACTTAGCACAATGCCTAGAACATTCTAAGGCAGTGGTGGCTATTGCTATTGTTGCTATTATCATAAAAAGGGAGGATGAATATTCATGCATGTCTGGAAAGGGGAAGCATTATATAATAGTTTTGCTTCATTTTCCCTTTAGATGTCAGGGCTCATGAAGAACAACCTTTGAGTGTCTTTTCGATTCTGGAATCATTGAACGTGGCATCAGTAAGTCAGAGTACCTATTGGTGTTCTACACAGGCAGTTAACAAAAAGACTCCCTGATGCCCAATTCAAAAGCAAAATATTTTAGTAACATTCAGGGCTTAAACTATGCATAATTTTGAAAGATTATTCAAACATTTCAAGCTCACAGACAGCATTAGTGAAATGGCTTTTTATTGGTGAAACTTGGCACTTGAAACTATTGTAATTTCTTGCCAGCTAATGCCTTTCTGAGAATTTTTTTCTTTGAAGGGTTTTACTGTACTGATTTTTTAAGTCTATTTTGATGATACCTGCTAATTTCTGGGTTGGTGGTTTCCAATAAATAGCACTTGAGTGGTAGAGAATAAGAAAGTGATGGAGAGGCTTATTCCCTCCTCTCTAGAAATCACATAGAGCACAGATTAATGCATGAGTATCAAAGTTTTGTTTCTGATAAAGTTACCAGGAGTAGTAAATTGTTATATTCCTAGACAGTTGATTTTCACAAATGTATAAAATAGAACTTAATTTTCACTACTTTATTCCATTATTAAAATAAAAGACTTAATTTGAAATAATTGAGAGAAAGGCTCATCTGATCATTATGGGGGAAAGTAAACAAGCAGCTTTATTACTTCAAACAACACCATCCAGATTACAAGTGAAAAATCTAAATAGAAACCCTTTTTAAACTCCTATTCAGAGTAGGCGTATAGTATATTACAGTGCCTCAAACAAAATAGAGCATTCATACATAAACTTTAAGGATAGAATTCAGAAGTTGAAAACATCCAAGGAACTAAAAATCATGTGAGGTATGTTTTAGCAGTTACCAAATTTAAACTGGCTGGATTTATTTTAGGTAAACACAAGAAGAATTATAAGAAGAAAAGTAACTTTGAATTTTTTTCTTTTTTTTTTTTTTTTTTTGAGAGACCAGGTCTCCCTATAGCCCTACCTGGCCTAGAACTCACTATGTAGATCGGATTGGCCTTGAACTCACAGAGATCCATCTGTCTCTCCCTGGGACTAGAGGCATGCACCACCACACCCAGCTTAAGTTTCATTACTGCATTTTCATAGCCATTTGTCCTTCTATTTTGTCCTTATCTACCCCTCCCCCAGTGCTCCCACCTTGTGAGGTTTTTATTCTTTAGATAATGGGTATTGTCAAAATACCTGCTACGATCAAAAGTAGTGGACAATGAATTAATTGTGAAATATAGTAAAGTTCTATATATTTATTTTTCTCCTCTGGAACTTATTTAGCACCTGGGTACTAATGTATTATATTTTAGAGATCATGGACAATTGAGTATGTGGGGAAAAAAATCTTGCTGTTAGGCTCAAAGAAGTTTCCTTTCTCTTTTCATCCCTTTTTCTCTCCTGTGGATGGGGTAAAACTTACTTCTTTGTAACATAAGAGAAGTAACTAAATTACACGGAGAGGCAGCTATACATTATGAAAGACAGCATTTCCCAAGTCAAATCACTGATGAAGCATCCTTACCAGTTCCCAGAAAGATTCTCCTCCGGGGACTTTGGCTGTCACGTATCTCTTTAGAAAGTGTGTGGGTCTTGCTCCTTTAAGAAGCATTCACTGGGGTGATATTACTGGTGATTTCTTGTCTGGATCCCCCACGCTGAGTTCTTGTGTTCTCTTTCACCAGAGGTCATGTCCTGCACAGCATCCCCACCGTGCTGGGTCAGCAGGAACATGGGATGACCATTTTTGTTCACCATTATTTGCCTAAACCTAGAGAAAATAAGAGCATTATTGATTTCACCTCTAGGTTTCCCCTACAAGCAATGTTTTCGCGCACACAGAGTCGTTATTTGTTTTCTCCCTTTGGGCATGTCTAAGAGGTGAAGACGGATTCTCTGCTTTTCAACTTGAGCAGGCCACTATTGAATAGAGAACATGACATGAGAATGGCTGGTTCAATCTTCTTATTTCTTCCAGCAGTCACATTGAGACAATTTCAGGCCAAGCACAAGATCAGGGATCCATTAGATCCTTTTTGTGTGTGTGCAGATTTCCAGAGAAGTCCAGATAACCTGTGCCCTCTTTTAAAAATTAAATTAAATTAGCTAACAAGGCAAAGAAAAAGAGTGTACATTTTCTGGAGGTTCCCCAGAGAGGCTCTCTATCTGTTGAAACTAATCAGAGGTTTTTCACATATTGACATAAGCATTCATTTGCTAATTAGTTGGACATTAAACTGCATGGCGCCTTCCTCGGAGCCTTGAATGAAGCCCAAGTGTGTGAGTCCTAGGGTTGTGCAAGCTCAGAGTCATTCCCTGCCCACATGTGGCTGTCCTCCTCTCTCCTTGGATAAAAGTCAGTCCTGATCGCTTTAAGGAAAGAATGAGTTAAATGGACCAATATTCTAGGCCTTAACATAAAAACCCAGCCTTTTCAGAGGCCTCCTAGCACCTGCAGCAGCAAAGTCATTTGCACATACATAAATAAATAAATTAACAATGAATAAATAATTTAATCCCAGCCACACAATGCCACCTTGCAGATTTGATCCTTCACAGCACCCAGTGAATTTTTTCATTTTTAATTCTTTTTGATAAAGTCCTCAGATACTTGCTGACTGTCAGGTTTATTTTCTTATTGTTTTCGCTTGATTAGTTCTGTATGACCTAAGGTTGCCCTTAAAATCCACATCTCTCATGAAGACATGGAAAGGCCTTCTTTTTAGCACCCCCAGAAATGGATGGAAAGGGCGTGCCACTGTTCAGTACAAAAGCCAGTAGGTTTTGAGTCACCAGTCTCCTGAGGCAGCCTTTGGTTTAACCAAGCGCAAAAATAACTCATTAAGGGGTGCCCTGTTTTTCTAGCCTCTTTATCCAGAGTGCTTGGATCGAGACCTGCATCAGGTTCTCTGAGCCTCTTTTCCTTTAGCTTTGCTGGACAGCCCCATCGGCAACAGCACCAGACCCCTGGCACCTGCACACCCACAGGGTGCTCATTCCATGATCTCCAGCAAAGATGCTGGTCTGTCTCTCTAGGGAGGAAGGCTTCTTTCTTCTTCTAAGAGTTGGCTTGGAAGCTGTGCTTTTTCTGTATTTCCCCCTCAAGCCTTATATCCAGTCTAGGCTGTGGATCCAGGGTCAGGAATCCTATTTAATTCTCAAGTCTCTATGATCCCCAAGTCTGGGATGGGTTCTTATCTCACACTGAGGCTGCCTCACCTTGTAGAAATATTACTCACCCATGGGCCATCTTCTTCCATAACCAAAATGTCCACTTCCTGAATGGGTAAAAAGTAAGATCTTTAGTTGGTTGAATAAAATAGCCTTAGTACATGGGAACTAAACTCCTCATTCTGTTTTTATTTAAAAACTTATGGGGATTGTGGGGCTGGAGAGATAGCCTAACGGTTAAGAGCACCAACTGCTCTTGCAGAGGACCCAGGTTCGATCCCCAGCCCCACATGGTGGCTAAGAACTGTCTGTAACTCCAATTCCAGGAGAACTCCAGTTCCAGGGGAATCCGAGACCCTCTTCTGACCTCTGTGGCATTGCATGACACGGATGCACAGACCTACATGCAGACAGTACACTCATACACATACAAAAATAAATAAAATTTAAAAAGATTTATGGGGATTGTTTAAAGCAGCTGTGCAGTATCCTTCAGTGGTTCTTCTTTTTTTATTACATATTTATTTATCTTGTGTGCATGTATGTGAGGGAGCATAGCATGCCACAGCTCATACATAGAGGTCAGAGGACAACCTGTGGGAGGCTATTCTCTTCTTCTGCTATGTGGGTTCTGGGATGGAATTGAGGTTGCAGGCAAGAGGGCAAGCACCTTAACTTGCTGAGCCATCTCGCCAGCCCTCCTTCAACAGTTCTGATAAAGCTCTCCATGGTCCTGGGAAATCTAAGTCTTTCAGACATTCTTTGCCAGTTTTCCCTTGTCTCATCCTCTGGACCATCAAATGGAAATGTGCTCAGCTCCATGGAGTGTTTGGATCGCCACTTTTCCACACCAGTGAGTTCCTTGAGTAGCCAGGGAAGATGCCAATGGAGATTGCAGCCCCATATGAAAGTTCATAAAAGTAGGCTTCGCTACTCAGATGAAAGTTCACTATGTTATTCAATTTCAAAACCTTATTAGATGTTTCCTTTTGTGTGATATAATTTTATGAACAGATTTGTATATGGAAATGTTTAAACATTTTCCCAGGAAAGCCAAATTATCTAGACATGCAAGAATTTGCTTCCATCGACTGAGTTCCATAAAAAGGGAGAAAAATCTTGGCCCCCAAATAAAGTCAAGATAATTTTATCAATGGAACACCTTAGCTTAGAAAGTTCTCGAATAGCACACTGGCACAAGCAATACACAAAAAGGTAAACTCTTACTACAGTAACATGTCATATGCCAAGGATGTTCTAGTTCAATCAAGCCCTTCCTACAGAAGGCATCAAGAGTTGGGGATTTACATCGGTGTCAACTCTGAACCAGTAAAAACAAACAAACCAAACATTTAATCTCCAAAAGATTAATGATCTTGAAATAGTAACACGAAAGTGTGCATGTCTCTTCAAGCATTTGTGTGAGTAGTTTGTGTTCAACATTTGCTGGGTGCTCTGTGATACAAAGGGAAATCAAAAGTTTCTGTCACTGAAGAAGGAAAAGGGGTTTGGGAAATGGCTGCTTTTCTCTTTTCTGGTGAGAATGCCCCCCCTTTTTACTGGGAAGGTTTCACCATTGGCTGTTTCCCAGCTTTGTGAAGAGCAATTTATGAAAAAGGAGAAATGTCTACACTTCCAGGAAGATGACTGAAGCAAAGAGACCCTTTAGAAACAGTAAAACCACTAAAAACACAGTGCACACTAAATTGTAGTACTTTACTCCTTTTGAAAGTTATAAATGTTTTGTTGTTGTTGTTGTTGTTGTTGTTATTTGTCTTTTCGAGACAGGGTCTCCCTGTAGCCCCAGCTGTCCTGGAACTCACTCTGTAGACCAGGCTAGCCTTGAACTCACAAGGATCTGCCTGCCTCTGTCTCCTGAATGCTAGGATTAAAGGCATGTGCCACCACACCCGGCTATAAATGTTTTAAACCTACAGGAAAACATAGAGAAGGATATAGCAAACACCAGTTACCTGCTACCAGACTCAACGATGTTAACACTTTGCTATGTTTATTTTCATTATTTTTTTTTAGAAAACAAACACTTTATGGGGCTGGAGAGATGGCTCATTGGGTAAGAGCACCAACTGCTCTTGCAGAGGATCCGGGTTCGATTCCCAGCACCCACATGGTGGCTAATAACTGTCTTTATTTCCAGTTCCAGGGGAATCTGACACCCTCCTCTGACCTCCACGGGATTGCACGACACGGGTGCACCAACCTACATGCAGACAGCACACGCATACACATTAAAAAAATAATAAAAAAAAACACTTTATGGACTATGAGAAATCCTCTTTGCCCCTTCCTCTGGTCATGTGCTGGATAGCTTTAGTGTCAACTTGACACACCTGGGTTGAGGGAGCCTCAATTGGGGAATTGGCTCCATTGGACTGGCCTGTGAACACATCTGTGCAGTATTGTCTTGATTGTTGAGCAATGTGGGAGCACCCAGCCCACTATGAGTGGTGCCACCCTGGGCAGGTTGTTGTGTACAAGAGGGCAGGCTGGGCATAGGCCAGGAGAGCAAGCCAGTAAACAGCATTCCTCCATGGCCTGTGCTTCAGCTCCTGCCTTCAGGTTCCTGCCCTGAGTTCCTGCCTTGGGCTCCCTAAGTGATGAACTGTGACCCAGGAGATGTAAGCTGAATAAACCCTTTCCTCCCCAAGTTGGTATCAGTCAGAGTGTTTTGTCACAGCAATTGAAGACAAACTAGAACAGGTCACATACTTTTCTGTGCCTCCTCAAGATAACTCCCAAGGCATTGGAGTTCTGCAGGAACCGCCATTCTCTAGGTCTTCTGATTTACTTGCTAGAATGAGTGTATTGTCCCATTTTTAAAAGTGTTTGCACACACACTTACTTGTGTACACAAAGAGGTAGATCAGAGTGAAGAATATACAAGAAAAGATTAGCCATTGATTTGCATAAAATTTAGGATTCTTTCTTTCATTTGTATATATTTTCTGCACGTTCTCATTGGTCATATATGTAAGCGATAGCAAATAATAATTAATTAATGGAAGATACTATTAACTACTAACATCTTTTACTATTTTAAAAAAATAAAAGTATTCCACTGCATAAAAAAAATATGTTAAGGCTATACCTTCCATAGCTGTCAGAAATCACTGTGCAAAATGGTTGGATTCTGCTCCTTTTTTTTTTAACATGCAAATATTCACAACAGTTAGTCATCAATAAAAGAAAATATTTCAAATGTACCTACAGTGGGATTCTATTCAGCATTAAATAAGTACTAATACATGCAGTAGCATAGATGAATATAAAATAACTATGTTGAGAAAAATAGCAAACATATAAAATTCCAGAATATACAAACTAAGCTGGGTACAGTGGTACACGCCTTTAATCTCAGCACTTGGGAGGCAGAAGCAGGTGGATCTCTGTGAGATCAAGGCCAACCTGGTCTACATATTGAGTGCCAGGCCATCTGGGGCTACAGGGAGACCCCTGTCTCTGAAACCCAAACAACAATAAGATTATACAAACTAATCCACATTTATCAAAAAGAGATTGATCATTAGTTGGGGCATTATCCAAGTAGGGAAGACATTTTGCAGTTATACACATGAACTATATTGTGTGTGGCGGGGGGTGGGTACGTGTGCAAATGCATGTGTGTACATATTGATTTAGCTCAGAGTGCTTTATCAGAAAAATAAAAAGTAAGCAGGACAATTCCATAAACCTCTTACATCAGCAAATTCTAGAGCAAGGCCAGGGAGATGGCTCAGTTAGAAAAGTGCTTGCTGTGCAGCTGTGGGGACCCAAGTTCAATTCCCAGCGCACCCATGTACAAAGCTGGTGTTGTGGCATGTAGCTGTGATTCCAGTGCTAGGAAGGAGTTGGGGAGATGGGGAGATTGCTGAGGTGTGCCGACCATTCAGCCTAGCCAAGTCAGAGAGCCCAAGGTCCAGGAGACCCTGCTTCATTTTCATTTTTTTAATAATTTTTCTTATTTTCATAAGATATTGGTTCCTGAGGAACAACACCTGGGACTGACATCTGTCTTACACACACACACACACACACACACACACACTCACTCACTCACTCACTCGAAAGCAGCGAAC
Source organism: Rhizomys pruinosus (assembly GCA_009823505.1). Taxonomy (NCBI): domain Eukaryota; kingdom Metazoa; phylum Chordata; class Mammalia; order Rodentia; family Spalacidae; genus Rhizomys; species Rhizomys pruinosus. The sequence goes on along the minus strand of VZQC01008050.1, from coordinate 105,898 downwards.
CCTCAATTGAATGATAATAAAGAGCAACATCCCATCCCTGGGTGTCTCTTAATTCTGGTGCCTTTGTGTAGCACCTATGTATGTGATTGCAGACGGAGTCAGCATCTTTACTATTTCTTCTATGTCATTCTTGCTTTTCTCTGGTTCTTCAGAAATGGCTCTATGTCCTCTTTAAAAGAAAAAAAAACTGTGTGTGTTCGTGTATGTGAACATGCCAAATACACATGTGGAGATCAGAGGACAGCTTCGGTTGTCAGTCCACACCTTGCACCTTCTACCTTGTCTTGTTCACTGATCCACAGACCAGGCGAGCTGGCCTATGAACTTCCAGGGACTCCCCTGTCTCTACTTCCCATCTCCCGGAAGGAGTACTGAGATTGCAGATGAGTGCTACTAGGTTTGGCTTTACTTGGGTTTTGAACTCAGGTTCTCACACTTGTGTGGCAAGTACTCTATCACTGAGACAGCTCCCCAGCCCTGAATTCTGTTTTCTCATTGGAATCTTGATCTGAGACCGAGGCTGTGGAGGAAGCACACGGGCAATTCTTGTGATCTTCTTTGTTTCTGCTATTTATTCTCATCAAACTTGGTGGCAACAGATTCCTTGGGCCAGTGAAGTTCACAGGGGCTCTACCTGGTCCTGAGGGCTGGATCAGGTCCAGTGTACCTCACAGGTGTTCTACCTGGTCCTGAGGGCTGAATCAGGCCCAGTGTACCTCACAGGGGCCCTGCCTTGTCCTGAGGGCTGGATCAGGCCCAGTGTACCTCACAGGGGCCCTGCCCTGTCCTGAGGGCTGGATCAGGTCCAGTGTAGCTCACAGGGGCCCTGCCCTGTCCTGAGGGTTGGATCAGGCCCAGTGTACCTCACAGGGCTCTACCTTCATTCTGAGGGTTGAGTCTTGTGCTTCTTCATTTCCTGTGTGTCATAATCTTTGTTTCTCAGAAGTCCCTGAAGAGGGGTGATCTAAGAATCAGGCTACTCATATTCCTCATGTTCTTTCTTAGCCATACTTTCACATGTGAAAATTTGTCCCTCAGTGAAAATACAATTAGATTTAACTTGCTTTTTATTTTATTTATTTTTAAGAATATTTTGTTCATTCTTTGAATTCCATATATGTTTAAAACATATTTGGATCATCTCCACCCCAGCTTCACCCTCCTACACTCCCTGTAACCTTAGCTTACATTTTAACTCTAAAAGTACATAATAAAGATCTTTGTCCATGGCAGGCAGAGTGGAGGACAATGAACTCACCCATCCCTCCAAAAGAGGAGAGCCAGTAGGAAAGACCCGGAGCTTTGCCACAGGCCGGCGCTTCATCTGAACTCGTGACTCTGCAGTGCAGTACATGTCTCCATTGCACAGACATCGGATCTTGAATATCTCCCAAAGGCTCATGTTCTAAGGACTTGGTCCCTACCACAAAGCCCTTTGGGAAGTAGAAACTTTAGGAGTAAGATGCTAGAGAGGAAATTAGGTGGTTAGAGGCATTTCTGCAGCGGTAACGGGGCCTCAGCCCCTTTCCTTCTCTTTTTACTTCCTAACAAGCATCTCACTGTGCCTTATGTCCCACCATGATGTACTTACTGATTTCCGAAGGTTCCAGAACAAACATCTCTATCCCATGGTCTCTGTTATTTGTTACAGGAATGGAGAGCCGAACAGCACAGGTGTGAATCCTGCCTGACCAGTGGAGGATCACACTACATAGGCTTCTTAAGATGGTGATCGTCAACAGTGAGGGAGTGAACAGCTGGGATCGTTGTGGGGCTTGTTACCCAGCTGGGTGGTTGGTGAAGTCAACAGTAAAAAGTTTACCACATGAAAGTAGTCTCTTAGGGACCCAAGAGATGGCTCGGCAGTTAAGAGCCCTGGCTGCTCCTGTAGCCAATCCGGGTTCTATTCCTAGCACTCACATGGCAGCTAACATTTCAAAGCACGGTGCATTTACATGCATTCAGGCAACACACGGATACATATAAAATAAAAATAAAATATTGAAAAAAGAAAGGACTCTCACAGAAGCCATTGTTAACAAATATATCATTTCTCTATAGTAATAGATTTGTATTGACCCAGGAAGAGGCAAACTTATACATTTAAGTGCTATTTTTTTCCATCCTGTACATTCACTGCCTGTTTTATTGTGTATGCTGTTTTGAAGTGAGTTTCTGTCACCAAAGCCTACTTTAAATTCATCAAATCTCCCATCACTACCACAGCTTCTTTAAAGGACTCTAAACTCCTATGATTCATCCAGTTCTAAACTAAGTAGCCAGGAAAAGCATGGTGGTGTGTGTGCATAATTCCAGCACTTGGGATGCAACAGAGGATCACAAGTCTGAGGCCAGTCTGGGTTACATATTGACACCATGTATCCTTAATTACTTTCTATTGCTGTAATAAAACACTGACCACACAGATCATAGGAACATTTGTATCTTTTAAATGTTTTTAAACATTTTTTTTTTTTTTGGTGTTTTGAGAGAGGTCCTCCTGTAGCCCCAGCTGTCCTGGACATCACATCTGTAGACCAGGCTGAGCCCTTGCATCTCACAAAGATCCGCCTGGCCTGCTGCCTGCCCGAGTGCTAGGACTAAAAGGTGCGCCAACCGCACCTGGCTCATGTTAATGTTTTTAAATGACTTCTAAAAAGAACATGATGGCGCCGGGCGGTTGGCTCATGCTTTAGTCCTAGGCACTCAGAGGCAAGTGCAGGGATCTTGTGAGTTCAAGGCCAGCCGTGGTCTAACACGAGTAGGTTCCTAGGACCAGCTTGGGCTCCAGGGGAGACCCTGTCTCGAAAAAAGACCAAAACAAAACAAAAAAAAAGAAAGAACATGATGAGATGAAAAATGTAAGGATTTGGTCCATAATTATTGATTCTTAATTATAAAAAATGGGCATATTTCGTAACATTCCTTCCAGAAGATAGAAGTACGTTTTCTGCATGGTTCTGAGCACTGAGTCTTAAAAGATATTGCAGTTTTTTCAAAGGTGATTTCCAGAGTAAAATTCAATCAGCACGTTATTTGTCATTTAGTATTGAACACTAGAGCAATGGTTGAATGTCTTTAATCACTACAAACATGTCCTGATATATTGATAAGGTCATGTTGTTAAATCGCATATTTTCAAACTTAACTGGTGTTTTTGAGATGTTGAGACCAGGTATGGAGCATATACACCTCACTATTATTGTTCTGCTTGTATTCTTGCATTACTGGGGAGTAAACCCTGGAGAACTTACTTCAGTGTAGCTAGGACTGCAGTTGCTTTTAAGGGTGTACCAGCTTCGCCTCGTCAGTTGCAGCTTCCTGATTCTGTGTTGCAGCTATTTCAGAACTTTCAGTCACGTTCAGTCTTTTTTGGTGTTAAAACTTAATTGAATTAGTTTTTTTTTCTACAGTAATTCACAATCTGTTCTTTGAGTAGGTTGGCACCTATTTGTAAGTCTTTTTTTTTTTTTTTTTTTTTTGGTCTTTTCGAGACAGGGTCTGCCCTGTAGCCCCAGCTGGCCTGGAACTCACTCTGTAGACCAGCTGGCCATTGAACATCACAAAGATCCGCCTGCCTTGCCTCCCAAGTGCTAGATTAAAGGCATGTCGCCACCACGCCCGGCTTATTTATAAGTCTTAAAATAATGATGACTTAAAGGAGCCAAATACATAGTTTTGCTTGGTACTATTGAGCATGAATAGCAGTAGTTTTCATTAATGCAACTCTCATATGTCAGAATTTACATGTTGATCACAGAAAAATCCATCAGCAAAATTATACAATAGTCATCTGGTGTAATGAGGAAGCGAAGGAATTTTAATGTAATAAATGGATGGTAATAAACTAAGCACACAGTAAGTATATAATAGATGTTTATTTGTAAATTATGAATATAAATTTTTTCCACCAGTTTTTCCTTATTTCTTAAAAATTTCCAAATGCTTGACCTCAGTGGTTGTCAACCTAGCTGCATGTTAGAATGCCTGCAGAGCTTAGAAAATATTGATACCCAAGTCCCTTCCCATAACAACTAAGTCAAAATCATTCCTTTCTAAAATCATTCTACATGGTTCTGGTGGACACACCAGGTTTCAGAAAAAATAATTCTCTATAAAATTTGTAATTATACAGATGTTTTTGAAAATACTACGAAAGTACTTTCTTGGAAATAATTACAATCTACCTTTTTTCCCTGTTTTAAAAATAAAACCTACCAATAGTTAAACATGTAAACCCTTGCAATGTTTCATCTTTTCTGCCCCCTTTGCCTTTAAAACTTAAAAACTAACCTTATTTGAAAAATCATTTTATAAAAATTACAGATGAGATGGCTTGAGAGATGGCCGAGTGGTTAGAGCACCGACTGCTCTGCAGAGGATCTAGGTTTGATCCCCAGCCCCACATGGCAGCTGAAAACCATCTTTAACTCCAGTTCCAGGGGATCCGACGCCCTCTTCTGACCTCTGCATGCATGATATGGGTGCACAGACCTACATTGCAGACAGTACAGTACATTCAAATACAGACAAAAAAATTAAAAAATATAAAAGAAATATTTAAAAAATACAGATGATGAAATGGATAATATTATGTGCTGTTTAAATGACCTTCTCCATTATTACACTATTAGTCTTCTTATTACACTATTGGTTTTCTATTACGCTATTGAGTCTTCTCAGAATTAGATGCTGTTTAAATGACCTTGTCCATTATTATACTGCTATGTTGTGATAGTCTCTTCCAGAATTAGATGTCTGACTTTTTTTTAAAATCATTCTCCCTTTAAAATTTTTTTAGGTATCTTGTTCAAGTACAATTGAAATGCTAGAATTTAATAGGAGTGGATATGAGTTACCTGGGAAGACTGTCTGCATAACTTGGTACAGACTTTTGATACATGTGATTATTTTGCATTGTGGAATGGTTATTGACACATAAGGTCTTTAGTAATAATATTCCTGAATAAATGTGTTTGTGAATTTTCTAAAAAGAAAAAAAAGCACTTGGGGGCTAGAGATGGCTCAGCGTTATTAAGAGCACCAACTGCTCTTGCAGAGGACCTGGGTTCGATTCCCAGCACCCACAATGGCAGCTGGAGAAACCTCTTTAACTCCAGTTCCAGGGGAATCCGACGACGCCATTCTTCTAACTTCCGCGGCATACACACACATGGGTGCACCAAACCTACATGCAGACAGTACACTCTTACACAAAAAGTAATAAATAAATTAAATTAAAAAAAAAATTTTTTTTTAAAAACCACTGCCCAAAGCCAACTAGGAGAAGAAAGAGTTTATCTGCTTCACTCTTCCAAGCGACAGTCTATCACCAAGGGAGTCAGGGCGGGGGGAACTCAAGCAGGACTGAAGCAGAGGCCAAGGGGAACTGCTTATTGGTCTGCTTCCCCTGGCTTGCTCAACTACTTTTCTTTTTCTCTCTTTTTTTTTTTTTTTTTTTTTTTAGATAGGGTCTCCTCTCTCCCTGCTCCTAGAATTCACTGTGTAAACCAGCTGGCTTGATCTCATAGAAGTCTGTCTGCCTCTACCTCTTGAGTGGTTGGATTAAGGGCATCACCACCACCACCCCCAGCTTCAACTATGTTTCTTAGACATCCCAGGCCTACCTGCCAAGGATGGTACAGTCCACAGTGAACTGGGCCCTCCTAGTCAATCACAATTAAGAATTTATCACAGACATCCACAGGCCAGTCTGATGGAAACAATTTCTCAACTGGGGTTCTTCTTCCTTGGTGACTCTATTTTATGTCGAGTTGACAAAAACTAAACAGCACACATCCTATCTCAAATATTAAACAGACAAACAAATATAAAATTAGCAACTTGAGACTCCTGTAAGCTAATTCATTCTCCTCGTTTCATGTGATTTAATGGAACTGGGGTGGGCGCCTATGCCAGGAGTGGTTGTTGATCTCGAAGAGAACCAAGAGTTGTTGAGTTAAACCCTTTTTTTATTTTAATTTTTATTTATTATTTTATTTATTTTTATTTTTTTAACTGAAGAAATCAAGTCCCAGAGAGTTGGTGTGACACTTAGCTCAGAGCTTACTCGTTTTAACACTTAGCAGAACCAAGACCTGAGAAAGGAACTCATATTCTGATTTTCTGCTTAGTATGTTGATGTAAACTTAACCCTGCAGCTATGTTGAATTTCTGTGCTGTTCTATAAGCCCTCAAGAATCACATTAACTATAATGATCATTTGGAGTTTCTGGTGAATTCCAATATTTTATGTTACATAAATAAAAATTGGCACCTAGTTCTGAGATTCTTCTTATTATAACTCAATGAAATCTGTCATCAGAAAACAAGTCTTTCTTTGCTCCTTTCATTTTCTTCCCTAAAGTTGTTAAATACAATTTTAAAAATTTGATTCCCAAATGCTATCAGGCAGTAGAAAAATAACTTGAAGATTTAGGTGAGATGAGCTTCAGATAACTTACACAAGAAGATATTTACGGTCCTTTTAAAGAGGTAAAAAACATTATTTTGTTTAAAGATTTTTTTTAAGGTCATATTATCAACTGACCTCCCTGCAGTTAATTTTTCATCCAAATATACTCCTTACCAAAGAATAAATTATGACCTAGTTTAAGAGAAGAAATAGATGATTTTTAAAAGAGAATCAAATGTCATAATTGGTCATTAGACATAATTTATGCATGTATTAATTTTGCAGAATTTATCGGAAGCCTCTTCTCTGCTGTGCAGCCTGCCTTCTTTTGAAAAGCTTCTGGAAATGGTGTCGAGACATAGAATACTCAAAGGGACAAAACTGAGCTGGAAGTGTGTCTCTACAAGGTCTAATTTATCCCCATGCTTTTCAAAATTCCAGTTTTCGGTGTTCTGTTACAACTACAACACAGAATTAAACCACAAGTTCAGTAGTTATCCTGAAATAACAAGAGGAGAGATCCATACTCTATGAGAAACACTAACCAGTAATCAAGACAAGATCCTGAGTATCCTGGAATTCCAAAGACATTTTGACCACTCTCTAAAATCTGCCTGTTTTTGAGATACCAAAATCAGCTCCCTAGCAGGAGGGACAACTACTTAGGGAGATGGTCTCTAAGATTGCCACCTGCAATTCTGCTATCCTTTCTCACAGAGCAGGAGCAGGAGTAAGACCTGCCAAGCCCAGCGCATCCCAGTGAACCCTGTGTGAGTGAACTGTAGAGCATCCCAGTGAGCCCTGTGATCCTATATCATGGTGTAACCATCAGAACTTCACAGCAAGGTTATCCTTGGGCTTCCCGTGGGTGAGGATCACAGTAGAAAAGAGTGAACAGTCACATTGCCGCTTGTGACTTCTCCCAGACAGGACATACTCTTGGGTTCATCTCTCCTACCACCCCATCCTTACAGAGACTGACTTCTCATGCTACTGCTAAAACTCAGAGTATGGCTCCTGACTCTGTTTACTGTCTCCAGTGAATAAGGAATTTTATTCTGTGGTTTGAGAGCTAGCTTTCTTTTACATTAAGTTGTTCCCCTAAGAGATTTTTTTCATTTATTTTAAAAGATGTTTAGAAAATGTAAGTACAGTAGTTTTAAAGCTCATTGTCTAGTAACATGAGAAAGACAAGAATCAAGAATATGGATCTTGGGCGTGGGTAGGTGGTGAAAACAAAGTACCTGCGAGGTGGCTTGTAGGTACCGACTGCTAGTTTGTATCACTCTTTTATTATAAAATTTATCGAAGCCATTTTCTCCTCTCATTAGACTTTTTCTATTTTTAGCTTTTCGATTTCCTTTGGGTTTCTTTGTGAAGTTTATACTTTATGCAAATTTTTTGAAAGGGGGAGGGCGACTAGTAATAGCTGCCCAGAAAATCTCATGGGCTCCCCCTGCTGCTTTTCAGCTGGCTGTGCAAGTCTCTGCTATTTCCTTTTTTTTTTGGTCTTTTCGAGACAGGGTCTCCCTGTAGCCCCAGCTGGCCTGGAACTCACTCTGTAGACCAGGCTGGCCTTGAACTCACAAAGATCCGCCTGCCTCTGCCTCCCAAGTGCTAGGATTAAAGGCATGCGCCACCACGCCCGGCTTATTTATAAGTCTTAAAATAATGATGACTTAAAGGAGCCAAATACATAGTTTTGCTTGGTACTATTGAGCATGAATAGCAGTAGTTTTCATTAATGCAACTCTCATATGTCAGAATTTACATGTTGATCACAGAAAAATCCATCAGCAAAATTATACAATAGTCATCTGGTGTAATGAGGAAGCGAAGGAATTTTAATGTAATAAATGGATGGTAGTAAACTAGGCACACAGTAAGTATATAATAGATGTTTGATTTGTAAATTATGAATATAAATTACCTTCTCCACCAGTTTTCCATTTATTTTATTAAAAATTTCAAAATGAGTTGACTCAGTGGTTGTCAACCTAGCTGCATGTTAGAATGCCTGCAGAGCTTAGAAAATATTGATACCCAAGTCCCTTCCCATAACAACTAAGTCAAAATCATTCCTTTCTAAAATCATTCTACATGGTTCTGGTGGACAACCAGGTTTCAGAAAAAATAATTCTCTATAAAATTTGTAATTATACAGATGTTTTTGAAAATACTAGAAAGTACTTTCTTGGAAAATAATTACAATCTACCTTTTTTCCCTGTTTTAAAAATAAAACCTACCAATAGTTAAAATGTAAACTTGCAATGTTTCATCTTTCTGCCCCCTTTGCCTTTAAAACTTAAAAACTAATCTTATTTGAAAAATCATGTTTAAAAATTACAGATGAGATGGGGCTGGAGAGATGGCCTAGTGGTTAAGAGCACCGACTGCTCTTGCAGAGGATCTAGGTTTGATCCCCAGCACCCACATGGCAGCTGAAAACCATCTTTAACTCCAGTTCCAGGGGATTCCGACGCCCTCTTCTGACCTCTGCTGCATTGCATGATATGGGTGCACAGACCTACATGCAGACAGTACAGTACATTCAAATACATACAAAAAAATTAAAAAATATTAAAAGAAAGTATTTTAAAAAATACAGATGAGAAATAGTAATAATTATGTGCTGTTTAAATGACCTTCTCCATTATTACACTATTAGTCTTCTTATTACACTATTGGTTTTCTATTACACTATTGAGTCTTCTCAGAATTAGATGCTGTTTAAATGACCTTGTCCATTATTATACTGCTATGTTGTGATAGTCTTCTTCTCAGAATTAGATGTTTGACTTTTTAAAATCATTCTCCCTTTATAAATTTTTTTAGGTATCTTGTTCAAGTACAATTGAAATGCTAGAATTTAATAGGAGTGGATATGAGTTACCTGGAAAGACTGTCTGCATAACTTGGTACAGACTTTTGATACATGTGATTATTTTGCATTGTGGAATGGTTATTGACACATAAGGTCTTTAGTAATTTTGTTTCCTGAATAAATGTATGTTTGTGAATTTTCTAAAAAGAAAAAAAAAGCACTTGGGGCTGGAGAGATGGCTCAGCAGTTAAGAGCACCAACTGCTCTTGCAGAGGACCTGGGTTCGATTCCCAGCACCCACATGGCAGCTGAGAACCGTCTTTAACTCCAGTTCCAGGGGAATCCGACGACGCCTTCTTCTAACTTCCGCGGCATTACACAACATGGGTGCACCAACCTACATGCAGACAGTACACTCTTACACAAAAAGTAATAAATAAATTAAAAAAAAATTTTTTTAAAAACCACTGACCAAAGCCAACTAGGAGAAGAAAGAGTTTAGTTCATCTTGCTCTTCCAAGCGACAGTCTATCACCAAGGGAAGTCAGGGCGGGAACTCAAGGCAGGGACTGAAGCAGAGGCCACAGAGGAACTGCTTATTGGTTGCTTCCCCTGGCTTGCTCAACTACTTTTCTTTTTTCTCTCTTTGGAGGGGTTTAGAGGGTTGAGACAAGGTCTCCCTATAGTCTCAACTCACTTGGAACTCACTCTGTAAACCAGGCTGGCCTTGATCTCATAGAAGTCTGTCTGCCTCTACCTCTTGAGTGGTTGGATTAAGGGCATCACCACCACCACCCCCAGCTTCAACTATGTTTCTTAGACATCCCAGGCCTACCTGCCAAGGGGATGGTACAGTCCACAGTGAACTGGGCCCTCCTATGTCAATCACAATTAAGAATGTATCACAGACATATCCACAGGCCAGTCTGATGGAAACAATTTCTCAACTGGGGTTCTTCTTCCTTGGTGACTCTATTTTATGTCGAGTTGATAAAAACGAACTAGCACATCCTATCTCAAATATAAACAGACAAACAAATATAAAATTAGCAACTTGAGACTCCTTAAGCTAATTCATTCTCCTCGTTTCATGTGATTTAATGGAACTGGGGTGGGCGCCTATGCCAGGAGTGGTTGATCTCAAAGAGAACCAAGAGTTGTTGAAGTTAAACCCTTTTATTTATTTATTTTTATTTATTTATTTATTTATTTTTTATTTTTTTAACTGAAGAAATCAAGTCCCAGAGAGTTGGTGTGACACTTAGCTCAGAGCTTACTCGTTTTAACACTTAGCAAAACCAAGACCTGAGAAAGGAACTCATATTCTGATTTTCTGCTTAGTATGTTGATGTAAACTTCGCCCTGCAGCTATGTTGAATTTCTGTGCTGTTCTATAAGCCCTCAAGAATCACATTAACTATAATGATCATTTGGAGTTTCTGGTGAATTCCAATATTTTATGTTACATAAATAAAAATTGGCACCTAGTTCTGAGATTCTTCTTATTATAACTCAATGAAATCTGTCATCTGAAAACAAGTCTTTCTTTGCTCCTTTCATTTTCTTCCCTAAAGTTGTTAAATACAATTTTAAAAATTTGATTCCCAAATGCTATCAGGCAGTAGAAAAATAACTTGAAGATTTAGGTGAGATGAGCTTCAGATAACTTACACAAGAAGATATTTAGGTCCTTTTAAAGAGGTAAAAAACTATTTTGTTTAAAGATTTTTTTTAAGGTCATATTATCAACTGACCTTCCCTGCAGTTAATTTTTCATCCAAATATACTCCTTACCAAAGAATAAATTATGACCTAGTTTAAGAGAAGAAATAGATGATTTTTAAAAGAGAATCAAATGTCATAATTGGTCATTAGACATAATTTATGCATGTATTAATTTTGCAGAATTTATCGGAAGCCTCTTCTCTGCTGTGCAGCCTGCCTTCTTTTGAAAAGCTTCTGGAAATGGTGTCGAGACATAGAATACTCAAAGGGACAAAACTGAGCTGGAAGTGTGTCTCTACAAGGTCTAATTTATCCCCATGCTTTTCAAAATTCCAGTTTTCGGTGTTCTGTTACAACTACAACACAGAATTAAACCACAAGTTCAGTAGTTATCCTGAAATAACAAGAGGAGAGATCCATACTCTATGAGAAACACTAACCAGTAATCAAGACAAGATCCTGAGTATCCTGGAATTCCAAAGACATTTTGGCCACTCTCTAAAATCTGCCTGTTTTTGAGATACCAAAATCAGCTCCCTAGCAGGAGGGACAACTACTTAGGGAGATGGTCTCTAAGATTGCCACCTGCAATTCTGCTATCCTTTCTCACAGAGCAGGAGCAGGAGTAAGACCTGCCAAGCCCAGCGCATCCCAGTGAACCCTGTGTGAGTGAACTGTAGAGCATCCCAGTGAGCCCTGTGATCCTATATCATGGTGTAACCATCAGAACTTCACAGCAAGGTTATCCTTGGGCTTCCCGTGGGTGAGGATCTCAGTAGAAAAGAGTGAACAGTCACATTGCCGCTTGTGACTTCTCCCAGACAGGACATACTCTTGGGTTCATCTCTCCTACCACCCCATCCTTACAGAGACTGACTTCTCATGCTACTGCTAAAACTCAGAGTATGGCTCCTGACTCTGTTTACTGTCTCCAGTGAATAAGGAATTTTATTCTGTGGTTTGAGAGCTAGCTTTCTTTTACATTATTTAAGTTGTTCCCCTAAGAGATTTTTTTCATTTATTTTAAAACATGTTTAGAAAATGTAAGTACAGTAGTTTTAAAGCTCATTGTCTAGTATCATGAGAAAGACAAAAATCAAGAATATGGATCTTGGGCGTGGGTAGGTGGTGAAAACAAAGTACCTGCGAGGTGGCTTGTTGGTACCGACTGCTAGTTTGTATCACTCTTTTATTATAAAATTTATCGAAGCCATTTTCTCCTCTCATTAGACTTTTTCTATTTTTAGCTTTTCGATTTCCTTTGGGTTTCTTTGTGAAGTTTATACTTTATGCAAATTTTTTGAAAGGGGGAGGGCGACTAGTAATAGCTGCCCAGAAAATCTCATGGGCTCCCCCTGCTGCTTTTCAGCTGGCTGTGCAAGTCTCTGCTATTTGAATTGCCAGAAACCTAATTTCCTGTAGGATTGAAAGATCTAAGAAGCAGATTAATACTTCATTCCTGAAAGTTTACAAAATCGGGCAGGAATGGAAGACTCTTTCAGCATGTTATCTGGGCTGTTACTTAAGCTAAGGTGAGGGGAGTGTCCTCTTTGATCTAAGAAGCTTGAAGAATGAATAATATAAAGTCACATCTGATCTAAAATGGAATGGTTACAACCTAGAGGTGCTTTTGGTCAGTTCACTTTTTTTGTGTGTTTTTTTTATTATTTTTTATGTGTATGAGTGTACTGTCTGCATGTAGGTTGGGGCACCCGTGTCGTCCATTGCTGCGGAGGTCAGAAGAGAGCGTCGGATTCCACTGGAACTGGAGTTGAAGACGGTTCTTAGCCGCCATGTGGGTGCTGGGAATCGAACCTGGGTCCTCTGCAAGAGCAGTCGGTGCTCTTAACCACTGAGCCATCACCCGGCCCCCCCTTTTTTTTTCTTGTTTTTGTCTGTAAAAAAGTAAGAAAAAGTAATGTACTTTTAAATTATGCCACTAATGGAGTTTAAGCATCTTGAAACTACTTGTGGATTAGTTTAAATGCATGTTCCTTAATTTAGTGTGAATTTTCAGTAAAGTAACTAAATATTAACATGCATTTTCATGTAAGTATGCACTAATAGGGTATTATACTATCTTGCAAATTCAAACCATTCAAATATATGCATTTCATCAGATTACAGATGTATATAATGAACAGTTACACTACTCACCACCCCTAATGGACATATTAGGGATATAATGGCGGTCAAAACATAAAATTTGTGTTGATGAAATGGCTCATCAGGGAAAGGCACTAGCTGCCAAGCCTGAGAATCACATAGTGGAAGGAGAGAATCTACTCATGTAAGTTGTCTTCTGACCTCCAAGTGTGTATCTGTATACACACACACACACACACACACACACACACTAATAAATTATATTCAAATCAACAAAACAGAAGTGTCTTCCTTTGTATCCTTTATAATCTACTAAAGAAGACATTCATGGAATAAAACAGTTATATACATGTATAATCATACACTATGAAGCAGAGGCTGGAGAAATGGTTCAAAGGTTAAGGACACTGGCTGCTCTTGCGGAGGATCTGCGTTCCATTCCCAGCAACCACATGGTTACTAACAACCATCTCTAACTCCAGTTTCAGGGGATTCAACACCTTCTTCTGGCCCCAATTACATGCACAGGTGTAGTTACATACACACAGACAAAACACACATAAAATAAAAAATTTTAAACAAAAAAAAGAAACTCCAAAGCACTCCTTGGATATTATACCAAAAGTACAAGTAGTGAAAGACAAACACAGAACATGGACTTCATTAAAATTAAACTATTGCTTATATGGGCTGGAGAGATGGTTCAGTGGTTAAGAGTGCCTACTGCTCCTGCAGAGGACCCAGGTTCGATTCCCAGCACCTACATGGCAGCTAAGAACCGTCTTTAAGCCGTGTGTGGTAGCTCATGCCTTTAATCCTAGCACTCGGGGAGGCACAGGCAGGGTGATCTCTGTGAATTCAAGGTGAGTTCGCAGAGACAGAAAGTAGATGACGGTTATGCAGATGTATCAGGAGGGAAATAGGTTTCCAGAAATTGACTCAAAAGGGGACATTTATGGGGCTGGAGAGATGGCCTAGCGGTTAAGAGCGCCGACCGCTCTTACAAAGGACCCGGGTTCAATCCCCAGCACCCACATGGCGGCCGAGAACTGTCTGAAACTCCAATTCCAGGAGAACTCCAGTTCCAGGGGAATCCGACACCCTCTTCTGACCTCCTCGGCATTGCACGACACGGGTGCACAAACTTGCATTCAGACAGTACATTTATACATATACATAAATAAAATTAATTAAAAAAAATTTTTTAAGTGGACATTTATTTTTAAGTGTCTATTTAATGTTTAATTTTTTCTTATTTTACTCTTTCTTTTTGGGTGCAGTGATGTATGTCTTCAACCCCAGTACTTGAGAGTTAAAGGCAAGTGGATCTCTTTGAGTTTGAGGCTGGCCTACATAGCAAGCTCCAGGGCAGCCTAGAGGGTCTACATAGTGAATTTCTCATATATACATATACATATATATATATATATATTCATTTCTGTTTCTCATATATATTCATATTATATATATTAGCCTTTCTTGTTTACATTTTTTTATTTTTTTGGTCTTTTTGAGACAGGGTCTCCCTGTAGCTCCAGCTAGCTTTGAACTCACAGAGATCCTCCTGCCTCTACCTTCCGAGTGCTGGTATGAAGGGGTGTACCAACACACCTGGCCTTAACTTGCTTATATTTGTATTCATTTTTCTTAGCTCCCAAATCTTCATTTCTTAGGCATTAACAAATATAATCATTTGTTTTAGTTCATAATATACATCAAATTTTGATAGAACTATAATACAAATACATAATTAAAATTTAAAATGTATATAAGTGCTGACTAGGTACAAAGTTTCACTATAGAAAATGAAAGGGTTGGGCTGGAGAGATAACCTAGCGGTTAAGAGCACTGACTGCTCTTGCAGAGGACCAGGGTTCGATCCCCAGCACCCACATGGAGGCTGAGAACCGTCTGTAACTCCAATTTCAGGAGAACTCCAGTTCCAGGGGAATCTGAGACCCTCTTCTGACCTCTGCGGCATTGTACGACACGGGGTGCACAGACCTGCGTGCAGACAGTACATTCATACACATACAAAAAAATAAATAAAAAAAATTAAAAAAAAGAATGTAAAAAAATAAATATTTAAAAATTTGCTTACTGTAATTTTCTGGATCTTTGTTTTGTTTGACTAGTAGAATATTAAATGTTTAAGTGCCTAATTCTTTTTTATTAAACATGGTCTCCTATAGCCCAGGATGACCCTGAGCTTCTGATCTTCCTGTGTCCACATTCCTGATAACAGGCAGGTGCCACCAGCCCTTGGTTTTGTGCGGGTCTGGGTCTCAACCCAAGGCTTTGAGCATGATAGACAAGGTCTCTAACAAGAGCTGCATCCCTAAGCCCTCAAATCTTAAATTCTTATTAGACATTCTATTATCTTTATTCTTTTCTCTAACAGGCACAATCCTGTCTATAGTTTTGTAATGCAACTTGGTTTATATCAAGTGTTTTTCCATATATATATATATATATAGATATATATAATTTGCATTCCTGAAATCATTATTTTTTGTTTCCATGACAAATATGAGCTTGATTAAGATCAATTTTAGTGGTTGTCTAAAAACCATTCACCTACGGCTCTGGATTTTTGGGTTACTCTCACTCCTAAAGATAATTCCTATAATTTGTTCAAGTTTGGAAATTGATATTTGACAAAAAAGCTGCTGTCATTTTAATTAAGTAACTTATTTTAAAAATATTATTTATTTACTTATTTTTACTATTGTGTATGAGTGTTTTATCTGCATGTATGTATGTGCACCACATGTGTGCAGTGCCCACAGAGGTCAGAAGACGGCATCAAATCCCCTGGTTGTGAACTGCAATTTGGGTCCTGGGAATCAAACCTGAATCCTCTGGAAGGGGAGTAAATATTTTTAACTGCTGAGCCATCTCTTCAGAAAAATAAGAGTTTGTATTTTGTGTTGCTGTACGTACAAAGAGACATTCAGCTGTCCAGTTTTGAAGCCATGGAAAACCATACCTTTATGCAGGAAAAAAGGGAATTCCTATACTAAAACTAGTCTAAGAAAGTGGAAGAATGGCCCTGATTGTGGCCATTGCTATGTAGAAGAAAAGACACTGCATTGGCAAGCAATAGCTCCTAGTTCAAATCTTAGCTCTGCGATAGGATGCCCACAAACCTTTGGACCAACTCTCTGAGTCAGCCATCAACAAATTTTGGGTAACAGTCTCCTGCAGGGATTATTGTGGAAATAATGAGATGGAGTCTGAAAGCATCAGACACTATGCCAGAGGAGTGGCTGGGGGAGCATCAAGGGCCACCTTAGAGAGCCTGGGCTCCCTCTTAACCCTGGGCTCTACTGTGGCCTCTCCAAAGGCGATTTTACTGTACAAATGCAGCTGTAAGACAACTCCCATAGCTCTTATCTTAGCAGGTCACTCTTCTGAACTCTTCCATTTGGAATGTTTGGAGCTGTTGCTGGACATGACATTTCCTAAAGCAATCTTGCTTCCCCCGATTTTTTTCCTTTTTTCCATTCCATGCATGCGTGCGAGTGCACCTGTGTCATGCAATGCCCAAGGAGGGCAGAAATAGACATTGGATTCCCCTGGAACTGGAGTTACAGATTCTTAGCCACCACGTGGATGTTGAGAATCGAATCCAGGTTATTGGCAAGAGCAACCAGTACTCCTAACCGCTGAGCCATCTTTCCAGCTTTTGCTTTTAAAATAAACACAATAAAGGAGGCTAGTCAGTAAAAGCATCTAGATTCCTATTTATCTCTAGGTCATTTTGCTTGTCCTCTCCTTAGCACTTTGCCTAGACCTGTTCCTTTAACTTTCCAACCCACCTGCTATCATCTCAATAACTTCCCACTATCTCCCGTGTGAGGACATAACATTGCTTAATGCCTTGCTTTTGTATTGCTTCTGCTTGAGCCAGCATAAAAGGGTTAGTCAAAGAATATAATAGAACTACAGACCTTCATAATAACTGGGTCTAACTTCAGTGGATGGTTCTTCCCTCTGGCCCATGTTTCTATCCATAGACACACTGTGACATAGGCAGAAATCCTGTGCATACACACATGTGGCTCTCTGGGCCCTGCAATGCTAGCTGCACACCGGTATGTAAGTGCATCTCCCTTCTTAGCTGCAAAAAAGTATTTTAAAAATCCATGTTCTGGTGCAATCTTTCTGTTGTTGTTCTTTTAATGTGCATCCCTCTCCACAAGAAATATTTATAACTGGGTTATTGGTACTAGCGTCCACATATGAGAGATACCATTTGTCGTTTGTTTTTCTGGGACTGTGTTACTTCACTTAACATGATGTCTTCAAGCTCCATCCATTTACCTGCAAAGTTCATGATGTTGTCTTTCTTTACTGCTGCATAGAATTCCATTGTGTACATGTACCACATTTTCTCTATCCACTCGTCAGTTGAGAGGCATTTGGGTTGATTCCAGTTTTTTGCTATTGTGAACAGAGCGGCAATAAATATAGCTGTGCATATATCTCTGCAGTAAGATGAGTCTTGTGGGTGTATACCCAGGAGTGGTATGACTGGGTCAAATGGCAGGATCATTTCGAGTCTTCTAAGGCTTCATTAGTAGGATCGAAAGGTTAAGCCTGGCCAAGCTGGCAGCCCATGAAAGAAAACAGCCAGAACTGACTAGAGACCAAGACATCAGCTCCAGAGAAAGTAGAGTGTTTTGCTTCTCATCCACCTGTGCCCCTTTTCTTTTCTTTTTTTTTAATTTTTTTTTATTAATTTTATTTATTTCTGTATGTGTATGAATGTACTGTCTGCATGCAAGTTTGTGCACCCGTGTCGTGCAATGCCGCGGAGGTCAGAAGCGGGTCTCGGATTCCCCTGGAACTGGAGTTCTCCTGGAATTGGAGTTTCAGACGGTTCTCAGCCTCCATGTGGGTGCTGGGGATCGAACCCGGGTCCTCTGTAAGAGCGGTCGGCGCTCTTAACCGCTAGGCCATCTCTCCAGCCCCATGTGCCCCTTTTCTAAGCCTAGGGAACAATCTGAGGAAGAGGGGGCGTGGTAGAATGTAAGGGCTTCGATTGGGGTTAATGGTGAAACTACAACAATATAGACTGGACACTCATTTGATCAACTTGATTGAACATACAAGCCCCCCCTTTCAGGATGGTGGGACCCATGAGCTGTGTGGGTTTCGGCACAACTGCTTGCAAATTGGTTTTACATGAAGGATGCTTGTACTCACAAATGATCACCTATTGTTAAAAAAGATGAAAACAAAACAAAACAAAAAAGCAGAGAAAGATGCAGAAAACTTACGGCAGAATGCACGATCTGCGATGGGTAGGGGTGGGGTGGGGGGAAGGGAAGGGGATATATGCCTGAACTGAATTGGAAAATGATGTATGAAATACACAAAGCATCAATAAAAATAAATAAAAAAAATCCATGTTCTGAGGTCTAAGCAGACCCAATAAATAAAACTTATTTTTTCCACCTATCTGTGCTAAGAACCACCTGAGATGTAGATGTAGGTATCAAGCAGAGAAAAAAAAATTCTGTGCTTCATTAGAGGATGCAACTTCAAAGTCTAAGGACAGTGAGCTTGCAACAATTTTTTTCAGTGTGGAATTTACCCATTAAAAACATATGAAGAGCTAAAAACATTACGACCTGCCTAGTAAGGAGCACTTGCTTGACAGTAGGCAAATTGGAAGCTAAAGAGAACAGGGCTAATCTGAGCTTCCTTGGTTCCTTCTTCCAAATACCCCCACCAGATAATTCAGGTATATGGAAGGAGGACTAAGAGATGACAGAAGCATTGCTCTAGCAATGTCCCTCCACATGGAGCACGGAGAACTCAAAGCTCCACCCAGCTGCAAGCATACATGTAAAAACATGCCTTGGCATGCACACACACGAGAGAGAGAGAGAGAGAGAGAGAGAGAGAGACAGAGACAGAGACAGAGACAGAGACAGAGAAAGACAGACAGAGGCAGAAAGGCAGAGAGATTATGGCTGTGCATGAGGACGTGAGACTTACAGAGGACACACACAGAGATTGCGACTATACATGCAATGCACGATAGCTGGCAGCAAGGCGTTAGGGTGCCCCCAACACAAAGAAATGATAAACATCTGAGGTGGGGGGTATGCCAGTTATGCCAGTCTGATCACTATGCCACACTGTACAACACATATATGTACAATTACAGTGTATTGATTAAAAATAAATACTTAAAACATAGTGGTTTAAGATAATGCTCAATCACCAGGATCTGATCCTTATAGAGAGTACTTACATCTATTTTTTTTATTTTAATAGAATTTTTGTGATTTTCCTACAATATAATTTGATAGTGTGGCCTATAGAGTCTGATTTGTTCCTCAAATGTCCTTCAGTGTGGGTTCATCCACTGGGGTCTCATTAACCTACTGAGTCTGATCCCCAAGAAATTATCTCTCCCTGGCCTAGCGGTTAAGAGCACCGACTGCTCTTGCAGAGGACCCGGGTTCGATCCCTAGCACCCACATGGCGGCAAAGAATCGTCTGTAACTCCAGTTCCAGGAGAACTCCAGTTCCAGGGGAATCCGAGACCCTCTTCTGACCTCTGCGGCATTGCACAACACTGGTGCACAGACCTGCATGCAGACACTCATACACATACAAAAAAAATTTTTTTAAATAAATTATCTCTCCCTAGTTAGCAGCCATTGGTCGCTAAAAGTTCCTTAGGTTGAGTTGGCATTTCTTACCCACTTCCCATATCTGTGCCAGACTTTGGTTTGAGCTTGCATGGGACTGTGCATGCTGTCGCCATTCCTGTGAATTCATATGCAGAACTAACCAGCTGCCTGGAAAACTGTTTCCCTGTGGTCACCCCCCCCCCGTCTCCTAAAATCTTTATGCCCCTCCTTCACAATGATCCCTGAGCCTTGGGAGGCAGAAGTTTGAAATAGGTGCTTTATTCCGTGATGAGTACTCTGCAGCCTCTTGTTCTCTGAACATTGGCCAGCTGTAAGATTCTGTGTTAATCACCAACTGCTGCAGAAGGCAACTTCTCTGGTAATTGAGAGATACATTCATCTTATGTGTGGAGTTGCACCGAAGATGGGTCACTTAGGGTTAAACATCTCACCGACACTTATTCTCTGCATTTGACCAATTCTGGAACTTCATAGTAGTCTCCATCTGTTGCAAAAAGAAGCTTCTTTGATGATTGGTGACAGGTACACTTGTTTAGCTGGTCAGGGATTCCTTGGCAGCCTCATCAGGAAGGGGTCAAGGCCAAGGATCTTGCATCTATTGAAATACCATGCTCTGTCCTATAGACATGTATAATTGTTGTGTATAAAATATTTAAAATGCATGGGAAATATTTTTAAAGGATGAGAAACAGCACTCTAAATATATTAGAGGTCTCTGACAACTAATCCTAGCTTAAAGTAGGGCACAGAGCCCTGACGTTGATCACAGAGTAGAATTAGAGATTCCTAATACCCATTTTCCCTAAACAAAGAAAATGCTTTGAGGTTTAAAAAAAAAGCCATGGGATTAAAGACTTTCTTAAGTATTTGTCTGAACATTTTGATATTCAGTTCAATCTCACTCCATGCCTCTAATTTTTTCGAAGGACAGGGAAAATAGACTGGAATGCTGGTAGTGTTTACTAAACATCTACTCTGTCCTTGGTGTCCAGAGGGCGTTGGATGTACCATCCCTCTTAATCTGCCCAGCAACTGATTAGTTGCTTTGGTATCTGTAGCTACAATCTCCTGCAGTAGCAACTCAAGGGAGAAGGATTATTTTGGCTCACTGTTGCAGAGGGCTCAGCTCCTCATGACAAGGAAAGTACGTGGAAGTGCTTGAATCATGGCAGTGGAAGTATAGGCAGAAGTTGTTCACATCACAATGAACCAAGAGGCAAAGAGCAAGACAGGAAGTAGATAGGGTTAACATAACCCAAAGGACCTGCCTCCAGAAAACTACTTCCTTTAGTGAGGCCTCACCTCCCAGAGGTTCCACAGCCTCTCAAAATAATGCTACCAGATGAGAACCAAGTTTACAACTATGAGCCTTTGGGGGACATCTCAGATTCAAATCATAACAGCACAGTGTCTAATATGCTTACATCATAGTCAGGGCAGACACCAGCACCCTGAGCAGACTACTGACATCACCGCGACTCCAGAAGCCCTGCTCTGAATAACCAATGGGGCCAAAAGGAGGGCCAAGTCTGAATCACCTCAACCTTGTAGCTATTTCACAGGAAAAGACAGGCCCTCGTCAGGCTAGTTCTGGAGCTGAGTCCTAGATGGCGTGTGCGCTTAGCCGGCCTGCTGGAAGAGCTCACCACCTTAACCAGGCAAGGCAGATGGTGTCCTACTGCCAGACCACAGGTGGGCAAAGACAGAGCAGTTTTTCTCTTCAATAATCCTTAGAAATAATTCTTATTTCTGAAGACCTAGGAAGGGACTGATGGCAGAAACAAGAGGCTTGAGGGGACCTGATACAGGATTCTAAGAGGCTCAACACTGCCAGGCAGTTTATTCAGTTATTCCACAAATATTGATTGAGCTCCTGCTGCATGAACAATACATGGATACCATTTTCTTGCTGTGTGTCTATTTGTAGACACCTACTACCAGTTTCTAAGAATTCTCCACTAACTTCCCAGATTGGTTCCTGCTGGGTGCTGTGAGTACCTGGGATAATGTTATTCTATCATCTATCTATCTATCTATCTATCTATCTATCTATCTATCTTCTATCTATCATCTATCAACTATTATCTATCAACTATCTATCTATCTATCTATCATCTATCTACCTACCTAGGTATCATCTATCAACTATCTACTTACCTACTGTGTCTATCATTTACTATTTATTCTTTTGCTTTGGCTTGCTATATACTTAACAAACTCACTCATTCAAAAAATGAAAGAAAGAAAGAAAGAAAGAAAGAAAGAAAGAAAGAAAGAAAGAAAGAAAGAAAGAAAGAAAGAAAGAAAGAGAAAGAAAGAAAGGAAATGAGATGGAAGAAAAAGGAAAAAGAAGCCCCTACCTTTGTGGGCAGCTCCTCCACCTTCCTTTCCCGGCATCTCGCAGCCCAGGCTGGAAAGGCCCCACTGTACATGGGGTTGTCTTTGTTCAATAATGCTTGGAAGCACAAGTGAGCTCTGTATTACCACCCTTTCCACAGGGTGGCTGGGGAGCTTGGAAACTACATTTGCAGCGTTGCAGAGCCTTGGGACCGCCCAAAGCACCAGTCATGAGCTTTATTCCTCACGCCTCTGGAGAAAACCTTTGATTTCATGGGGATGATCATTTTTATTCTTGCCCACTCAAGGATGAAGCCCAAGGAACAAGAGGTTTCCCCTTTCAGAGTCGTCACAATGGCTTACCTCCAGCCAAACCCACTGGGCTTTGTCTTTTGTTATTTCTGGGTTTGGTTGGGCCTCTCTTGGAAACCATTACTATACAACTTACTTAAAGAAAGAGAGGAAGGATTGGGCCTAAGAGACTCAGACAGAGGGGGCTGGAGTTGGAGGGGGTGGATCTGGAGCACAGAGGAGACGCTGGGAGGAGTGTGTCATTAGAAAAGGTGCAGTAAGAACACATTGCAATGACAATGAGATTTGAATCAACTCCATTTTGTAGTGACATTTTTAATCTTTTGCAAAGTCAAAGTATTCCAAGTTTGACTTTGGGCCAAGTCTAAAGAATTAGGACTTTGCATGAAGGTTTCAGAAAAGACACCACACACACACACACACGCACGCACGCACACACACACACACACACACACACACACACGGAGAGAAAGGGGAGGGTGACTTTTATCCCAAAGTCATTGTAAATCCAAAGCAGAGTTTTATCCTTCAGAATTAAACGAGAAGGGGGAGGAAAAAAAAAAAAACAAGAATACCAACATTTGAGGTACAAAGACTGTCATGGAGCAGTGGATGTGTGCAGAATTATATGTAAATGACCAAAGGTTTTTTTATTTTATTTTATTGTGGTGTCCTTGTGAATTCCCAAAGCTAACCCTAAAGAGAAAATCTACTTACCAAAAGAAAGTTTTGTCTAATTTGGTTAACAGTTGAGAAGTGACAAAAATGCCGAATATATTAATAATTTATATTTCCAGGGTAACTATCTCTTTAATGCTTCACTGCCAAGGGGGATTCAAATTGGCTTAATGCAGGAGGAAAAAAAATAGAGTGTTTGAAAGGCCTTCTTCATATTCTGTATCCAGCACTGCTGAAAATGGGTGTTAGACATGTGTTGCAATAATGGCACCATCCATTCTCCTATTCCTGCATAATCTGGTTTTTATCCCATGTTGCCCTGCATATGCTTGCTGTCCAGGAAGGCCATCTATTTCCTCTGATCCAC
Organism: Rhizomys pruinosus; assembly: GCA_009823505.1. Taxonomy (NCBI): domain Eukaryota; kingdom Metazoa; phylum Chordata; class Mammalia; order Rodentia; family Spalacidae; genus Rhizomys; species Rhizomys pruinosus. Next base: position 82,459 of record VZQC01008050.1, on the reverse strand, counting down.
AGTCCAACTCTGTTCAGTTCATAAGGAAAGAGATAGCTCACATTTTATAGATTAATTATTCCTAGGATCTCTTACATGCAAGACTCTTACTAGAATTTACAGACTCCCCCCAAAAGTGTATATACATACAATAAGCTTCATTAAGTTTAATTTCATGGACAATATAATGAAAGGTTTTATTTATTTGCCTGTCTCTGTCTAATTAGTTTGATGGTTTACAAATTGCAGGTCATCCCATTCCATGACCTCAGTAAACAGAGTGGGTCAGAGCTCTCTTAAACCCTGTCCAAGAAAAGGAGTAAGTTAATTTACTGTTCTCTGGTTAGTCTGGGAGAAAAGTCACCTCACCCCATTTCTACTAAATGGCTTTTGGAAACAGGAAAACGGTGCTACCCAGTTTCAAGTTATTTGTTTAAAGAGCATTGAAGATTGAAGGACCAAATGTTCGAGAAAAAATAATCGGCAATTAAAAAAATCCAGATCGCCACAGTTTTCTCTCTCGTTGGATGGCTTATTTTACGTATTGATTTAAAACAACATGGAAGTCCATTTTGCTGTTTTGATATTAGAAAAAATGGGATATCTGTTATTTTTTAGTGTGTCCTTGTTTTGTGGATAAAGCCCAAATCCTCTGGAAGTTAAGAACCAGGGTACCAGCTTTCCTCACCATTTTCTGCACAACGAAGAAAAAAAATTCTCCTGGGGAAAGGGGACCAGGTTTTCTCCTTAGCCCAGAGAATGTGAAGAGAGAACCCAGTGCCTGGGCGGTGGGAATTCCCGGGTCAAGGGGAGGGGAGGGTGCATCCTCCAGTCTGCCGTGTGAGTCTCTGGCTGGGTCCTCTGGAGCCCCTGCAGCTGGGCTGATCTGTGCGTAAAAGGCAATGCCTGCTTCTCTGAACACGCTGATGTCCAGTGGTTGCCATCCGAAAATAAAGAAAATCAACTTGGACGAATGATGCTTCTAAGACCTAATTTAGAAGACTACTTGCTCCACACACGGATTTATTTTTAAAACAGAGAGTTAGTAAGGGTTGGAGAACTCAGCTTCAGGTCTGGATTTTGTGGCTTCCCAGATCCACTAGCTTCTGAGCCTGGACAAATTTGCGGTAGGAAGGCTGCCCTGTCCTAGCCTAAACCAGTTTGGGGCGGGTCTTTTGATCTGCATATTCTTTGAGCCAAGGGCGGGTTCCAAGCCTCTCTCTTCCGGTTTCTCCTAGACAACAGGATGCACTGGGGAAACTGGACTATGCCTTGACCATCCTAGGAGCGATGTCTCCCACCCTCAAGGGACGCCCCCAATACGTGCTTAAGCTTTATTTAGCCCGCCTCTCCCTTAGACTCTGCAAAGGGCTTCCTCTCCCGCCAAACTGCTGAGTGTCATCATCTTGGCTCCTAACTGTCTCCGACCCCCTTCCAAGGATGGTTTGTGGATGAATAGAAGGTAAAAAAGAAATCCAGCTCTTCGGGTCTTTATTACAAAGCATTCATTGACAGGGGGAGATCTTCCAGAAGGTTAATTCGCTTTGGGCGTTCTCCCAGACAGGTTTTGCTGGCACAGTATTTACACCTGTACAATATATACAATATTTCTCTTAAGCAGTGTCCATAGCGCACAGTGATGTAATGTGACGCCCGAGGACGTCAGAGCACCTGGGGGTGCTGGGGAGTGTGAAGGTTGAGGGCATTGGGATGGGCGTGGCCGATCAGGTTGAGGTAATGCCTGTCCAGGCCCTGCACCTGAGCTAGGAAAGGGCTGTGCTGTTGTGAGGGGCTGGGGAGCGGCACAGGCGCGCTGGACAGATAGGGCAGTGCTTGGCTGCGGGCCGTGCCATGAGGCCAAGGGAAAGACCCAGGGGCGGTCCCCTGCGGGAACACGGCGGCCTCCCCGGGGCTGTGACTGGCGAAGTCCGGCCCTGCGGGGTGCAGCTGATAGGAGAAATCGGGCTCCGGGAGTGGTGTCAGTGGCGGGAAGGCGGGCTCCACGCCCAGGCGGGCCTTGGACTGCAGGAAGGCAAGGATGCGCGCGTACTTGCTGTCCTTGGTCTCCATCCGCTCCACGGTGGTGAGATAATGCACCAGGTTCTTCATGCACTCGTGGTAACCATAGTGAAAGTAGTTGGCAAACTCTGCTAAAAGCTCTGCTGGAATGGCAAGAGAGAGAGTGATGGTGGGGGGCCCTGAGCAAGCACCCCCTTCCCGGTGAGGAGACCCCGACCAGTGCTGGACATCTCTCTTCACACTTTTGGCCCAATTCAAGCCCGAAGGTCACGCTCTCCTCTCCACATTTTACAGACTGGAATAGCTCCAGCAAATAACTTGTTTTCTCTGAGACCCTAACCATACCCACCCTCCGGAAAGGAGCACTGGACCTGCATCACTAGTGCCGCTCCTCCACATCACCTTGCAAGGAGCTTTTGCAGTAACCCTGCGTTCCCCACGGGCTCTGGCAGCTTCTCTCTGACTGAACTTTTCTTGGACTCTCCTCGCCCCCACTCCCAGCTCCCAGGTTCTGGTGTGGCTCAAGTTCAACGCCCAGGTTTCCGTTTCCCTAATCCATGCCCACCTTTCTCCCTTCCCCGGGGGAAATCAGCGGAGTGCAGAGCTCTCAGATACTGGACAGTCATCTCGAGGATCTCTGCCTTCTCCAGCTTCCCAGAACTCTGCAAAAGAAGAAAGAGCTCCTTGTGTCGGCCCAGCAACCTCAGGCCAGCCAAGCTGGGTAGACATCACAGTGTTTTCTGGAGACGACCAGCCAGGAAGATGGTGCCTGTCTCGGATCTGGTCGGACCCTGGGGAGAGGGGCGGGTTCCCTAAGGCCAGCTGTGTCCCGGCAGAGGCCTGGAGTTTCCCCGGAGAGTGGCAGTGGGCTTTCCCCGAGGTCTGACACCCCGCAAACATTACCTGTTTCGCTAAGGCCATGGGCACGGTCTTGCCCAGCTCATTCAAGCAACGATTGATTCGATCCCTCCTCCGCTTTTCTATCACTTTATGAGAAACAGGGGTTCTCTGTGAACAGAGGATTTTTTTTATTTAGGATAGCTTTGCCCAGGATGTCATCCAAGGCACAACTAACTGTATGCTACAAAGGTTCGACACTGGAAGGGACCCTTGCCTCACACACTGGGACAAGAGAGCTGTCCCCTCTCGTCCACACTGGTGCGCTCCCCCTTCAGCCACTCTACCCATTCCCTCCCTTCAGCCTAGCTGAGGAGGCGCCAGGACTTTAGGGAGGTGGCCACCTGCTTCCCAGGGTAAGGTCTCCTCCGCTGAGGACCATCGTTCCTCTCTCTGTGTCCCCCTTTCCAAATCCTTTTGGATTCCTCTACGCTCAAAGCCCTGTCTTGCCACATCTGTGTCAGGGGTCCAGCCAGGTGGCGAGTTGGAGACTCAGGGGCCTTCACCGCCAGCGCGCAAGGACTCACTTTGCGTTCCTTGAGTTTGTCTGACATCCTGGGTAGTACGCACCCTCGGCAGAGGAGGTGACGCTAGGCACCCGTCCACGTTCCACCTCGTGTGCCTCTTCGAGTGTCTCAGGTAGACTGCAGCCTCCCAACTCCGAGGAGGCTGCTTTATAAAGCGGTCATCTAGGACTCCAAGTGCATTCACGAGTTGAATTATTCCATAGGATTAAGGATTCTGCATTTGGAGGATGTATGCATTCAAGATCAGTTTTAAAGAAGTTAAGAAAAAAAAAATTAGCAGGCGAGGGGGGCGAGCTGGGGGCAGATCAGCTTTGTTAATCCACGTGGCCCTTCAAAGGACACGTGATCAGTTGGGGGAATAACATTTGCATGGCAACAGCGGCGGCGGGAGAAGGAGGAGATAAACTGAGCCAGCGGGCGAGGAGCGCAGGGGCGCAGTGGCCGCGGGCACCAGGGGGCGAGGACTATACAAAACAGCGTCGCCTCGTTTAGTCTCACCACCAAGTCTCACAAGATCTCCTGTTTACAAATCCCAGCAAGCCCGCGGTCCCAGCGCCCAGTGCGTTTTTTAAAGCCTGTCCGGAGTCATTAAAGTAATTAAGTAAGCCTTTAATAGGCTGTTCCGCCGGGTTCAAGGGAGAGCTCCTGGAGACGGAGGCGCCCCGTTTGTTCCCAGGCTTTTCTCACACGACTTGGTGACACGTCCATCTCCCCCCTTTTTGTTTACACCGCTTTATTTGTCCGGACATCCCGGCAGGTGTGGGGCTGCGGCTGGCACACGAGGCTGCCGCCTCGCCTCGCCCCTCCCGCGGGTCTTTGGCACGCGACTCTCCGCACCCCCTAGTCCCTGACCATGTGGCCTGCTTTCTTTTCTCCCCCCTCCGGCTCTCTCTTGGCGGGGGGAAGAGGCTCAATTTGTAGCCTATTATCCTATAGGAAAATGTCCATTGAAAAGTATGAATAGTTTCATTGGGCTAAATTTTAATAATGCCGGGGGTGGGGGAGGAGAGGCAGGCGGGCGTGTGTGTGAGAGTGTGAGGGGAGTGGTGAGAGGATTGGGGGGTAACACAGAGAAGAGTGGGCTGAGAAGAAAAGGAGAATGCAGCTGGCCCAGGCGAGCATTATGCGACGTCACCTGCGTGAGGGGGCGCCTACAGACCCCTATTCATTTGCCTAATTTTGGTCAATTTAACAAACTTCAGGAGAAATTATTGTGGCTTTGTCAGGAAGGGTGAAGCCTTCTGATCGAATTAACAGCATGTTTTGATCCGGTAAATGTCATTAGAAAGGGAGAAACAATCGCGCTTAGAGGGCTCTGAGTCATGCGCCCAAGTGGAGACGCCAAAGCGCACGGCTCCCTTTGTGAGCCAGAGACTGCCACAGGGAACTTTTGTACCCGCCCATCGCCCAAGTTTTGACACAAAAAGGCATTATTTCATACTTGAATACGTTTAATCCAACGATTGTCTATTTTCTGCAAACATATTTTCACAGCATTGTTAACTTTTTATGTCCCCCTTTCGCGGGCGCCTTTCTTAACGTTTGGGGGCGGGAGAGCGCAGGCACTTTGGGCATCAATATTTGTCACTGAAAAGGGCCCCGTGAAGTTAGGGAAGTTGATCTCTTTTTTATGGTTTTAGAAAGCGAAAATATAGGGGGCGGAGGAGGGAGGGAAGGCAAGGACAGAAACGGGAAAGAAAATTTCCTGGACGGCCCCAAAGGGAAGGAGGGGGTGGCGGCTCCCGGGATCTGTCGCGCGGCCTGCTGCGCCTCTGCGGGCTGTCTAGTCCCCAGGCCTCCGCCCCAACAACCAGCCTTGTTCCTATTCCCAGCCTCCGGGGTGGGGGGTGGGGAGGACCATCCTTGCAGATGGAAACAATAAAAGTGATCTTTGTTTTATGGCCCGTTCTCCAGTCACCTACTTCCCACCTTTTCCATTGCGGAGTAAGGAAGGCCTCTTTCAGATCTTCCCTTTCCTGTTTGTCCCCCTTCTGCGGACTAAATTCCACTTTGCATATAAAGGCAGGCCTCAGGTCTTCCCTCTGCGTGGTGCCAGTCCCGGGCAGAAGTGGGAAGGGTGGGTCCCTGCTCCCTGGTAGCACCTGGAAAACTCCAGGGCGCAGAGCCAGGCCTGGGGTGCCAAGCCTCACGGTAGCAACTGCCAAACCAAATCGGGGGACCTGGGAGTTGAGGGAGTCGGTCTGCACCAAGCACACCACGGTGACCCAGTCTTGCTCCCAATTTCTTCTCCGCTTCCTGGCAGATTGGACACGACCCCCGCACACCCCCGCGGGTTGCTCGGTACCCTCTTAGAGTGTCTGCATTTCAGCATACACAAAAGGATTTAACAGGAATCCTTATCCAAATCAACTAACGTGAATGGGTGAAGAAGCGTGCGCACTTCCCGCTGCCCCCCACCTTCCCCCGACCCCCGATGGACGAGGAGTTGATCCTCTTACTGGTGGTGTTAACCACCAGCTGCAGGCAGCTCCACCAAGCCAAATTTCACTCCATGTGAACTGTTTAATTTCCTGGGATTTGATGTCAGCTCAGGACTCAAGGTTTGTCCAGGGCTTAAAGTCCCTACGGATGGCCAAGTTGGGGTGGGGGTGGCATGGGGCGGGTGGGTACAGACTTCCGGAACATAGGTGTGCAGGTTCACCCTGTCCATCGCCGCTGCAGCACTCCCTTCCAGACCCGACTCCCCCCCCCCCCCCACTGTCCGGCTCCGGAAAGAATGTTTCAGTTTCTTTCTTCCTTGCCAGAAACCCTGAACCACACCGACCGGAAGAGGGGTATTTGGTCTCGCCTTTACTATATGGTGAAGAGTCTCGGGGGCAGAACAGCAGACTGAAACTGCAGCTCCACACCTGCCAAAACACGACTTCCGGCAAGCTAAGGCAGCTGGGCTGTGCCTCAGTGTCCCGGTCCTGTAAAATGGAGATAAAATTGTGTCCACTACTTCTCGTGGAAGGCGCTAGAGTGAAACAAGGGGAGGGGCACTCAGGAAAGCCTGGCTGCCCCGTTCGCGCTGTTATTTTTGCCAGCACTTCCTTCGCAGTGGCTTTTTTGTTTTAGCCGGATGGTGGGCTTGGCATTCTTAAGAATTTCCACTCATTTATAGTTTTTGTTTGTTTTTGTTTTTCCTCATCTCTGAGAAAGACTTGCCTTCCTTGAAAGCCTCTGTAATTTCTCCCGGAAATTTGTTGAATTATACCCAAATTACGCAAACGAATGGGGGGGGGCAGTTTGGGCACCTCCTCACACAGGGCATCATCTAGTCCTCTCTGTCCAGCTGTGTCAGTGGTGGTTCAGAAACGTGTCAAGCACTTAGCAGTCAAGCAGCTGGCACATCTGAGGAAAGCCAGGCCACAGAGGTGTCTGTCAGAGGATGCACAGTTACAGTTAGGTAAGAGGGAGGGCTCAAGAGATGTTAGTGCACAGCATGGGGGCTAGAGCTAATGCTGATGCCTAAGTGTTCACACCACAAAATTATAACCATGTGAGGCGATCCATTTACTGACTGCATGGAGCCATTCCCCAGTGTGTAGTCAGTCCTCTGGATCTGAGAGTTCTGCATCTGCAGATTCAACTAACTATGTATTGAAGATATTAGGAGGGAAGTGTGAGTATGTGTATGTGTACTGTGCATATCGAAAGGCTTATTTTCTTGGTGGTTATTTCATGTACCAGTGTAACATCTGTTTACATAGCATTATTTTGTGTTGGGTATTCTAAGTAATCGAGAGATGATTCAACATGCACAGGAGAGGAGGAAAGGGGCTTGCAAGGGGAGGACAGGAAGAATGAGAGAGAGCAGCAAGGGAGAGGGGTGAATCCAATAAAGACATTAACGTATGAAAATACCATAACGAAACTAGTACTTTACATGTTAACTTCTTATTTATTTACTTTATTTATTTATAGTTTTATTTATTTTTGAGACAGAGGAGTCTCCCTGTAGCCCTAGCTGGCCTGGAAATCACAACTCCCTATGTTGTAGACCAGGGTGACCTCTATCTCATAGAGATCCCAAGTGCAAGTGTTGAGATTAAAGATGTATGCCACCACGCCCAGCTATATATTGACTTTAAAAAGAAAAACAAATCTGGGGGGATGTAGCTCAGTTGAAAGAGTGCTTGCTTTGCATGTAGGAAGCTCTGGGTTCCATTTGCCATACCACATAAATGGAGAAGGGTGTGCATGCCTATAATTCCAGCATCAGAGATAGAAACAGGAGGTTCATCTTTGGCTATATAAGGAGTTTGAAGCCAGCCTAGGATACATAAGAGCCTATGTCAAAAATAAATAAATTTTATGGGAGAATTTCTCAGGTTGTATACAAATACTATGGCATTTTATATATGAGAACTCAAGCATCCATGGATTTTTGGTTATCTGAAGGGGTCCTGGAACCAATGGATATTAAGAACCCCCTAAATATTGAGAGATAAAACACGCTGTTTTCCATGATTTAGATGGAGTATTCCTGGAGTATTGCTCCTCAGGGTGGTATTGAGGGGAGGTGGTGGAGTCCAGCCAGAGGTTCTCTAATCATGGGGGCATGCCCAGTAGCTCCCATGGAGCCCTTGGGTATTCCCTGGACAGAACTGTTACAAAGCTGAGCTTATCCTCGCTCACCTCTCCTTCCTGTATCCAGCTTCTGTACAAGTTCTCACATTGTCACCAAGGCTGAGGAAAGCCAGGTGCTCCAAAGCTGTGAGTCAGAGAAGCCTCTTCTCTTTATAAAGTTAGTTCCCTGAGATATTTCATTATAGCAATGAAAAATACTGACTAATTTAATATTGTACATTTAAAATACATCATAAAAATAAATAAATTTAGAAAAAAGAAAGATTGGACACAAGGCTTACTTAGTAATTAGACGATGCTAATTAAACATTATTCTATGTGTAGCTTCCAGAGACTGCTATTAAAAATGCAGCAAACTCGGGGCTGGAGAGTTGGCTCAGTAGGTAAGAGCACCAACTGCACTTGCAGAGGACCCGGGTTTGATTCCCAGTACCCACATGGTGGCTAAGAATCTTTAACTCTAGTTCCAGGAGAATCCGATGCCCTCTTCTGACCTCCGTGGCATTGCACGACATGGGTGCCCCAACATACATGCAAACAGTATACTCATACACATAAAAAATAAATAAATAATTATTCTAAAAATGCAGCAAACTCAAGCACAATATTTATTGTTATTTTGCTATGATCCTCTAGTTTCATTGCTTACGCACACTGAATGATGGATTCTTACATCTTTTTTAATTTACTTTATTCTGCATGTGTAATGCATGGACTGTCCTTGCATGCTAGGTCTGTGCACCCTTGTCTTGCTAAAATGCTCAAGGTCAGAAGAGGGTGTTGGATTTGCCTCTGAGCTGGAGTGTCTCCTGGGAATTGGATGTTATCAGATGGTTCTTGGCCAACCATGTGGGATTGCTAGGGATAAACCCAGAGTCCTCTGTAAGAGCAAGTCGTTGCTCTTAACCATAGGCCATCCCTCCAGATTCTTACAGTTGTTATATTCAGTTTAGAAACAAGATTTGTGTGGTTTAAGGTACAAGGAAAAAGTAGAAATGAATGAAAATACAAGAATGTATGGGGTATGTGGTAATTTCTACCAAATTCCTCTAAGACAAAGCATTCTAGATGATTTAAAATCCTTCCACTACCGACTTCTACCTACTTCTACCTACTTCTAATGAGTCATCTTCCTAGACTCATTAATCAAGTGAGGAAGTGTCAGTATTGTCAGACAGAAACGTATGAAAATACCATAACGAAATTAGTACTTTACATTGTTAACTCGTTAATTTATTTATGTTATAGTATTTATTATCTTTTGAGACAGAGGAGTCCTCCCTGTAGCCCTGCTGGCCTGGAAATCACAACTCCCTATGTTGTAGATCCAGGGTGACCTCTATCTCAAAGATCCCAACGTGCAAGTGTTGAGATTAAAGAAAGAAAGAGAAAGAAAGAAAGAAAACGAAAGAAGAAAGAAAGAAAGAAAGAAAGAAGAAAGAAAGAAGAAAGAAAAACATGTGCGTGACTCTCATGTGTCGTTGAGTAGGCAAGAAGGACCCTCAACGACTAACCTAACCGTAAACTTAACCCTCATAACCATTAACCCTAAACATAACCCGATAACCCTTAACCCTAAAAAGCCTAAATTCTAAGCCTAACACTAACAAACCTACTAAGCCACCTAAACTCTAACCCTAAACCTAAACTCTAACCTGACTAAACATCTAATCCTAAACCCTAGTAGCTAACTACTAAACCTAAGCTAACCCTAGCCTACCTAAGAAGCTATCTAAGCCTAGCCTAACCAGCTCTACCTAAACCTAAGCACTCATCCAACCCTAACACTACCCTAAACATAACCTAACCTCTAACCTAAACAGTCCTAATAACCTAAACCTAAGCCTAAACCCCTAAGCCATAATCACTAAGCCTAACCCTACCTGCCCTACCAACCCTGCCTAGAACCCTAACTCTATCTTACCCTAACCAAGCTACATACAGATCCGTACTCTACTATGTATACCCCTGGTGTTATACTACCCGGCTTTCCGGCGAAGGGGCATCCCTGTTGACGGGCCGAGATCCAGTAGCCGCCCTGGGTTAGGCCAAGGAATCTCTACAGCGAGTTCGTGGCGATGATCAAGGGCCCGAGGAAAGCTGCTATCACTAGTATTCACCAGTATTTTCACAGTATGATTTCTGATATCANCCCCCCCCCCCACTGTCCGGCTCCGGAAAGAATGTTTCAGTTTCTTTCTTCCTTGCCAGAAACCCTGAACCACACCGACCGGAAGAGGGGTATTTGGTCTCGCCTTTACTATATGGTGAAGAGTCTCGGGGGCAGAACAGCAGACTGAAACTGCAGCTCCACACCTGCCAAAACACGACTTCCGGCAAGCTAAGGCAGCTGGGCTGTGCCTCAGTGTCCCGGTCCTGTAAAATGGAGATAAAATTGTGTCCACTACTTCTCGTGGAAGGCGCTAGAGTGAAACAAGGGGAGGGGCACTCAGGAAAGCCTGGCTGCCCCGTTCGCGCTGTTATTTTTGCCAGCACTTCCTTCGCAGTGGCTTTTTTGTTTTAGCCGGATGGTGGGCTTGGCATTCTTAAGAATTTCCACTCATTTATAGTTTTTGTTTGTTTTTGTTTTTCCTCATCTCTGAGAAAGACTTGCCTTCCTTGAAAGCCTCTGTAATTTCTCCCGGAAATTTGTTGAATTATACCCAAATTACGCAAACGAATGGGGGGGGGCAGTTTGGGCACCTCCTCACACAGGGCATCATCTAGTCCTCTCTGTCCAGCTGTGTCAGTGGTGGTTCAGAAACGTGTCAAGCACTTAGCAGTCAAGCAGCTGGCACATCTGAGGAAAGCCAGGCCACAGAGGTGTCTGTCAGAGGATGCACAGTTACAGTTAGGTAAGAGGGAGGGCTCAAGAGATGTTAGTGCACAGCATGGGGGCTAGAGCTAATGCTGATGCCTAAGTGTTCACACCACAAAATTATAACCATGTGAGGCGATCCATTTACTGACTGCATGGAGCCATTCCCCAGTGTGTAGTCAGTCCTCTGGATCTGAGAGTTCTGCATCTGCAGATTCAACTAACTATGTATTGAAGATATTAGGAGGGAAGTGTGAGTATGTGTATGTGTACTGTGCATATCGAAAGGCTTATTTTCTTGGTGGTTATTTCATGTACCAGTGTAACATCTGTTTACATAGCATTATTTTGTGTTGGGTATTCTAAGTAATCGAGAGATGATTCAACATGCACAGGAGAGGAGGAAAGGGGCTTGCAAGGGGAGGACAGGAAGAATGAGAGAGAGCAGCAAGGGAGAGGGGTGAATCCAATAAAGACATTAACGTATGAAAATACCATAACGAAACTAGTACTTTACATGTTAACTTCTTATTTATTTACTTATTTATTTATTTATAGTTTTATTTATTTTGGAGACAGAGGAGTCTCCCTGTAGCCCTAGCTGGCCTGGAAATCACAACTCCCTATGTTGTAGACCAGGGTGACCTCTATCTCATAGAGATCCCAAGTGCAAGTGTTGAGATTAAAGAAAAAAAGAAAGAAAGAAAACATGTGCTGGACTCTCATGTGTCTGAAGTAGCAAGAAGGACCCACCTAACCCTAACCGTAAACTTAACCCTAACCATAACCCTAAACATAACCCTAACCCTAACCCTAAGCCTAACATTCTAAGCCTAACACTAACCCTAACCCTAAACCTAAGCCTAAGCCTAACTCTAACCCTAAACCTAAACCTAAGCCTAAGCTTAAACCTAAGTCTAAGCCTAAACCTAAGCCTAAGCCTAACCCTAATCCTAAACCTAAGCCTAAGCCTAACCCTAACCCTAACCCTAAACCTAAGCCTAAGCCTAAGCCTAAACCTAAGTCTAAGCCTAAGCCTAAACCTAAGCCTAAACCCAACCCTAACCCTAACCCTAAGCCTAACCCTAAACCTAAGCCTAAACCTAAGCCTAAGTCTAAGTCTAAGCCTAAGCCTAACCCTAACCCTAAGCCTGACCCTAACCCTAACCCTAACACTAACACTGTTTATATACCGGGTGTTATAACCCAGGCTTTCCGAGGAAGGGGCATCCCTGTGAGGGGCCTGAAGATCCAGTAGCCCTGGGTTAGGCCAAGGATTGCTACAGAGTCGTGGGATGATCAAGGGCCTGAGGAAAGCTGCTATCACTAAGTATTTCACCAAGTATTGATTTACTGATTCACTACATGACCTCCAGGGATGACTGCCTCAGTTTACTTCTCTGTGGCTGTGAAAGAGAGTCCAGTCAGACACCTGGGATGTAGGACTAGACGTTCTGTGGTATAGCCTTCTGCCTTCTGCGGGTGTGAGCATGGTTGGGAGGTGCTGGCTGTGTCTGTGAACCCCGACTCTCTTACCTTTCTTGAGTTTAATGATGATCACAGCATTTGAGCCAGGGCCTGGGAGAAGCCAGCAGGAGAGGGCTTGTCCCTGCCTCCCACAGGCTCGTGTGCTAAGAGAGAAGAAAAGGAAGAAAACACTACCCAGCTGTCACCATACGGCAGTCTCCACGTGGTCATCACTGGGTGCCCACTGCACCAGCAGGACCTCAGCCGTTCCACTGGCTCATAGCCTCTGCAGACTTTCTCACTCAGTACCATGCTCCTTTGCTCCCCCCTGTCACCAAGAGGGGTCTCAACCCAACAATGGCATTAACAGGAAGCATGTGGCAGCAGTGGTGGTTGTGGGCACAGCCAGGTGAATGCAAGAGAGCCCTGGGGACAACTGAATACCCCCCATCATGAGGACACACAGGGAATGTGTTCCTGTGCACAGGCTGGAGGATAATGAGAGACATCCCTGTAGCCCCAGCTGGCCTGGAACTAGGCCAGCCTTGTCTACATAGCAAGAAATCCACCTGCCTCCACCTCCCAAGTGCTGGGACTAAAGGTGCGCTACCACACCCAGCTAGGAATTTACTCTCTGTTCCCTTTATTCATTTATCCCAAGCAGTTCTACTCTTTGCTTTCCAGCCCAGTATTCTGGTCTAACATTTGGTGGGCTTTGCAGAGCAGGGTTGCAGCTCTGAAGTCACAGTGGTCCCTCTGTGTTGCCAAGTTTCAGAGCTCAAATGCTTCAATCTTCTCTGCCCTTGCCAGAGGTTCTCTCTCTTCTATATCTCTCTCTCTCTCTCTCTCTCTTCTCTCTCACACACACACACACACATACACACAGAATCCCATGCTATCAGAAGTCACCTTTGTTTGTAAAAACAAAGTGCTCTGATTCCTTGCTACTGAAAACGTGTATTGACTAATTAAGATTCTCTTTTCATAAGAACTGTGAAAAAGATTATTCTCATGTTCAGAACCAAATATAATACTAAAGTTCCTCAAACTATTCACTTAAGCAAAAATATCATCAATACAGGAGACTCATGTGATATCAGTAATGGATTATTCTACCCAGGGGAGATGTTGTGCCAGGTGATCCAAGGCCCCACAAAAACGTTAAAAGATCCTTGCCTCTAAACTGGGACTACCTGCAAGAGAGAGAGGCGATAAGGCCCTGCTGCCGAAGACCGGACCGTTAACATGGGAGAAAGATGTATTGAGGACCACACTTGCAAGTGTACAGATGCCTCTGGAACACCAGAGAGTGTTACAAATGCCACTAAACCAATAAAGCAAATACTAGGTCCCTTGAGTCAAGCAGGACTCCAACCATCCAGACCAGGTACACCTCACCTGCCTGGAAATACTGTGCAGCAGAGGCAAGCCATTGTGCCTGATTATCCCAAATCTAATTGGTTATGGGCTCTCTCCTAGGAGGAATAACCCATGGCTGATTGCCACAGGCTTATATCCCTACAGGTTAGCAGAGCTGTTATAAACCACAGGTAAGGACCCTGCGATGTTAACAGGGGAACAGAAATATGTAATTCAGTGGATGACAACCTATTATTCATAACATTGGTCTATGCCTAAAGTAAAACCTACCATAAATATATTAGTGCTGCTTTAAATACTATAATCTAATTGCTTGTGCTCATTTAGTAGGATCAGAAAGGTTATCCTGGGACAAAGTCAGCCAATGAAAGGAAACAGTTCCAGGAATTGACCAGACCGTCCAGACAACAGCTCAGAGAGTGGACTGTCTTACTTCTCATCCACCTGTTGCCCCTTTTCTAAGCCTAGGAACACTGTGGAAAGAGGGGGCGTTTGGGTTAGATGTCGATTAAGGGCTGCTATTGGGGTGGCATGGTGAAACTACAGCAATGTAGTCTTGGGGGGGACACTCATTTGATCAACTTGATTGAAACAACAACCTGTCACCCTCCACTGGATGGTGGGGTGTGGTGGTTTGGGCACAACAGCCTGACAGATTGTTTCATGAAGGATGCTTGTACTCAGGAATCACTATAAAAAAAGCTAAAAATGAAAAACAAAAAAACAATAGAGAATGAGGAGAAGCATGCAGGACCAGTTATGGCAGAAATGCATGATTGGATGATGGGGTGTGGGGTTGGGGGGGGAGGGAAAAAAAAAAAAAGAAAAAATAAGGAACGACTAAATGTATGTATGAAATGCACCATAGTCATCAATAAAAAAAATGTTTTTAAAAAAAAAAAAACAAAAGAAAACGTGGACCTCACCCCTCCCCACTGTCTTCATCCAGAGCTCTTTCTAAATGTAGAATCTGGGGCGCTCCCCAATGCAGCTTAAGCCCTCTACATTTGAACAGATTTCTAGTGGATCTGTGCACACTTCAGAGTTTGAGGAACACCCTCCAGTTGAAGTTAGAGCCTACTACCTAGGCACTGGTTTCTGCCTGATGAGCAAATCCGAGTCAGGAATGGCCATCTGGAAGATAGCTGGAGAGGCAGCAGAGGGACCTTCCAGGCTGCCCTAACTGGAAGTAACTAACTGCATAGATTGAAAGGATTCCCGTGAACAGCACGGGCTTGCAGCTAAGTGTTCCATACAGTATTTGTAGTATTTGCATGAGTACTGTTGATTTCTATATGCAGCAACTGACTTCACTCCAGGGACTGAAAATAGCAGATGCTCAAAGTATTTTTGTGGAATGAAAGAAACGAGAGAGAGAGAGAGAGAGAGAGAGAGAGAGAGAGAGAGAGAGAGACCTTTGGGTAATATTGGCTTTGCTAAAAGAATGAATGATACAGGAAATTTCTCACTTGGCAATATTTTACATTTTTAATTAAAGAAAACCCTCATTAACAATGAAACATATTTATATCCCCAGCTCTTAGGAGATAGAGGCAGGAGGATCAGAA
The DNA here is from genome assembly GCA_009823505.1 of Rhizomys pruinosus. Lineage (NCBI taxonomy): Eukaryota > Metazoa > Chordata > Mammalia > Rodentia > Spalacidae > Rhizomys > Rhizomys pruinosus. Next base: position 67,211 of record VZQC01008050.1, on the reverse strand, counting down.
GTTAAAAGTCATTCTCAGTTATATAGTGAATTTTAGGGCAGCCTGGTCTGCATGAGACTCTGTCTCAAAAGAAGAAAGAAAGAAAGAAAGAAAGAAAGAAAGAAAGAAAGAAAGAAAGAAAGAAAGAAAGAAAGAGAGAGAGAGAGAGAGAGAAAGAAAGAAAGAAAGAAAGAAAGAAAGAAAGAAAGAAAGAAAGAAAGAAATTAACAATGTTTACCATTCTTTACTACATAGATTATTAATACATATTGGATATTTCCAATCAATTTCATTCTTGGGTTCAGTTTGAGAAATACAACTATAATCAGTTTCATACAAAAAATAGCTTACTTCCCTCCCCCTGAGCTGGAGCTATGGTCCCCTCCCATGATCCCTGTGACCCTGGGGCTATGGTCCCCAACCATGAGCCATGGTGGAGCAGATGGAGGATGGAGGACCGTCTGATGTTGGGCAGCAGTTTTAGCCTTTTCCATGTGGCTGTTGCCCACAGCCCTGACCCCCAGGCCAAGGTCCCAGGCTATGCATGGCAGTCAGTGGCTTTGTCTCCATATGGAAGTTTCTGTCATTTGCAGTTTCTAATCTTGAGAGGACTGATTCTCAAGAATGGACTTCCCACCTTCCTTGATGGCCAGCTGTGGTCTTGACTCCACACATGATTCTGAGCACCCAGGCCTTTGACATTGGACCTTTCCCATTACAGGGCACCAAAAGGTTTTCCATCATTTTTCTAATACTCTCCTGCAGCCCCAGCGCACCTTTACCTGTGCTCTACAGAAAATGTAAAACACCAAATTGAACTTCTAGAGATAAAATCACAGTTGAGAAGTTAAAAATTAAAAAAAAATTAACCAATAAAGTGGATAAACTGCATAAAAATAGTGGAAGTATATAGTACAGGCTCAAAGTATCTGTAACAGACCTCTACTGGCTGCTGACATTTGAATATGGGACACATTATCAGAGGACTCAATCATAGAGTTCATAGAACTTTAGGACACATTCCTAAGGTATGTGCCCAACAGAGTTTCAAGATGGGCACTCACAATTTGTTTGTTGAACTTCTTTTTTTTTTATTTTTTATATTAATTTTATTTATTTCTGTATGTGTATGAATGTACTGTCTGCATGCAAGTTTGTGCACCCGTGTCGTGCAATGCCGCGGAGATCAGAAGAGGGTGTCAGACTCCCCTGGAACTGGAGTTCTCCTGGAATTGGAGTTTCAGACGGTTCTCGGCCGCCATGTGGGTGCTGGGGATCGAACCCGGGTCCTCTGTAAGAGCAGTCGGCACTCTTAACCCCTAGGCCATTCCTCCAGCCCCTGTTTGTTGAACTTCTAAAGGCTAAGTTGAATGGAACGTAAATAGAATTACTGAGAAAAAAAAAATGCCTTTAGGGAGACTGCAGAATGGATGAAGGTTTTGCTTTCCATATTTGATGAGACCTCTTAGGAAGTGCATTGCAGATGCTGTGAATTCTCTATCTTATCCTGAGTAATTGGCTTTGCTTTTCAGAGCTCCGGGCTCTGTATTAAGTTGAGTATCAAGTTGTTCCAGAAGTTACTTTGTGGAGCTTGGCTTAGATTGTTGGTGAAGTTCTTTGTATAGCTCTTACATAAAGATTTCATCTACTTTACAGGGATCGTTTTCTCAGGAAACTAGAGATGTATGTTGCTGAAAATAAAGCAAGACATTACACAGAACTTGGAGGGAAACATCATTTACAGCTGATATGGATTCTATTGTATGGGTAAGAATCAAGTTTCAGGCATTTGATTGACATCTGATCTGAGCAAGCAAGAATGATTGTCCCAGCTCCCCTCCCTGTTTGGTGACCTAAACTTGAATTCAGCATTTACTATGTGCCGGACTCTGGGCTGGGCAACACTGGAGTCATTGAGAGCAAGCAGAATTTTTGGGCAATCCTATTAGTAGTTCCTGTGTGTGGAAGGACCAGATTAAGGAGAGAAGCCTTGAAGGCAAGTCTCCATCCCCAGTATTTGTTGGTCCACCTGTCCAAAGCTGTGCTCTGCTGATCGCAAGCTCAGTTTACTTCATTTTCTGCATGTAATCAACCAATTAAAGATTAATTTGAATTGGGCATAGTGGCACACACCTTTAATTCCAGCACTCGGGAGGCAGAGTCAAGCAGATCTCTGTGAGTTCAAGGCCAGCCTGGTCTACAGAGAGAGTTCCAGACCAGCCAGGGCTACAGGGAGACCCTGTCTCAAAAAAAGACAAAGAATGGAGATTTGAGTATACCTTCTAAGTTTACAGCTATAACAATTTGATTTTTCTCTTTTAATCTATTAACATGATAGATTGCATTGAAAATTTTTTTAAAAATATTTTTATGGGGGCTGGAGAGATGGTCTAGCAGTTAAGAGCACTGACCGCTCTTGCAGAGGACCCAGGTTCAATCCCCAGCACCCACATGGCAGCTGAGAACCGTCTTTAACTGCAGTTCCAGGGGAATCCGACACCCTCTTCTGACCTCCGCGGCATTGCATGACACAGTGTACAAACTTACATGCAGACGGTACACTTATACACATAAAGATATAAATTTTAAAACATATTTTTATGTATTTGAGAATTTCATACAGTGTATTTTGATCATATTCCCCACCCCATCCAACTCCTCCCAGATCCATTCCCACTTTCCTACCCATCCAACTTCATTTCTTTTTTCAACCCATCAAGTCCACTTTGTGTTGCCCAAAGACTCTTGACTGTGGAATCTGCTGGGATTTTATCTGGCCTGAGCTTAAGCAGGTCCTGTGCATGCTGCACAACTGTTGTAAGTTCATATTAACTTCCCAGCTCTCTGGAAAACACTGTTCCTTTGTGGTCATCTACCACCTCTGGCTCTTACAACTGCCCCCCTCTTCCACAAAGATCCCTCAGCCTTGGGGTGGGGGGAACACATGCTATAAATGTGTCATTTATGGTTGAGCGTGTCCCAGCCTCTTTTATTTTTCGTATGTTGGACAATTATGAGTCTCTGTATTAACTGCCTTCTGTTGCAAGAAGCTTCTTTGATGAGTGCTGAGAGATACACTAATCTATGGCTACAGCAATATGTCATTAGGAGTCATTTTAATACTATGTCCATTTGGTAGAATGTTAGTAGTAGGTTCTCTCCTAGATCCTAAGGCCAGGTTCTTGATCCCCATAATGATGCTAGATATGGGCTCCATCTTGTGAAATGATCCTTATATCCAATCAGAGGCACATTTGTGCCACTATTACACCACTAGACCCATCCTGCCTGACCAGTTGTTATTGTAGCTCACAGGGTTCACAGCTGAGGCAGTATCCATTTTATTTCTTACTATGTTATGATTCAAGTATATGTTGTCTTCAGCAACAGGGTCTTTTTTAAAATTTTTTATGTGTATGAGTGTACTGTATGCATGTAGGTTGGTGCACCCATGTTGTGCAATGCCACAGAGGTCAGAAGAGAGTGTCAGATTCCCCCGGAACTGGAGTTAAATATGGTTCTTAGCCTCCATGTGGGCACTGGGAATCGAACCCAGGTCCTCTTGCAAGAGCAGTCGGTGCTCTTAACTTCCGAGCCATCTCTCCAGCCCCAGCAACGGGGTCTTACCTACAAGTTCTGGAGGGTAACCAAGTGTAGTGGCAATAGAATGTAACATTTGAGGGTCTGTAGGCTCCCACTGGTCAACAGCTCAAAGAGAAGGAAACTATTACTGGTACTGGCATTTCTATTTTCCAGAATGAGATGTCTAATTGGGATACCCTTATTATAGGGTAACTCCATTTAAACTTTTTTATGTGCACAGGTATGTAATTTAGAGACCTTCTACAGGAGTAGGATTCCATGTGTTTTTTTTCCAAAAGGCCTTTAATACTTGCCCCTCCCCATGTTTCCTCCTCTGCCCACCCTCCCACGCCCACCCCTAATCCTTCCTGTCCTATTATTCTCCTTTCCCTCTTTTTTTAATTTTTTGGTCTTTTTGAGACAGGGTCTCCCTGTAGCTCCAGCTGTCCTGGAACTCACTCTGTAGCCCAGGCTGGCCTTGAACTCACAGAGATCTGCCTGCCTCTGCTTCCCGAGTGCTGGGATTAAAGGTGTGCACCACCATGCCTGGCTCCTTTGCCTCTTTATAACACTGTATTCTATCTCCCTTCCTTTCAAACATCCCCTCTCCTCCATGGCCATTTACTAATTCCTAACCTTTACAGGTATTTCAAATGAAACACACATGTCTAAAACACCAAAGCGTATATCCATATATGATAGAAAATGTGATATTTGTCTTTCTAGGTCTGAGTTACCACATTCAGGATGATAGTTTCCAGTTCCATCTATTCAGTTGTGAATTTCATAATTCAACTGTGCAAATGTACCATATTTTTCTCACCATTCATCAGTTGATGGACATCTAGGCTGTTTTCATTTCCTGGCTCTTGTGAACACAGCATTAATGAGCACAGATGAGTAAATATCTCTGTCCTAGGAAATAAAGTCCTTAGGGTACCTCCCTAAGAATGGAATAGATGAATCTTGTGATAGATCTATTACTAGCTTTTTGAAGAACCTCCAGACTGATTTCTTTTTTTTTTTTTTTTTTTTT
>VZQC01008050.1:26579-62453 GCA_009823505.1 Rhizomys pruinosus | reverse complement strand
TAATTAATTAATTAATTAATTAATTAAAATAAAACACATTTCTGGTACTCCATTCTTCTAACTGTGGGTTCTGAACTCTTTGATGTATCAGAGCATTTTGGTAATAATGTATTCCTGGGTCCCACCCCAGACTCCTGATTATTAAAAGAAATCTTTGCAGGGTGTGATAGCACATACCTGTAATCCTAGCCAGTACTCAGGGTGTGGAGAGAGCAGGATTTCAAGTTCAAGTCCAGTCTGGGAAACATAGTGAGACTTCCTCTCAAAATGTAACAAAATACTTTGGTGCTCTGAGATCTATATTTTTACAAAAGCTCTCACTTGGGGCTGGAGAGATAGCCTAGTGGTTAAAAGCACCGACTGCTCTTGCAGAGGACCAGGGTTTGATCCCCAGCACCCACATGGTGGCTGAGAACCATCTGTAACTCCGATTCCAGGAGAACTCCAGTTCCAGGGGGAATCCGAGACCCTCTTCTGACCTCCACGGCATTGCACATCACGGGTGCACAAACCTACATGCACACAGTACATTCATACACATACAAAAATAAATAAAAATTTTAAAAAAGCTCTCATTTGATTCTGATATACTGGCTTATGACTCTGCACTTAACTTGATACCATTGCTATACAAAGGGGTCTCCAATAATTAAAGGTTATGTTGCATTTATGAATTGCATTTTGGAAGATTGGTTCTGATGTCTATTAGTACGACCATCTTTGGCCTCTTTGTTTTTTTTTTTAAGCCTGACTCCTTTTCCCCTGACTCTTTGCTCCTTAATCTCCTTCTTCTCTTACTGGATCAAGAATAAAATCCGTGTGGCCAATTTAAAGCTTGCCTGAACTGCAAGGCTCATTTTGAGATAAGATCATATTCACTAGTGCTATCATCTGGAGCAAAGCTAATTGAATGCTGAGGCAGGTTCAAGATGTGGCAGATTTGGAGCCACTGAGGGTTGTGTGGTGCCCTCTAGTGATTGAAACTATTCAACAACTTGGGGCTGGTTGTGAAAGAAACTAAATCCACCCTACCTGGAACTCGCTCTTTAGACACCTAATCGTGTCTCGGCAGGGCGCCACGCCTCCAATGAAGGATTTTTTTTTCCCTCTCCTAATTTGAAGGGTTAAGTGAATGTATTATTAGTGAATAGAAAGTCAGCACATCCAAGGACTTCTCAAGCCCCCTGCACCGAGCGCGACACTGTCCTGCCATTCCGCACACAACAGGCTGCGCCCTCTGCTGGCGGGACTGGGCTTTAAGCCTAGGACCTTGATTATTCACAGCTGTATTTGCTAATGTGGCGTCTAGCTTAGAGAAAGTGTTCAATAAATCTTTGTTGGAATAAGAGAGGCAAAAGGAGGAAAGAAGGCTAGCCTGGGCTGTATTTGCTCAGAGAAGGCAAGGAAAGACAAAGTCTTGTGAACTGGAGCTGAGCACTGCAGCCCTTTGCACAGGGAGCACGGCGTTTCCCTGGCCCAAGGTTGAGCAAACACCTGGACTCGATATGAGACATTCGATCCCTGCATTAGGATTCTTTACTGAACAGAAGCAATAGAATGAAAGCATCTTAAAGGGGATTTATTAGATTGACTTACACAGTACAGGATGGCTAGGCCAACAATGACTGCCTTTCTTAGTATAGGGCAAGAATCTGGTAGCTCCTCTGTCCACAAGGATGGGCAGCAGTCCTAAATCTGGCCCCAAAGGCCTGAAGGGTTACCGGAGGAGAACCACTGGCCTTCGGTCCATGTTGGAAAGACGAAGAAGCTGGGTTCCAATGTCAGCAAAGGCAGCAAAGAAGGTAGAAAGACTCATCAGCACGCCCTCACACCTCTCCTGCCATTGTAAGTCCTCTCTCCCTTAAGATGCCTCTTGTCAGGTATTTGATCATAGTAATAAGAAAAGTACCTAGTGTATATGCCTACTTATGATAAAATTTATAAATTAGTCACAACAAGAGGTTAGCAATCACTAACAATGACATTGGCAGTTATAACAATGTTAGTATAATAAAGCTATCAGTGTACTAGCTTTGGTGCTTGGGGCATGACTATGAAAAATAACTGTGGTATCCAAACCATTAATCTGATCATGGGTGATGGCTCTTTAGCCATCCACAGGTGGGTGATGTCTGCAATGGGATTGTGTTGGACAAAGGAATGACTCAAAGCCCATCTTGGATGAGTTGGATCTGGATGGAACAGAATAATGCAAGATTCAACCATAGTACTTGTACTGATGTAGCTTAAAACTTATGAACACTTTATTTCTGGAATGTTGACTGTGGATTAGTAAAATCATGGACAGTGAAATCGTGGGACATGAAGCCCAGGATAGGAGGACATGAATGATACAGACCAGGCACCCTGGGCCACTGGTGCCACAGGAAGGAGTGGGGTACACCCTCCTGCTCCTCAAAGCTCAATACAGGCTATCACTCTGGAAACAGGATCTCTATCAGCTTGAAAGCAGGATCTCTCCATTCCCAAGCCTGTACCACTCCTGCCTTGAGCCCCAAGTGTGCTTCTAATCTTGATCATTCAATTCCCAAAACAAGGAGATTGATATTGTTTTTATTTTATAGATAAGAAAACCGGCTTGGGGACCTCAGGGACATTTGGCTCAAGTGCAGATAACACTACACAGTAGAGCTGACTAACACACTTAGCTGACTAATTCTAAAACCAGTGTCCCTTCTAGCACAGCCTTGAGATTAGAAGTCACAGGAGAAAATTCTCCAAAAATAAGAAGACAAACAAAAAATAAAGATGTCATGGGAGAGACTTCCCAGTCCAGAGTCTCCTTTCCACTTTCTAACAACAGAAAGCAACCACTGCTTTAGAGAGCTCCATGCTCATTACACCCCGTGTCCTCCCTCTTAAAGGCCCAAGGGAGCAAGTAACACCAAAGTGGTCAGAGATCTGAATTCACATCTCTCTCACGCTTGTTTGGGGAAATCCAGGGCTACAGGCATAGCTTGGTGAGGGTGCTTTCCTAGCATGTGCAAGGCCCCAAGTTTGACCCCAGTGCTCATGCATGTGCACACACACACACACTAATTAATTAATTAATTAATTAATTAAAATAAAACACATTTCTGGTACTCCATTCTTCTAACTGTGGGTTCTGAACTCTTTGATGTATCAGAGCATTTTGGTAATAATGTATTCCTGGGTCCCACCCCAGACTCCTGATTATTAAAAGAAATCTTTGCAGGGTGTGATAGCACATACCTGTAATCCTAGCCAGTACTCAGGGTGTGGAGAGAGCAGGATTTCAAGTTCAAGTCCAGTCTGGGAAACATAGTGAGACTTCCTCTCAAAATGTAACAAAATACTTTGGTGCTCTGAGATCTATATTTTTACAAAAGCTCTCACTTGGGGCTGGAGAGATAGCCTAGTGGTTAAAAGCACCGACTGCTCTTGCAGAGGACCAGGGTTTGATCCCCAGCACCCACATGGTGGCTGAGAACCATCTGTAACTCCGATTCCAGGAGAACTCCAGTTCCAGGGGGAATCCGAGACCCTCTTCTGACCTCCACGGCATTGCACATCACGGGTGCACAAACCTACATGCACACAGTACATTCATACACATACAAAAATAAATAAAAATTTTAAAAAAGCTCTCATTTGATTCTGATATACTGGCTTATGACTCTGCACTTAACTTGATACCATTGCTATACAAAGGGGTCTCCAATAATTAAAGGTTATGTTGCATTTATGAATTGCATTTTGGAAGATTGGTTCTGATGTCTATTAGTACGACCATCTTTGGCCTCTTTGTTTTTTTTTTTAAGCCTGACTCCTTTTCCCCTGACTCTTTGCTCCTTAATCTCCTTCTTCTCTTACTGGATCAAGAATAAAATCCGTGTGGCCAATTTAAAGCTTGCCTGAACTGCAAGGCTCATTTTGAGATAAGATCATATTCACTAGTGCTATCATCTGGAGCAAAGCTAATTGAATGCTGAGGCAGGTTCAAGATGTGGCAGATTTGGAGCCACTGAGGGTTGTGTGGTGCCCTCTAGTGATTGAAACTATTCAACAACTTGGGGCTGGTTGTGAAAGAAACTAAATCCACCCTACCTGGAACTCGCTCTTTAGACACCTAATCGTGTCTCGGCAGGGCGCCACGCCTCCAATGAAGGATTTTTTTTTCCCTCTCCTAATTTGAAGGGTTAAGTGAATGTATTATTAGTGAATAGAAAGTCAGCACATCCAAGGACTTCTCAAGCCCCCTGCACCGAGCGCGACACTGTCCTGCCATTCCGCACACAACAGGCTGCGCCCTCTGCTGGCGGGACTGGGCTTTAAGCCTAGGACCTTGATTATTCACAGCTGTATTTGCTAATGTGGCGTCTAGCTTAGAGAAAGTGTTCAATAAATCTTTGTTGGAATAAGAGAGGCAAAAGGAGGAAAGAAGGCTAGCCTGGGCTGTATTTGCTCAGAGAAGGCAAGGAAAGACAAAGTCTTGTGAACTGGAGCTGAGCACTGCAGCCCTTTGCACAGGGAGCACGGCGTCTCCCTGGCCCAAGGTTGAGCAAACACCTGGACTCGATATGAGACATTCGATCCCTGCATTAGGATTCTTTACTGAACAGAAGCAATAGAATGAAAGCATCTTAAAGGGGATTTATTAGATTGACTTACACAGTACAGGATGGCTAGGCCAACAATGACTGCCTTTCTTAGTATAGGGCAAGAATCTGGTAGCTCCTCTGTCCACAAGGATGGGCAGCAGTCCTAAATCTGGCCCCAAAGGCCTGAAGGGTTACCGGAGGAGAACCACTGGCCTTCGGTCCATGTTGGAAAGACGAAGAAGCTGGGTTCCAATGTCAGCAAAGGCAGCAAAGAAGGTAGAAAGACTCATCAGCACGGAGTGAAGGAAGGAAGCAGGAGAAAGAACACTGGCCTTCCTCATTTGGGGCTCTACAGGAAGGCGGCTCCCACCCTGGGAGAGAGTCTTCTCCCTTCAGTTAATCCTTCCAAGAAATGCCCTCGCCCCCGCTGAAACCCAGGTATCTTGGTTGGTTCTAGATCTAATCAAACTGACAACCAAGATTAACCATCACAGTCCCTATCTCAGTTCTTTGACTCCCAATATAAAAAGATTCTTTTCTTGCCTGTTGGAGGAGAGCAGGATTAGACTGGAACACGTTGCCAGGTGGGTTCTTGGGCCCTTCTGGGTCGCTCAGCTACCTGTCTCTTGCATTCAAGGGCTGAGGGTTGGGTGATTATTCAGTGCGTGAGATGGTGGAGACACAAAGAGGGATGACTGGGGATCTTGGGGGAATCAGAAGGACCTCCAAAAGGAAGCGGGTTTGAGTCAAGCTTTGGATGATGAACAAGGGTGTCCAAGGACCAAGGATGAAGATGCTTCAGGCTGGTTTGGGTGTGTGAGGAAGGCCATGGAGGCTAGATAAGCTGATGGGCACCGCTCCCCAGGGCCTTTACTTTGTCAGCACATGCTTTTCTTTTTGGTGTCATCCTCAGAAGAGCCATTCTGTCCTCTCCACTGGATCAACCCCCTACTACATGGTTCCACAGCACTGGGCCTCTCTGTTGTATAGAATAACATAGTTAACATTTATTTAAGTGACTATCTGATAAGTAATTGACAATCTGATTGTAGAATGCATTAGAGGCTCTTATTATGGTGGCCTTGGTGTTGGCTACCTAGATGTTGAGGAGGGAAGGGAATAAATAGGCAGCATGGAGGGGTTTGTGTGCAGTGCACATGGGGGATATACACTACCCCTTTGTTGTCCATTGTTTTTTCCCAACCTAGTGTGTGTCCTGCACACAGTAGGCAGAGAATAATATTTACAGAGGGAAGTAAGGAAAGTCCAAATAGTGGATCTTCCTGCAACACAAGATTTGTCTGTTGATGACACGAGGGGTATATTTATTATAGCCCTGTTGTTAAATCTCAACTGTGTCACAGCTGCCAGAGCAGTACCCTCAATGTGAGGCATTGTGCCACCTTCAATATCTCATGTCTTGCTCTGAGTCTGAAGGACTGTTGTGTGAGTGTCAGAACCACCCTGCCTATAAGTTCCCAGAGAAGTGCCATTTCATTCCCCACAGCCAGGGAGCCTCTCCTCACTTCCCTTCATGCTTACTAGAAAGTCTGTCTTCTAGGGAATGTGGGCTGAGTAGGCCCTACAGGTCTCTGTCTTGCTGTGAACCTTGATGTTTCTCTGGTCGATAGTATGTACCAGGAATGATGTTGGGAACTTAATACACGTTACCTTATTTAATATTTACAATCTTGGAGCTGGAGAGATGGCTCACTGGTTAAGAGCGCCAACTGCTCTTGCAGAGGACCCAGGTTCAATTCCCAGCACCCACATGGTGGCTAAGAACTGTCTTTAAGCTGGGTGTGGTGGTGCACACCTTTAATCCTAGCACTCAGGAGGCAGAAGCACGCGAATCTCTGTGAGTTCAAGGACAGCTTGGTCTACAGGGTGAGTTGCAGGCCAGCTGGGACTATAGGGAGACCCTGTCTCAAAAAAAAATTCACAATCTTTTTTTTTATTCTTGTATGTTTATGAATGTACTGTCTGCATGTAGGTTTGTGCACCCGTGTTGTGCAATGCCGCAGAGGTCAGAAGAGGGTGTCGGGTTCCCCTGGAACTGGAGCCAAAGACGGTTTTCAGGCACCATGTGGGTGCTGAGGATCGAACCCGGGTCCTCTGCAAGAGCAGTCAGCGCTCTTAACCACTAGGCCATCTCTCCATCCCTATTCACAATCTTTGAAGTGATATAATCTTTGTTATAGAAGAGGAAGGAAACTTAACAGAAGCACTAACAACTTCCCAAAGTCATCTGGTTGGAGAGTGGTAGGATAGGAAGGGACATGCTTGGAGTTTTCTCTCCATACCAGTACATTTCCCAGGCTGCCCTTCAGAACACCTTGTCGATTTTCTCTTAATGTTCAGGTCTGTATAACATGCATTACTTGAGCAATGTGCTGGATAGCTTTAGTTGTCATCTTGACACACCTGGGCACAAGAATTGAGGAATTTTCTCCATTGGACTGGCCTGCGGAGTGATCTTGGAGGCCCAGCCCACTGTGAGTACTGCCACCTCCTGGTCCTTTATCAATTTTGGCACTGAGACACTAAAAAGAAGTTCTTTTTTTTTTTTTCAAGTTTTCCATTTTTTATTTTTTTTATTTTTTTTCACATAAATTTATTTATTTATTTTTAACAAATCTAGACCCGTGTTCCCGCTCATTCCCCCACCCCGCCAGAGCTCATGCATTCTGCCAAACATACTTTCCATCTCTCAGTCTTTCTCAGTATTTTCCATGGGGAAGTTGACTGTTTTGAGCAGAAGTTCACCGTCTCAGTCAGTTCTTTGATGCAGTCTTTTCTGTTGTTGTTGTTGTTTCCAAAATGTATTATGCCCAACTGCTTTGTACAAAAGCTCAGGGGGCCCTACACAAGAAATACTTACAACTGGGTAATTGGCACTAGCATCCACAGATGAGGGATACCATTCGTCGTTTGTTTTTCTGGGACTGTGTTACTTCACTCAGCATGATGTCCTCTAGCTCCAGCCATTTTCCTGCAAAGCTCGTGATGTCGTCTTTCTTTACTGCTGCATAGAACTCCATTGTGTAGATGTACCACATTTTCTCTATCCACTCATCAGTTGAGGGGCATTTAGGTTGGTTCCAGCTCCTTGCTATTGTGAAGAGAGCTGCAATAAACATGGCCGTGCATGTATCTCTGTGGTGGCGTAAGTCTTGAGGGTACATGCCCAGGAGTGGTATGGCTGGGTCGGGTGGCAAGTTCATTCCAAGTCTTCCAAGGGTTCTCCACACTGCTTTCCATAGTGGCTGTACGAGTTTACATTCCCACCAGCAGTGGATGAGTGTTCCCCTTTCCCCACAACCTCTCCAGCACTTGGTATCATTTGTTTTCTTGATCCTAGCCAGTCTTATTGGAGTAAGATGATATCTTAAAGTGGTTTTCATTTGCATTTCCTTAATGATTAGTGATGTTGAACAGTTCTTGAGGTGTTTCTCAGACATCTCTAATTCCTCACTTGTGAAGTCTCTGTTCAGTTCTTTGCTCCATCTATTGAGTGGGTCATTTGTTTTCTTTTTTCTTTGTTTTTTGAGTAGTTTATATATTCTGGAAATCAATGCTTTGTCAGATGTATCTGCAGTGAAGGTTTCCTCCCACTCTGTGGGATTTCTCTTCACTTCCTTGATTGTTTCTTTTGATGTACAGAAGCTTTTGAGTTTGATGAGGTCCCATTTGTCAATTGTCGACCTTAATTCTTGTGCAGCTGCTGTCTGATTTAGGAAGTCTTTTCCTACGCCTATGTCTTGTAGTCTGCTGCCAACTTTTTCTTCTATCACCTTCAGAGTTTGGGGTTTCACGTTGAGGTCTTTAATCCATCTGGAGTTGACTTTTGTACAGGGTGAGAGGTAGGGGTTTAATTTCATTCTTCTACAAGTGGTGATCCAGTTTTGCCAACACCACTTGCTGAAGATGCTGTCTTTTCTCCATTGTGGTTTCTTGGCCCCCTTGTCAAATATGAGATGGCTGAAATTGTATGTGCTCAGATTTGGATCTTCGGTTTTGTTCCATTGGTCAACAGGTCTGTTTTTGTGCCAGTACCAGGCTGTTTTTATGACTATAGCCCTGTAGTATAGTTTAAAATCTGGTATAGAGATCCCTCCTGTGTAGCTCTTTTCACTCAGGATTGATTTGGCTATTCGGGGTCTTTTGTTTCTCCAAATGAATTTAAGAACTTTTGTTTCCAAGCCTGTGAAGAAACTCTTGGGGATTTTGATTGGGATTGCATTAAATCTATACAAGAGTTTTGGTAAAATGGACATTTTTACAATGTTAATTTTCCCAATCCATGAGCATGGGAGGTTTTTCCATCTTCTGAGGTCTTCTTCAATTTCTTTCTTTAAGGGTTTAAAATTTTTGTTGTAGAGGTCTTTGGTGTCTTTGGTTAGGTTTGTTCCTAGGTATCTTATTGTTTTTGAGGCTATTGTGAGTGGGAAGGTCTCTTTGAATTCTTTCTCCAGTTGCTTGTTCTTGGTGTAAAGAAAGGCCATTGATTTTCTAAGGTTAATTTTGTATCCTGCCACTTTGCTGAAGCTGTTAATCGTTTCTAGGAGTTTTCTGGTGGAGTTTTTTGCATCTCTTAAGTAAACAATCATATCATCAGCAAATAGGGATAGTTTGACTTCCTCTTTTCCAATTAGTACTCCTTTAATATCCTTTTCTTGCCTTATTGCTCTAGCAAGTGTTTCAAGCACTATATTGAAGAGGAGTGGTGATAGGGGGCAGCCTTGCCGAGTTCCTACCTTTAAAGGGAATGTTTCCGTCATTTCCCCATTTAGGATGATATTGGCTGTGGGTTTCCTGTATATGGCTTTGATTACATTGAGGAATGATCCCTCCAATCCAATTCCTTCTAGGACTTTAAGCATGAAGGGATGCTGGATTTTGTCAAAGGCTTTTTCAGCATCAATTGAGATGATGGTGTGGTTTTTGTCTTTGATTCCGTTTATGTGTTTGATGATGTTTATTGATTTTCGTATGTTGAACCATCCCTGCATCTCTGGTATGAATCCAACTTGGTCATGATGGATGATCTTCTTGATGTGGGTCTGTATGCGATTTGCCAGTATTCTGTTTAGAATTTTGGCATCTGTGTTCATGAGGGAGATGGGTCTATAATTCTCCTTTTTAGTTGTATCTTTGCCTGGTTTTGGTAATAGAGTGATGTTGGCTTCATAGAAGGAATTTGGGAGAGTTCCCTCTGATTGTATACTTCTAAACAGTTTCAGAAATAATGGTTGTAGGTCTTTTTGAAATGTTTTATAGAATTCTGCTGTGAAACCGTCTGGGCCTGGGCTTTTTTTAGTTGGGAGGCTTCTTACTACATCCTCTATTTCTTCATATGTTATGGGTCTGTTTAAGCTGCTGGTCTCCTCTTGGCCAAGCTTTGGTGATTCCCAAGATTTCAGATATTCATCCATTTCTTCTAGATTTTCAAACTTGGTAGAATATAGGTTCTTGTAATATTCCCATATAATTTTCTTGATCTTTTCCTTGTCCGTTGTGATATTTCCCTTTTCATCACAGATTGTATTGATTTGGAGTTGTTCCTTCTTTCTTTTTGTTAACTGGGCTAGAGGTCTGTCTATCTTGTTTATTCTTTCAAAGAACCAACTTTTGGCTTCATTGATTTTTTGTATTGTTTTCTTTGTTTCTATTTCATTGATTTCTGCTCTGATTTTTGTTATTTCTTCCTGTCTGTTGCGTTTAGGGTTCATCTGTTGTTGCCTCTCAAGTGCTTTTAGCTGTAGTGTTAGATCATTCACTTGTGCTCTTTCTGTTTTTCTAATGTAGGCACCCAGGGCTATAAATTTCCCTCTTAGGACTGCTTTTAAGGTATCCCATAAGTTTTGTTGTGTTGTATTGTCATTGTCATTCAGTTCCAGGAATGTTTTTATTTCTTTCTTTATCTCTTCCTTGACCCATTCATTATTCAAGAGTGTGTTGTTTAGTCTCCATGTGTTCTTGTAGGCAGGAGGGCTTGTCCTGGTGTTGATGTTGAGCTTCATTGCACTGTGGTCTGACAGGATGCATGAAATTATTTCAATCTTTTTGTATTTGTAGAGGTTTCTTCTGTGTCCCAGGATGTGGTCGATTTTGGAGAATGTTCCGTGGGGTGCTGAGTAGAAAGTGTATTCTCTGGTATTAGGATGGAATGTTCGGTAGAGGTCTATGAGGTCCATTTGGTGTATCATATCGTTCAGTTCAGATGTCTCTCTGTTTATTTTTTGTCCTGTTGACCTATCCAAAGGACTCAGTGGGGTATTGAAATCTCCCACTATGAGTGTGCTGGGGTTAGTCTGTGACTTGTGGTCCTGGAGAATTGTCTTTATAAAGTTTGGTGCACCAGAATTTGGGGCATATATATTCATAATTGTGAAATCTTCTTGGTGGATTGTTCCTTTGATGAAAATGTAATGGCCTTCTTTGTCTCTTCTGATTTCTTTTACTTTGAAGTCTATTTTATCCGATATTAAAATAGCAACACCTGCTTTCTTTTTGGTACCATTTGCTTGGAATATTTTTTTCCATCCCTTCACTTTAAGGTGGTGCCTGTCCTTGAAGGTAAGATGTGTTTCTTGCAGACAGCATATCGATGGATTCTGTTTCCTAATCCAGTCTCCCAGTCTATGTCTTTTGATTGGGGAATTTAGTCCATTAATATTTAAGGTTATGACTGATAGGTTTGTGTTGCTTCCTTTTGCCTTATTATCCATCTGCGGTTTTGATTTAGGTTTCTACTTCTGCAGTTATGCTTTTATTGATTTCTCCTTCTAGTTGCCTGGGGTTGGTTGCTCCTTTCTTCTGTTCTTTGGATTGCTTCAAGTATTCTCTGAAGGGTTGGTTTTCCGGACATGTATTCTTTCAAGTTGTTTATGTCATGGAAGATTTTCCTCTCTCCTTCCACTATGATTGACATTTTTGCTGGGTATAGTAACCTGGGCTGGCATCCATTGTCCCTCAACACTGGGAATGCTTTGCTCCAGGTTCTTCTTGCCTTCATCGTTTGCTGTGAGAAGTCCGTTGTTATTCTGATAGGTTTCCCCTTATAGGTCACTTGTTGTTTTTCTCTTGTCGCTTTAAGAATTTTCTCTTTGTTTTGGGTGTCCAGCATTTTAACTATGATGTGGCGTGGAGAATTTCTTTTCTGATCTTGTCTGTTTGGAGTTCTATGTGCTTCTTGTATTGGTATTGGTTTGTCCTTTTTTAGTTTGGGGAAGTTTTCATCTATTATTCTGTTGAAGATCTGATCAATACCTTTCTCTTGGGATTCTTCTCCTTCCTCTATTCCTATGATGCGGAGGTTTGATCTTTTCATAGTGTCCCACAGCTCCTGGTTGTTCCATTTTTGTGTATTTTTAAATTTTTCATAATCTTTCCTTGAGGTTTTTAGTTGTTCTGTGTTGTCCTCCAGGTCTGATATTCTTTGTTCTGCTTCCTCCATTCTGCTTCTGAGGCTTTTTTCATTCCTTTCCTCTTGAATGGATGAGTGTTTGATTTCCTTTTTCATTTCCTCTTCTGATTTCTTTAGTGTTTCTATTTCTTTTTGGAGCTTCTCGATCTCTTTTTGTAGCTCTTTTGTTTGCTGGTTGGTTTCTTTTTCTTTTTCAGCATGGGATCTTTTCAGTGTTTCTACTTCCTTCCGGAGCTTGTCATTCTCTCTCTCTCGGTCCTCATTCTCTTTTCTTAGTTCTTTAATTTGTTCTTTATGATCTTGTAGTTCTTTAAGTATGTTCCCAATTGTGTTTCTGATGTCTGTGTCCTGGGGCATCCCCGGGGGGATCCCACTGCAGGAGTCATCCATAGGGTTGGTAAAGCTTGGCGTGGGATTATCCTGCACCTTTCCAGTGTAGTCTCTTCTTCGTGATCCTGGCATATGGGCTTCTCCTTGCCTGTATTCCAATGTGAGTCCTAAATGCCTCTTCACTGTGTTGAAGGCGTGCTTTGCTTGCCTCCTTCAGATCCTTCTTCGTAATCTCAGTTGGCGGGGGGGGGGGGGCTCTTCAGCCCGCGCCCCGGCACCTGCCGCTGGGCTCAGGAGATCTCAAATCTCAAGAGTCACACAAGCGTGCCTTTAATACCGGCTGGGAGGATAACTCCGCCCCCACAGCCACTAGATCTAATCAAGCCAAAGACCACACCTTTAATCCCAGCTGGGAGGATAACTCCAACCTCACAGCCACAAAGGCCAATCAAACCAAAGACAGCAGGACCAAAGGATCAACAATCAGCTCGCCGAGGCACCCAGTTCCTACCTGTCTCCCCCTCTTCCTGCCGCTGGGCTCAGGAGATCTCAAATCCTAAAAAGAAGTTCTTAACAGCAATGTGAGACTTGGCTCCCATCTCCTTCATCTCCAGCCCCCTCGGCTCCTTGGCTCTTCCTTCTTTGCTCTGTGCTCTCTCTCTCTTCTGCTCAGCGCAGCTCTGTCGGCACTGAGCAGGAACAGTTTCAGCTCTTCTCTATTTTTTTAATATAAATTTTATTTATTTTGTATGTGTATGAATGTACTGTCTGCTTGTAGGTTTGTGCACCCGTGTCGTGCAAAGCCGCGGAGGTCAGAAGAGGGTGTCAGATTCCCCTGGAACTGGAGTTCTCCTGGAACTGGAATTACAGACGGTTCTTAGCCGCCATGTGGGTGCTGGGGATCGAACCCGGGTCCTCTGCAAGAGCAGTCGGCGCTCTTAACCGCTAGGCCATCTCTCCAGCCCCAGCTCTTCTCTATTGTGTCACAAGCAGTGTCCCTACACCACCGGGCTACTTCCTTGCTCCTATCAGAATGGATCACTTCCTGTCTAGTTGAACTTTCTCGTCCCCTCTTGTCCTATCTTCCCAAGGTTAGTCGTGCCCACTTACCTAGAATCATCACAGCTAAGCTTGCTGACTGTCGTTCCTGCAAGGAAAGAGGGGCATGGAGAGACGTGGGACCCTGCCAACTCGCCAGTTGAACCTAGTCACAAACAAACAAGCCAAGAATAGGTGTCGGCCTTCTCTTAGCTGCACTTCTGCCTCCAGGTTTGAGACTAGTAGCTAACCAGGCCCTTCTTGAGTACAACAGCCTTTCCTTGTCTTTGTAGCCTCTCAGCTCCTGGCAAGGCTCCTCCCCAGAGCCTGTCTGCGAATCTGAAACAGGTTTCTTACCTGGACTTCAAAAAAGAAATGCTAAAGCCTGATGAGTCACCGTCAAGTTCTACGATTGGAAGCTCTCTCTATTTCTAACCTCATAGTGGATTCTGGGATCCCAGCTGCTACAGAGAGAGACAGGCACCTTACTGAGAGCCTGTGGAGAGTCTATAAAGCAAGAACTTTTACACACTGGGATACCAGATTCTAG
This sequence comes from Rhizomys pruinosus, assembly GCA_009823505.1. Lineage (NCBI taxonomy): Eukaryota > Metazoa > Chordata > Mammalia > Rodentia > Spalacidae > Rhizomys > Rhizomys pruinosus. Next base: position 48,523 of record VZQC01008050.1, on the reverse strand, counting down.
ACATCAGGGCTATCAGTGACTACACACGTTTGCTTAGGACTGTCCTCTGACAGACAGACAGACCATGTACAGATGCCATCTTCCCAAGCTTGGTTGTGCCAGCTCACCTAGGATCATTTCAGCTAAGCTTGCTGACTGTCACACTCCCACAAGGAAAGGGGGGAGGAGAGTCATGGGACCCTCCCTCCCAAACAACCAGTAGACCCTAGCTGCAAGAGGGGAGGGGCGCTAAGAGTACTTAAGCCGAGGAAGCCTGGGGAGGTTCTCTGGCCATTTTACGCGTCTGTGGAGAAGCCACCAGCCACGCTTGGATTAAGACCTTCCAGTGCAACCTTCTAGGGAGAGGCACCCACACTCTCGTAAGCAAACCGTCCCCCATTGCTCTGGAAGCCCGACAGACTCCCTGGTTTCCCGAGGGAGGAGGAGGCAGTTACTGTTTATAGGCCTCCAGAAGGAATTTCAGGACAACACTCCTCCACCCTTGTAATGGGTGCACACCTCAGCTGGATATGGTCCTTCTTTCGCTTTCTCCAAGTCCTCCATCATATAGTCCTTCCTGGAATTCCCTCCCCTTCCCCTACCTCCCAGGAACCAGTGATAGTCTGGCTCCTACTACAACCTTTCCCCTGCCTCTAAAACCTATAAGAAGTGACCCCTTCTCTGCTGTGTGGGCCTGAACTCTCGTCAGAATCCCTACCATGCTGCTGTCTGTGGTGTTAATAACTCCTCTAATGGAAAATCTGCCACAGTCTTCCTCCTGAATCCCCCAACTGTTCATTCACCATCTTTAGCTCCTCTCATGTGGACTTGGGGGTCCCATTGCGTCTTTACATCCTCAGTTCTCTATTTCCATTTTGCCTTAGCTACTATTTGTAGCTGCCCCACTTCGTATTCCAGCACTCCTTAGAAATATCCCGCCTATGGGATAGGTTAGTCTGGCCGCAGTCCTGTCTTTTTTAGACCTTCTGGATGCCTCATTAAATATCATCTAATTAGCACCTACTATGTGATAGGGACTGCACAAGTGCACTGATGAGCCAAAGAGAGATGGTGTCTTCCCACAGACAGCTTGGGAGAACAACTAGATAATGACTTAACTAAAGGCTTGATTACAACAAAGCAAACACTGTGCATGCAAGCAACATTACCACTTCCTTGTGATTGCTAACTCTTGGCCTCTTCCACATTCTTTAAGAGCAGTGAACCCCATCTTATTTTCAATTCTTTTCCTTTCCAGCCCAGACCTCATGGTAAATCATTTCAACTACTTCATGCCAGCCCTGTCAATACCTTCTCCGCTTTTTCTTTGGCAATAAGCATGCAGTAAATTCAGGTCTACATGTCTTCTCCTTTAAACCCAGGGTCTGAATAATGGCCCCAGTGGCCTTGGGCAAATACCTGCATCCCTATGTGATCTTGTTGGAATGCATTCACCACTTCTTTACAGGCTCTTTTGCAAACTCCATAATCTCGCCAGTGGAGATGCCAACCTTCTACTCAGCACTGGCTCCAAATGACCTGACAGCTTTTTCTCTGGAGGTGCTCAGGTATCCTATGTCACAAAGAAGTGAGGACTGCTGGCGTGGACTCTTACTCCACCCTCCTCATGCGTGCATTATGTTCCTTTTCCGACAAGAAACCTCGTCAGGCTTTCTCCTTCCACTGGCTTCTGCCTGCCTCCTGTGTTCTGGATCCCACTAATATAATTTATTGCTTTTAGAAATTCATTCTCTTCGCTCACCCTCGCTTATTCCATATTTCTCTTCTCTCTCTCTCTCTCTCTCTCTCTCTCTCTCTCTCTCTCTCTCTCTCTCTCTCTCATCTTTAAGGGTATAGACAAAAAGTTCCAAGCCTGAAACAAATCGCAACAGAAACCCCTCTCTTGCCCTTTCTTCCTAGCCAAACATTGAGTGATAATGGATACCATTGTCTTTAAATCCACCAGCCATTTTGACCACATCAGAACAACTGTCCTCTAGACCTTTTGTTAACCAGTGGACGCTTGCTATCTTTTGGCATTTGTCACAGCTGACCTCCATGAAGGTCCTTGCTTAGTGTCCATGATACCACTCTCCTGGTCTTTTTGACCCCTTCTCAATATTTTTTAGGGATTTTTCTTCTTGCTTCTGTTGCCTCCTTCAATATGTGCTCCTAGAGATCTGCCTGCCTCTGCCTCCCAAGTGCTGGCATTAAAAGCATGGGCCACTACACCTGGCCCTTACTGGGATTTTCTTGATGTCCCAAACACAGCTTCCCTGTCAGGGTCCCCCGTGAAGGCCACCCAACAGTTTCTGTCCCTCTTTTCTTCATCACAGATGTCTCTCCCTAAGGAGAAAATTCTTGCTGGTGTTGTGTCTTGTTGATTTCTTAATCCTATATCCTCTTGAGACCTGGCTTGTTCTGAAAAAAAAAAAAAAAGACCTGAATCCCTGGGCACAGGTCTCTGCTCTGTAAATGAGGCACAAAAGAACCTGGTGCCAGAAATCTGCTTGTTTCCCGGCCTGGGTCTGCCTGCCTTGTTGATTTCAGCCCAGCTAATGAGCCTTTTGCTTGTCAGTGCCAATTCTTTAGCTAGTTCCTTTTCTGATTTGGGTTTTATATTTCTTCTTCTGACATTGAATTACCAGGAAGAAGAGGAGGAAGGACATATTTTCTGTAAAAATATCTCTATTTTTAATTATCAGTTTTCTATGAAAAATATTTCTGCTTTCATATGAAATTGCTGATCTTTCTTGATACAGGTGTAACAGCTCCAGGAAGGTGGGCTGTATGTCCTTCCTGCCTAGTTCTGTCCTTATCCTCATCCCACGCCATCTTCCCACCACAGATCAGACACTCTACAAGTCTTTCTGCACAAGTCACACCAGCCTTTTCTTCTGTATCTCTACCACTTAGTGAAAAATGTTCTGACCCCAAATTGACACACACAAAGAAAAGGTTTTCTTACCTGTCATTTATTTGTGCTGTGAGCCTGGAAAAGCATTTACAGAATTATATTTATTTCTTTAATTATCACATGTCATGTTTTCCATCTAAGATCATATATATGTGCTGCCATTTCCAGCTTGATGTGGGTTCTGAGGACTGGAACTCGGGTCCTCCATTTGTAGCAAGCACTGTACTCATTGAACCACCTCCTTGACACTTAAAATTAGTTGTAAAATAAATAGAAAAAGGAAAAAGGACAAGGTATGTAAAAACTGACCCAGATAGCTTTCCTTAACCACACCTGTGTGGGAAGTGCAGGCCATAGCTATGTTAGAGCTTGAATTATGTCCTCCAAGAAGATATGTCCCAGCTCTAAGCTTACTTGGTTGCAGATGTAATTGGTTAGAATGAGGTCCTAGTGGAGCAGGGTAGGTAGATCCCTAATCTAATATGACTGATGCCCTTAAAGGCAAAAGAGAGTTGTAGAGAAGATCCAGTGTGACAACGGAGGCAGGGACTAGACTTGTGCAAGGGCTGCCAGCCAAGCAGACAGGCACACCCTGCCCTCCTTCTATGGCACTTCAAGCCTCCAGAATAGGAAGGGAATGAATTTCTGTGTTCTGGGGTGACATGTGGCAGCAGTTCTGAGAAACTAACATAGATAGAGTGACCAAGTCTGTATGCAAACACAGGGCTCCCTTTGCTTTGTGTTCAGCCCTGGGTCTGTTAACCTCACCTTGTCTATCTCCAAAAAAAAGAAGCGTTAGTAGCGATCACTGCAGTAATTGTTGGTAAATATGGTCAATTCACAGAAAATATATTGGGCTTTTGCCAACAATGCCCCCAAGATAATTAGAACTCTCAATTTTATAAGGAAATGACAGATTTTACTTGATTTTATGTCACTTTAATGAAAACTGATTGACAAAAGTTTCATTTCAAATACAATTTGCCTAGTGATAAATTTATTGAATTTAGCATATTCTGTGGTTTACAGAATTTATTTTTCATGATGAACAAGATAGCTTTAATTGCAAGCAGATTTTTCTGGAAAGATTCATTAACTGGTATTCAGTTTTATCTCACAGTATTTAAGATAGCTTTAATTTCTTTAAATCTACCAGACTTAGAGTAACATAGCTCCCTTATGAATGTATACGGTTAGGAAGCAGTAAAGTACATTTATCTTTGAGAACCTTAATTCAGGATTTTAAATGGAAATATTTCTGCTAGACTATCAACTTGTTTGAGTATCTTATTTGAACAACAGTTGTAAGATTCCTTTTTTTTTTTTTTTTTTAGGGGGCAGCCTTGCCAGGTTCCCACCTTTAAGGGGAATGGTTCTAATTTTTCTCCAAGATTCTTTTTTATAATTTCTCAAGAATCTTATGGCCTCCACTGTTAATTTTTAGTCATTGAACTAAAATCCAAATTTTTGAATAATGTTTTTTTTTTCTGTCATTTCTAGTTTACTTCTTACCCTGTCTATAGTTCAACTTTTTGAAAAGGATGTATTGGGGGTGGAGAGATTGCTCAGCAGTTAAGAGCACTGGTTGCTCTTGCAGAAGACTGGGGTTCTGTTTCCAGCACCCACATGGCAGCTAACAGCTGTCTTTAACTCCAGTTTCAGGGTATCCGATGCCCTCTTCTGACCACTGCAGGCGTTGCATGACATGGGTGCATTTACATTCATGCAAGGCAATACACTCATACACAAAAAATAAAAAACTCATACACAAAAAAATAAAAACACTCATACACAAAATAAAAACAATAAGTAAAAAATTTTTAAGATTTCTATTTATTTTTAATTATGTGTAAATGTGGGCATGTGAGTGCAACTGTCCTTGGAGTTTGGAAGAGGGCACCTGACCCCCTGGAGTTGGAGTTACAGGTGGTTGTGGGCCCCTGGGTATAGGTATTGGGAACTGAACTCGGGTCCTCTGCAACAGGACATGCTCTTAACTGCTGAGATTTCTCTCCAGTCCCCTGTATTTTAACTTTTTTTTTTGTCTTTTTGAGACAGGGTCTCCCTGTAGCTCCAGCTATCCTGGAATTCACTATGTAGAACAGGCTGGCCTTGAACTCACAGAGATCTGCCTGCCTCTGCCTCCCAAGTGCTAGGATTAAAGGTGTGCACCCCCACACCCAGAATTAACTTAAAAAATTGTTTTACTGTTACTTTTTACTCTGTATTCATGAATTTTTCTTATGATATTGGTACACTGAATTTCAGATACTAGTCGTACTGTGTTTTCTAGTAACATCTTGGGGTGTTGCAGCTTGGAAGGGGTTTATTTACCCATTCACATTGACTCTGTGAACTACCTGCATCTGTATATCCTGTTGCTGCCTGTTAGAACCTAGAGATTTAATCATTTATACAAAGTGCTTATTCTGTAGCAGCTTGTAAAGTTAACCGACATTGGTCATGTTAGTTATAATTTAGTAATGTAGTCATAATTTGAAATGCTTCTTCTGCATTATCCACTTTGTAGCCTGCTCATCTAATGCCAATTTCTTCTGTATTTCACATTTTAGATTCGGGGAGCCTCTTTGTTTTCCATAAAACATAAGCAAAATATTCATGTGACATAATTAACAGATTTGCAGATTGAGGAAATCAAAAGGCAATGGGTTGAGGACAGGTGGGAGAAGCCCAGTTTATGATTTTGTTATCGATCCCTCATAGCCTGAGGGATCTTTCACCATCTAACCCATAACAGCTCACTCTCAAATCTGGGGACCAGGTAGCTATTGTACCTTGAAACTTAACTTACATACATGTATCTTGAATCTTAATGAATTTCTTGCAGGCCAGGGCATCTGAAGATAGTGTCTCTGACTTAGCTACTCTCATGTTTGTTGAAGATAAAATATCAGCTGACATTTAGTTAGGATATTTGGGCAAAATCCAAGCTCTGTGATATCATTGTTGTATGAGGCTCCTGTAACGTCTCAAAGTGGGCTCTAGAGGGGGAAGCTCTGGCATCAGTACTCCTATCTGAGGCAAAGGTAAAGTTGTCCAAGCACCAAATAGGCCAATCATGTTAATTAAACTTGATATAAGAGTTCCAAAATATGTGAGAAAATCACACCTTGAAAGGCATTGCCACATTTTATAAACAAGTACATCAAGTTTCCAGGCATCCCTCACTTGCTTGACTGGAATTCTACCCATTGGCTAAGTTGTGATATTGCCAAAGAAAATCATCATTGAAAGCCACACAGGTAAGGTGTGGTGTCACAATCAGCCACTCTCTGCCTCCCACACCAGATACAAATTTAATATGGACTCTGAAGAAGTGGCAGGTATCCTTATCTTTGAACAGAGGACCCAGCTCCACCCAACTCCTTCCAGATGAAATGGGGTCAGAGGACAATGCCCCAAAGAAACCTGTGGGCAGTTCCCTGCAGCATGGGGTGACTAGGCTGCACACATACTGTCACACCACCCAGCGCACTTATCTATCTGGGTGGCCCCGCCTTCTCCAGGTGAAGATGAATGATCTCATTATACTATAACAGTCATTCTCTATGTTTCAGTGAAGCATCACCCTAAACATAACAGAGACTTCAAACAACAAAGATTTATTCAGAAGTCCTAAACCCACTTCACTAATGCCTAGGTATCTGCAGACTCGATTTCTTGTGAAGGCTTCAGGGAAGATTCTGTGGTCTTGCCTTTTTCAGTCTCTAGTTACCTACTTATATTCTTGGGGAGAACCCTTTCCTCTTCCTCTGAAGCATGTCCATCAGATCTCTGCCATCGTCATGACCACCACTGCCACCTTCTCTGTGCCTGTGTGTAGCTTCCTCTGACCTTCTCTTAAGATGGATTGTGATTCTGCTGGAGCACCCGGCCAACCCCGGAATCCCCATCAACTGTAAATCCTTTACCCCCTGCTGCAAAGTCCAGCTAACCACAGAAAGAAGCAGATCCAGGTTCTGGGGACGATGGTGTGCATATCTTTGAGGGCCATCATGCAGCCTGCCACATGGGTGTGGGTGATGGCTCACTGTATCATTGTTCCCTGGAGCACAGAAATCCAGACGGAGGCTGGTGGAGAGCTGCTAGTTTATAGGTAGGGCTCAGGGGGACTACTGAGCTCTGCTGGGTGGGGATTTATGTTGCAGTGCTGCTGCTGCTACTAGAACTCATGCAAACACCCACATACATAAACACATATTTTTGATGTCTGCAAAATGTCTCATTAACTATGTTTTATCTCAGTTTGTTTCCAGTTTATAGCCGAATTCCTCAACTGAGCTGACCCAATTTGGAGGCCATTACTGACCTCAATCTTGTGCAGAGGGAGACATCATACCAGGGTGCTGGAGCCTAGTCCTCCTGGTTTGTCCATTCTCTGGCTAACCTTTGGCTCAGCCACTTAATCTTTCCAGGTTCAGCTTTGTAGTTCCAATATCATTGTGCTTGTCTGAGATTTACATTTCCTCTAAATCTGTAGCTTCTTTGAAAGAGAAGGTAATAAACAGAAAGCACTTTTAGTGTGTGCTAGCCTCCATCCCTCTTGGAGAGCCACAATGCAGGTGAACATGACAAAGTCTCTGGAAAAAGCCTGAACACATGGAGGTGGATAATTCATTAACCTAGTGTATTGTGAACAGTTTTAAAATTACAGAACACCTTCCACCCTACTTAAAGTTTTTAAAAAGATATTGAGCAAACAAACCAAGCTCCTCAGGGAAGTCACTAAGGAAATCTTGACTCCTGTACCATTATTACCTTTAAGTGATTTCTTTTTTTATTATTTAATTTTATGTACATAAGCGCAATGCCAGCATATATGTGTGCCCATGTCCTGCAGTGCCAACATATATGTGTGCCCATGTCCTGCAATGCCAGCATATATGTGTGCCCATGTCCTGCAATGCCAGCATATATGTGTGCCCATGTCCTGCAATGCCAGCATATATGTGTGCCCATGTCCTGCAATGCCAACATATATGTGTGCCCATGTCCTGCATTGCCAGCATATATGTGTGCCCATGTCCTGTATTGCCAGCATATATGTATGCCCATGTCCTGCAATGCTAACATATATGTGTGCCCATGTCTTGCAGTGCCAACATATATGTGTGCCCATGTCCTGCAGTGCCAACATATATGTGTTTCCATATCCTGCAGTGCCAGCATATATGTGTGATCATGTCCTGCAATGCCAACATATATGTGTGCCCATATCCTGCAATGCCAACATATATGTGTGCCCATGTCCTGCAATGCCAGCATATATGTATGCCCATGTCCTGCAAAGCCAGCATATATGTATGCCCATGTCCTGCAATGCCAACATATATGTGTGCCCATGTCCTGCAATGCCAGCATATATGTATGCCCATGTCCTGCAATGCCAGCATATATGTGTGCCCATGTCCTGCAGTGCCTGTGGAGGTCAGAAGTTACAGTTACTGCCTGTAACTCCTGGAACTGGAGTTACAGGCAGTCGTTCACTGCCACGTGGGTGCTGGGAATTGAACCAGGGTCCTCTGCAAGAGCAGCCAATGCTCTTAATGGCTGAGCTAACAATCCAACCCCTAGGTGATTTCTTTTTATTTAATTTAATTAATTAATTAATTAATTAATTAATTTATTTATTTATTTATTTGTATGAGTGTACTGTCTGCATGTAGGTTTGGGCACCCGCATTGTGCAACGCTGCGGAGGACAGAAGAGGGTGTCGGATTCCCCTGGAACTGGAGTTCTCCTGGAATTGGAGTTACAGACGGTTCTCAGCCGCCATGTGGGTGCTGGGGATCGAACCCCGGTCCTCTGTAAGAGCTGTCGGTGCTCTTAACCGCTAGGCCATCTCTCCAGGGGATTTCTTAAGTTGAGAAGTTTTACTACCAAAGTGGTTGGTGAAAAGAACAAATTATGTTCCAGACACCTTCTCCTGTGTGCCATGTGGCTTCAGTTGTCAACTTGACACACTCTGTTAGCGGGAACCACAACTCGGGGATTGTCTCCATTGGATTGGATTGGCCTGTGGCTGTGTCTGGTGGGGCATTTTCTTGATTGTTGAATGATATAGGAGGGCCCAGCAACTGTGGGTGGTGCCACCCCTGGGCAGGCGGTATGGTGCTGTATAAGAAAGTAGGCTGAGCACCGGCCACGAGAAGCAAACCAGTGAGCAGCATTCTTCCATGGTCTGGGCTCCAGGTTCCTGCCTTGGCTTCCCTTGATGATGAACTGTGACCTGAGAGATGTAAGACAAAATAAACCATTTCCTCCCCAAATTGGTCAGTGTTTTTTTTTTTTTCTCCTTCTTTTGATTTTATATTACCCGAAAATATGCATACATACCCTCCATCCGTATACCAAAAAATCCAAAGTCTGAAAATAAATGGTAGGCTAATTCTAGAACCTGTTAAGGGATTCACAATATAAGAGCATAGTTCTTTACAGATCAAGAGGAATATAACATTAATGTTGCTCAGTTTACCTTACAACTAGGTACTTGTTGCTAGCATCCACAGATGAGGGATACCATTCATTTGTTTTTCTGGGACTGTCTTACTTCACTTAACATAATATATTCTAGTTCCATCCATTTACCTGCAAAGTTCATGATGTCATCTTTCTTTACCACTACATAGAACTCCATTGTGTAGATATACCACATTTTCTCTATCCACTCGTCAGTCGAGGGACACTTGGGCTGTTTTCAGCTCTTCACTACTGTGAAGAGAGCTGCAATAAACATGGCCGTGCACATATCTCTGTGGTAGGATGAGTCTTGTGGGTGTATACCCAGGAGTGGTATGACTGGGTCAGGTGGTAAGACTCATTTTGAGTCTTTTAAGGGTTTGGTCAGTGTTTTTATCATGGCAATAGAAAGTAACCAGAACACCTGTCTCCTGCAGCCTTTGTTCATCTTAGTCATCATTTTAGCAGGGTTCCAGGTCCGAGACCTGTGAGCTAAGCCTGCAGTTAAATTCTTCAATTTATACACTTATACCTGTATCTTCACCTTTAAAATCTGCATTAAGTCCATAAGCATTTCTTCTAGAAGGGTTGGCCTGGGGATAGAAGATCTCAAGAAATGTCCTGTTTTTGTTGAGCAAAAGCCCATCTCCTCACAAATGAGGAGGGGAAAGAAATTCATAGGGCACTGTGCTCACACTAGGACAGGGCTCAACTCCTTTCATCCTTCTTGATCCATGTGAACAGCCACTAAGGTATCATCTGTACCTTCTGCTGGAGGCCGAAGGAGATACAGATTGAAACCAAGGCTCTGTGTCTTACTTCTGGGAGAATCAGGAAGCAGTGTGCTCAGATAGGCTGTAAGAGAGAAGAGCATACTCAGGCGAGATAGGGAGGTGTGTGCCAGGCTGGAAACACTGGGGGATATTGGAAAGAGTCACGGTCAGGACTCAACATAAGATCCAGGTTTAAGTTCTGGGCCTGTAACCATGGTCAAATCACTTGAGATTTCTGGCTAGCTCAAGTAAGTACACTAGAGACTTTTCTCTCCCAGCTGTGAAGATAATTCATTTGCCTTTGGGGAATGGTCTTGTAAAAGTGTGGAAAAGAGTGGAGTCAAAGGCAAATAAGGACTAAACTCCAAACTGAGTAATGGATTGCACGCACTCAAATATGCTGTATTGAGTATTTACTATGTGCCAGATACTGTACTAAGATCTAAAGCCCCTTCAGTAAATGAGACAGACCAAAGCCTGCAGCTTCATGCAGCTTAAACAGGAGAGAGGAGATGGATAACTTAAAGTGCTGGCAGGTGATGAATGCTAAGGACAAAACAGAGCTAAGCGAATGGACCCAGGAACGGGGTTTTACCCTGGGACACACCTTTCTGTTCTCTTAAGAATTGCTGAGGGTCCTTTCAATGAGTTACAACATTTTTTATGTTGCCTTATGTGACTTATTTTGTTGTTGTTATTGTTGTTGTTGTTGTCGTCTTTTTAAGACAGGGTCTCCCTATAGCCCCAGCTGGCCTGGAACTCACTCTGTAGACCAGGCTGGCTTTGAACTCACAGAGATCCACCTGCCTCTGCCTCCTGAGTGCTAGAATTAAAGGCAGGCTTAAAAACAGTTCTTAGCCGGCTGCTATGTGGGTGCTGGGAATCAAACCCGGGTCCTCTGCAAGAGCAGTCAGTGCTCTTAATCACTGAGCCATCTCTCTAGCCCTGGTCTTATGTGACTTGTAAATAATAATGTGAGAACCAGCTCCTACTATTAGATGTGTTGGTTACAAGATCACAAGTTTGTTGGGTTCTTCTTTTTTTCTTTTTGTTTTTGTTTTGTCTTTAGCATAACTTTTCTCAGTGGAGCCTTCGGAATTTATAACTAACTAATTATGAGCTCCTTAGCAAACCACTTAAACCAACCTGAGTGTTGGTTTCCATTCTAGAAGGTGGGTAAATGTGTACTCAATAGTACATAAAGTGGTTTTCCATTTGAAGGGCTCATCTTCCTTCTCAAGTGAATAACATTCTATTTCCCTTCTCAGAGGTCAAATGAGAAATTACCCATGCTTCCTGCCTGTGTGTAAGACATGAATAATTCATAAGTGGTCTTGCAAGCAGGAACAGCATGTCCTCTGGCACATACACAGTCCCCTGTGCCTCATACAATTAGTGTTCATATACCAGAAAGGTCATCTCAATTCTGTCACCCTCCAAGAAGTCTGGATAATAACCAATGCATGATATATCACCCAATATTAAATTCTGCGGTTCCATAGCCTTATTTGATAGCTAAAAGTACTGAGACTCTGATTGGTAAATGACTTTTCCCAAAGCTGTGGAGCGTGCACAGTGGGGGCGAGGCAGGGGTGACAATCCAGTTCTCTGGCCAAGGCTTTTTCCTCCACTCTCCTCTTGACTTTATTTTACCAAATAGTCTGCCTCATAAGTTATGAGGTCCCTGGAAATGCTTTGTGGGGATGACAGAGAATTTTGAAAGTAAAGAATTATTATTATTCTGAAACAGGGCCTTCCTACGTAGCTCCAACTCTAGATTCTCCTGCCTCAGTTTCCTGAGTGCTGGTATCACAAGTGTTCACCATCATACCTGATTATTATCACTTTATTACTTCATTCATTTATTTATTTATTGTATGTGAGCACATGTAACACAGTGTGCTTGTAGAGGTCAGAGGACAACTTTCTGGAGTGTCTTTATCTGCTGACCAATCATATTGGCCCTTACTATTATTTTTAAATAAACACTCCTGGATCCAATGCAGTTGAAAGGCTGATCAAATCTTATTTCCATGGGCATGCCAGAATAAAAGTATGCAAAAATATCCCATATATATGTATATATAGAGAGATATCTAGATATCTAGATAGATAGATAGATAGATAGATAGATAGATAGATAGATAGATAGATAGATGATCCAAGACTGGACATGGTAGCCCATGGCTTTAAGCCTAGCATGCTGGAGGTGGAGGCAGGCTGATCTATGTGAGATGGAGGCCAGCCTGGTCTATAGAGTGAGTTCCAGGCCAGTTGGGGCTACAGGGAAACAGATCCTGTCTAAAAATAAAATATTGGGGTTGGAGAGATGGCTCAGTGGTTAAGAGCACTGGCTGCTTTTGTAGAGGCCCTAGGTTTGATTCTCAGCATCCATATGGCAGCTAACATCCATCCATAACTCCAGTTCCAGGGGAATCCAATGCCCTCTTATGACCTTCACAGACACTGTGTGACATGGGTGCATTCACATACTTGCAGGCAATACCCTCATACACATAAAAATAATAATAAATAAAATATTTTAAAAATAAAATTTAAGAATTCTCAACCTTTCACTACTGTAATTCATGATTTTGTCACTAGGTGTCCCCTTAGGTAATAAATCATATCTAGAACACAGCTTTCCAAGGAGGAACATCTTTCTTGGAGTAACTGCAGGGGACAGGCCAGCAACCAATTAGATGCCTTCCTGCCAGGTAAAGTGAGCAGGAGGTGCCCTGTGCTCTGGTGGAGGCCACCCCTTAACTCAGGCAGAGGCTGCTTGCAAGCAGAGGCTGTAATTAGAGTAAAAAGATTAAACACAAAAGGAATATTGTCAAAATCCAATTTCCACCCTGAGAAAGCAGTGCAGCCCAGAATAGATGCAGAACACGATTAAACTGTAGTATGGGCCTCTGGAGGGAGGCTGGGCTGGCCTAGGACCAGCAAGGAATAGTCCCTTAGCGTCTACCTGGGCTCATGGAGGGGCAGAGCAGTGAAAGGAGGTCTTTTGCAGGCCACTCACACTGAGAAACCAGGTGGCCTATGCTTTTTTGAATTCTCTCTTCCTTGGTTGCTGTTTATTTTATATATATATATATATATTATAGATATTTATATTATATAATATGTAGATTTTGTAGCAGATATCAATCTAGACACATGTCCCCCCCATCCCCCTACCCCCACCAGAGCTCATGCATTCTGTCAAATATGCGTTCATCTCTTCCTCAGTTTTTTTCAAAATTCTCCATGTGGAGGTTGACTGTTTTGAGCAGAAGTTCACTGTTTCAGTCAGTTCTTTGATGCAGTCCTTTCGTGGTTGTTGTTTAATTTGTTTCCAATATGCATCACTCCCCCTATTGGACAAAAGCTTGAGGGCCTGCACAAGAATACTTACAACTAGGTAATTGGCACTAGCACTCACAGATGAGGGATACACATTCATCGTTTTTTTTTTTTCTGGAACTGTGTTACTTCCATCAGCATGCATGTCTCTAGCTCCAGCCATTTTCCTGCAAAGCTCATGAGTCGTCTTCTTTACTGCTGCCAGAACTCCATTGTGTAGATGTAGCCATTTCTCTATCCACTCGTCATTGAGGGGCATTTGGGTTGGTTTCTAGCTCCTTGCTATGTGAAGAGAGCTGAAAATAAACATGGCCGTGCAGTATCCTGCGGTGGGGTGAGTCTTGGGGTACATGCTAGGAGTGGTATGCTGAGTCGGTGGCAAGTGTCACATTCCAAGCTTCCAAGATTCTCCACACTGGCTTCCCCTAGGTGCTGTATGAAGTGGAGTATACAGGAGAGAGTTCCGCAGGCACAGTGGATGGAGTGGTTTCCCTTTCCCCACACCTCTCCGCACTTGGTATCGGGGAGATGTTGTGGGTGTTCCAAAATTGAGTCCTACCATCGTGTGGTGTGAAAGAGAGATAGAGTCTTAAAGGAAGTTAAGGTTGTTTTGATTTGCATTTCCCTTAATGATTAGTGATGTTAAAAACACTTCTTTTTAATGAGAGTGTTTTTATTGGTATATTAGTGAATGTATGGTGGATAGTGCAAATGTATATGTGTTCGCAGAGGAGAGTCTGGGGTGGCAAGGCAGCCGTGATCGTGCAAATGGCATCAGGATAGGAAATCAGGTGAGAGGGGGGGATCGGATTCGCCCTGGAGGGCGGAGTCAAAGATGGGGTTCTCGGGAGAGCCGCCATGTGGTGGCTGGATTGAACCCCGGGTCCTCTGCAAGAGAGTCAGCGCTCCCCAGCGCTGCCATCTCTTTCCATCCCCGTGATGTTAAACAATTCTGAGGATGTTTCACAGCCATCTTTATCTCATCATTTTTGAAGTCTATTCAGCTCTTTGTTCCATCTATGAGTGGGTCATTTGTGTCTTTCTTCTTTTTTTTTTGAGTAGTTTTATAAATATCTGGAAATCAATGCTTTGTCAGATGTTTTCTGCAGTGAAGGTTTCCTCCCACCTGTGGGATTTCTCTTCACTTCCTTGATTGTTTCTTTTGGTGTAACAGAAGCTTTTGAGTTTAATGAAGGCCATTTGTCAATTGTCGACCTTAATTAATTCTTGCGCAGCTGCTGTCGGATTAGGAAGTCTTTTCCTACGCCTATGTCCTTGTATCTCTGCCCCTTTTCTTCTATTGCCTTCAAGTTTGGGGTTTCAAGTTTTGAGGTCTTTATCCATCTGGAGTTGGACTTTTGTACAGGGCAAGAGGTAGGGGTTTAATTCCATTCTTCTAACAAGTGGTGATCCAGTGTTGCAACACCAACTTGCTGAAGATGCTGTCTTTTCTCCAATGGGTCGTCGTGACCCCTTGTCAAATATGAATGGCTGAAATTGTATATGCTAGGTTTGGACTTCAAGTTTTATTCTATGGTCAACAGTTCTGTTTTGTGCCGGTCCCCAGGCTGTTTTTATGACTATAGCCCTGTATAGAGTTGTGAAGTCTGGTATAGAGATCTCTATGTTGCTCTTTTCACTCAGGATTGTTTTGGGCTCTTTTGGGTCGTTGGTTTTTCCAAGAATTTTAAGAGGACTTTTTTTTTCCAAGCCGGTGAAAAAACTCTTGGGGATATTAATAGTAATTGCATTAAATCTATACAAGATTTTGGGTGGAATGGACATTTATTTTAAATGTTGATTTGGCCAATGTCGGAGCATGGGAGTTTTTTCCATCTTCAGATGTTTGTCTTCAATTTCTTTCGTTAAGGTTTAAAATTTTTGTTACAGAGAGCTTTGTTGTCTGTGGTTAGGTTTGTTACTAGGTTTTTAATTATTTTTTTGAGGCTATCGTGAGTGGGAAGCTCTCCTTGAATTCATTCGCCAGTTTTGTTTTGTTGTTGGTGTAAAGAAAGGCCACTGAGTTTGTTAGGTTAATTTGGCATCCTACCACTTTGCTGAAGCGCTTAAATCAGTTCCCTAGGAGTTTTCTGGGAGTTTTTCACATCCCGTAAGTAAACATCATATCATCAGCAAATAGGGATAAGCTTGACTTCCTCTTTTCAAAATAGTAATCCTTATTTCTTTTCCTTGCCTTATTGCTCTAGCAAGTTTTCAAGCACTATATTGAAGGAGTGGTGACGGGGGCAAACTTGCTTGAGTTTCCTACTTTTAAAGGGAATGTTCTGTCATTTCCCCATTTAGGGATGATATTGGCTGTGGAGTTCCTTTATATGGCTGTGATTACATTGAGAAATCCCGACAATCAAATTCCCGCTAGGACTTTAAGCATGAGGGAATGCTGGATTTTTGTACAAAGGCTTTTTCTGCATCAATTGGATGATGGTGTGGTTTTTATATTTCAGTCCATTTATAATGTGCGTGATGATATTTATTGATTTTCATATGTTGAACCATCCCCCTGCATCGCCGGCTATGAATCCAACTTGGTCATGAATGGATGATCTTCTTGATGTGGTCTGTACGTGATTTGTCAGTAATAAATGTTTAGAATTTTGGGATCCTGTGTTCAGCAGGGAGATGGGTCTATAGTGTTTCCAGTTTTTTCCTTTTTGGCTGTATCTTTGCCTGTTTTGGTAATAGATTGATGCTGGATTCATAGACGTAAAGTTTGGGGAATTCCCTCTGTGTTTGTATCCTTCTAACAATTTCAGTAATAATGGTTGTAAGGTCTTTTTGAAATTTTTTAACAGAATTCTGCTTTGAAACGTCTGGGGCGGCTTTTTTAGTAGGAGGTTTCTCTTACATCTTCAATCTTCATATATAGTGGGTCTGTTTAAGCTGTCGATCTCTTCCTTGGTCGACTGTGGGTGATTCCCAGGATTGCAGATATTCATCCATTTCTTCTTAGGTTTTCAACGTAGTAAGTATAGGTTTTTGAAGTGATTCCAGTATGATTTTTTTTCTGGATATTTTTCATGTCTGTTGTGATATTTCCCTTTTCTCACAGATTGTATTGATTTGGAGTTGTGCCTTCTTTTTTTTAGTAACTGGGTAGAGGTCTGTCTATTTGTTTATTCTTTCAAAGAAGCAACTGTTTGGATTTCATTGATTGCTTTATGGTTTTTCTATTTGTTTCGATTTCATTGATTTTTGCTCCAATTTTTGTTAGTTCTGCCTGTCTGTGTTGTTTAGGGTTCATCTGTTGTTGCCGCTCAAGTGCTTTTAGCTGCAGTGGTTAGATCATCACTTGGTGCTCTTTCTGTTTTTTCGAATGTTGCACCCAAGGCTACAAACTTTCCTCTTAGGAAACTGCTTTTAAGGTAATCCCATAGGTTTTGTTGGGTTGTATTGTATTTTTCATTCAGTTCAAGGAAATGCGTTTTTTCTCTATCTCTTCCTTGACCCATTCATGACTCAGGAGAGTGTTTATTTTAAGTCCATGTGTATTTTTAGGTAGTAGGGCTTATCCTGTGTTGATGTTGAGCTTGTGGCACTGTGTCTGATAGAATGCATGAAATTATTTCAATCTCTCTGCTTATCTTTGTCCTGTTGACCGGTCCAAAGGGCTCAGTGGGGTATTGAAGTCCTACTATGAGTGTACTGTGGTGAGTGTGTGACTTGTGGTCCTGAAGAATTGTATTTATGAAGTTTGCACTAGAGTTTGGTGCATTAGAGTTTGGTGCATATTTATTCATAATTTGAAATCTTCTTGGTGAATTGTTCCTCTGAAAAAAATGTAATGGCCTTCGTTGGCCTCTTCTGATTTCTTTTACTTCAAAGTCTTTTTGTCTGATATTAATATAGCAAAACACGGCTTTTCTTTTTGGTACCATTTCTTGGAATATTGTTTTCCATCCTTTCACTTTAAGGTGGGTGTGCCTGTCCTGAAGGTAAGATGGTTTTCTTGTAGACATCATATTGATGGGTTCTATTTCCTAATCAATCTCCCAGTCCTAATGGTCTTTTGATTGGGGGAGTTTTAGTCCAGTAATATTTAAGGTTATGACTGATAGGTTTGGGCTGCTCTTTCCTTTTGCCGTATTATCCATTTGCAGTTTTGGTTTAGGTGTTCGACTTCTGCAGTGATGCTTTTATGGATTTCTCTGTGCTAGGTGCTTGGGGATGTTGCTCCTTTCTTCTGTCCTTGAATTGCTTCAAATATTTCTCTGAAGGGTGGTTTTCTGGACATGTAGTCTTTCATCGTGTTTATGTCATAGAAGATTTTCGCTCTCCTTCAGTCAACTATAAATCAACATTTTTGCTGGGTAAATGGTAAACTGGGTTGGCATCTAGTGTCCTTTAACGAACTGGGAATGCTTTGCTCCACGTTCTTCTTGCTTTCATAGGTTGCACTGAGAAGTCGTTGTGAAAGTCTGATAGGTTTCCCCGTTATAGGTCACTTGTTGTTTGTTTTTGGGCTTAAGGATTTTGTCTTATGTTTGGGTGTCTAGAATTTTATCTATGATGTGTTGTGGAGAGTTTTTCTTTTCTGATCTTGTCTGGTGAGCTCTATGTGTTCTTTATTTGGTATTGTTTTCTTTATTTATTTGGGGAAGTTTTTGGCTATTATTCTGTTGAAGAGCGGATCAATACCATTCTCCTTGGATTCTTCTCCTTCCTCTAACCCTATGATGTGGAGGTTTTTTTTTTTTTGTAGCCCTCAGAATTTTGTCCCATATTTCCTGGTTTGTTCCACTTTTGTGTATTTTGGTGAAATTGTTTTTTATAATCTTTACTTGATGTTTTTAGGTGTTCTGTGTTATCTTCCAGGTCGGAAATTCTTTGTTCTGCTTCCTCGATTCGGCTTCTGAGGCTTTGAGGCTTTTTCCATCCTTTCCTCTTGATGATGAGTGTTTGAGTTTCTTTTCATTTCCTCTTCTGATTCTTTAGTATTTCTATTTTCTTTTGGAGCTTCTTCGCAATCTCCTCCTGTAGCTCTTGCTTTGCTGGGTGGTTTCCTTATCTTTTTCAGCATGAATCTTTTCAGTGTTTCACTTCCTTCCAGAGTTTGTCATTCTCTCTCTCTATGGCCTTCTGAGTGTTCTTCTCTTTTCTTAATTCTTTGATTTGGTCTTTATAAGTCTTTGATTTCTGTAAGTATGTTCACAATTGGGTTTCTGATATCTGTGTCCTGGGCCGGCCCCAGGGGTTTCCCCACTGTAGGAAGCGTCCACAGGTTGGTAGAGCATTGGTGTGGGATTGTCGTCCGGCACCTGTCCCACATTGTCCTCTTCTTTGTGTTCCTGCATATGGGCTTCTGCTTGCCGGGAGTCGAGGGGGTGGTCCCAAAGGCCTCTTCACGGTGTTGGGGCTTGGCATTGCTTGCCTCCGTCAGATGCCTTCCTTGTTTTGTTTGATTGATTTGTTTTTTTTTTTTGTTTCCTTTACTATCCTCACTTATGATTGTTGACTTCTCTAAGCTTTAGGCTGTCTAATTGAAGTCCAACTCACTTGTCCCATTTTCTGTTCTGAGGTTCTCCAAAGAATCCACATGGACAGACACTCTGGTTCTTCAGTAACCCAGTTGGGGGGGGGGCTCTTTTGTTTTTTTTTTTTTTTTTGTTTTTTTTTTGTTTTCATTTTTTTTTTTTTTTTTCTTCTTTAATTTTTTTTTATTCACAGAAATTTTTATTTTTAGTTTTTAAAACAACTCTAGACCCATGTCTCCCCCCCATTCCCTGAACCCCACCAGAGCTCATGCAATGCATCTGCAAAACATGCCTTTCATCTCCTTCTCAGTCTTTTCCTCAATATTCTCCATGAAGAAGTTGACTGTTTGAGCAGAAGTTTCAATCACTTTTCAGTCAAGTTCCTTCGAGTGCACCCTTTTCTGTTGTTGTTGTTGTTGTTGTTTTCCAATATGCATCACTCCTACTGCTTTGGACAAAAGCTCAGGGGGCCATACACAAGAAATACTTACAACTAGGTAATTGGCACTAGCATCCACAGATGAGGGATATTATTTGTCGTTTGTTTTTCTGGGACTGTGTTACTTCACTCAGCATGATGTCCTCTAGCTCCAGCCATTTTCTTGCAAAGCTCATGATGTCGTCTTTCTTTACTGCTGCATAGAACTCCATTGTGTAGATGTACCCCATTTTCTCTATCCACTCATCACTTGAGGGTCATTTGGGTTGGTTCCAGCTCCTTGCTATTGTGAAGAGAGCTGAAATAAACATGGCCATGCATGTATCTCTGCAGTGGGGTGAGTCTTGAGGGTACATGCCTAGGAGTGATATGGCTGGGTCGGGTGGTTAGTTCATTCCAAGTCTTCCAAGGGTTCTCCACACTGCTTTCCATAGTGGCTATACGAGTTTACATTCCCACCAGCAGTGGATGAGTGTTCCCCTTTCCCCATAACCTCTCCAGCACTTGGTATCATTTGTTTTCTTGATCCTAGCCAGTCTTATAGGAGTAAGATGATATCTTAAAGTGGTATTGATTTGCATTTCCTTAATGATTAGTGATTTGAACACTTCTTAAGGTGTTTCTCAGCCATCTCTAATTCCTCACTTGTGAAGTCTCTGTTCAGTTCTTTGCTCCATCTATTGAGTGGGTTGTTTTCTTTTTTCTTTGTTTTTTGAGTAGTTTATATATTCTGGAAATCAATGCTTTGTCAGATGTATCTGTGGTGAAGGTTTCCTCCCACTCTGTGGGATTTCTCTTCACTTCCTTGATTGTTAGGGGGGCCTCTTTAGCCCACACCCCGGTACCTGTGCTTCAGGTGGTCTTGGGAGATCTCCGATCTCAAGACTCACACAATCCTACCTTTTATACCAGCTGGGAGGATAACTCTGCCCCCACAGCCACAAAAGCCAATCAAGGCAAAGACAACTAGATTAAATCAAACAACTATCCACCTTGCTGAAACACCCAGCTCCTACCTATCTGTGCTTTAGGTGTTCTTGGGAGATCTCCAATCTCAAGACTCACACAAACCCACCTTTTATACCAGCTGGAAGGATAACTCTGCCCCCATAGCCACAAAAGCCAATTAAGCCAAAGACAACTAGATTAAATCAAACAACAATCTGCCTTGTTGAAGCACCTAGCTTCAGGTGGTCTTGGGAGATCTCAGATCTGCTTATTTAAATTCTTATCTTAATGAACCAAAGCCATTTTTAGCATAGAGTGCCAAGGTTCATGGAAGCCACAGCCAAGGTCACTCCCACTGGCCACCCACACTATTACTGTCAGTGAGCTGGATCTCTAGGCCTTCAGGGGCAAATAGAATGTACTTGGCACCAGAAGACCAAGTCCAAGATGGGAAGAAGCTGTGCCTATTTTTTAGAATGCCACTGTGTAAGTGAAAAGAACTTCTTGAGGTTTCTTTACCAGCCAGCCTCTTTACTGGTCCCTTGGCCACTTTTAAACCATAGCAAGTTCCTCAGGGATACCTGGCCACAACCCTTAAAGGACAAATTGTTCCAGAACACTGGCTGGGAGACAAGGCTAGTGACTTAGCTATTCTGTAAAATGACAGTAATACTCTCTTCACAGGGCTGTACTAAAGATTCAGAGAGAATGTCTGAAGTGTTTGGCACAGTATCTGACCCCTGCTAAATGTTCATTTGTGGTAAACAAGTTACTTTTCTTTTGGCTATAAGACAATACTTGATAAATGTAACCTGTCACGGCTAAAGTTTGAGAATACAGTCCATCACCACTAGGAAGGCATTGCTGGGACAGCACTACAACTGCACTAGCAGAAACACGAGGCAACTGG
This sequence comes from Rhizomys pruinosus, assembly GCA_009823505.1. Classification (NCBI taxonomy): domain Eukaryota; kingdom Metazoa; phylum Chordata; class Mammalia; order Rodentia; family Spalacidae; genus Rhizomys; species Rhizomys pruinosus. The sequence goes on along the minus strand of VZQC01008050.1, from coordinate 27,237 downwards.
TCACATTATGTCTGTGGTCAGAATGCAGAGAGAGATTAATGCTAATGTTCATCTTGCTTGCTACTTCTTTTTTTTCTCTTGTGTATTTTTTCTTCTTTATTTTTTCCATTTTTTGATAATAAATAATAATTTACGAGTACAAGCATCCTTCATGTAAAATGAATTTGCAAGCAGTTGCACCCAAACCCACACAGCCCAAGGGTCCCACCATCCAGCTGGGGGGGCTTGTATGTACAATCAAGTTGATCAAATAAGTGTCCAGTCTATATTGCTGTAGTTTCACCATTCACCCTACTCACAGCCCTTACATTCTACCATGCCTCCTCTTCCGCAGATTGTTCCCTAGGCTTAGAAAAGGGGCACAGGTGCACGAGAGGCAAAACAGTCTACTTTCTCTGGAGCTGTTGTTTTGGACTCTGGTCAATTCTGGCTGTTTCCTTTCATGGGCTGACAGTTTGTCCAGGAATAACCTCTCAGTCCTACTAATGAAGCACAAGCAATTAGATATATAGGTATTTAAACAGTACTAATTGTTATGGAAGGTTACTTTGGTATAGACACAGATGTTTGGATGGTATGTTAATCCATGAATTATGGTTTTTTCTGTAAAATATGACAGGGTTTTACTGTGGCTTATAACATCTCCTAACCACTAGAG
>VZQC01008050.1:0-21863 GCA_009823505.1 Rhizomys pruinosus | reverse complement strand
GCTGCTTTTCAGTTTTTTAATGTAGGCATTAGAGCTCATAAACTTCCCTCTTAGGACTGCTTTAAATGGCATAGGTTTTTGTGTGTTGTATATCATTGTCATCTAGTTTCCAGGAATGTTTTTATCTTTATTTATTCTTTCCTTCGACCCATTCATATTCAGAGAGTGTTGTTTTAGGCCTCCATGTGTTTTGTAGATAGAGGCTTATCCTGGGGTTGAGGTGAGCTTTATTGCATTTGTATCGTAGTAGAATCATGAAATTATTTTCAAAAAGGTGACTGATCTCAAAGAAATCAAGTGCTGTTATTTAATCAGAGGCTGTGCTATGTGATCCTCAAACCATTTTTTCCCCTATGGACATGATGTGTTGCCTAGATTTAGCTGTCAGCTTGACATACCTGGTAAGAGGAAACCTTAATTGAGGAATTTTCTCCATTGGATTGGCCTTTGACCATGTCCGTGGGGACATTTTCTTATTGTTTGAGTGATGTGGGCAGGGTCAGCACCTGAGGAATTGTACCCCTGGGAAGGTGGTCTTCTGTTGTATAAGAAAGCAAGTTGAAACCGGGCTTGGTGGCTCACGCCTTTAATCCAAGCACTTGGGAGGCAGAGGGCAGGCTTTTCTGTGTTTGGGCAGCTGTCTGACTGGCCTGGTCTACATAGAGAGTTTCTAGGAAGAGCTGGAGCTACAGGAGATCCTGTCTCAAAAAAGACCAAAAAAAAAAAAAAAAAAACAAAAAAAAAAAAAAAAGAACGAAAAAGGAAAGCAAGTTGATTTTGGCTGGAGGTTGGTTTTGTCACAGAAATGGAAAAGTAAACTAAGAAAGAAATTGGGCTGGCCTTGGTGGCGCATGCCTTTAATCCCAGCACTTGGGAGGCAGAGGCAGGCAGATCTCTGTGAGTTCAAGGCCAACCTGGTCTACAGAGTGAGTTCCAGGCCAGCTGGGGCTATAGGGAGACCCTGTCAAAACAAAACAACAAAAACAACAAAAAAAAAAAAAGAAGAAGAAATTGGTAGCAGGATTGTGGGCTGTTACTATGAGACAGACAGACCTGACCATGTTGTTTTGGGAAGGATTATGGAAGCATTTGGACCTTTGGGCCCGAAAAGGCATTGAGTGCTCAGAGCTTAGTGAACCATTGCTTTGGAACTTGGAATAATAATGCTGAAAGAGCTGTAGATGATGGAAGCCTGGCTTGCAAAACTTCAAAGGGAAGCAAAGACTCTATTAGGGCTGTTTTATGGAGTTAAGAATTTAGGGGCCGGGCATGGTTGCATATGCCTTTAATCCTAGCACTTGGGAGGCAGAGGCAGGCAGATCTCTGTGAGTTCAAGGCCAGCCTGGTCTACATAGGAAGCTCCAGGCCAGCTGAGACTAAAGGGAGACCCTGTCTTTGGGAGGGGGAATTTTTGAAAGTGAAACTTTTGTGCTGTACTGGGAAAATTGATGCCTGTTAGCTGGGACTGAAAATCAGCTGTAACAAGAGACCAACATCATCGTTGAGTTGAAATCTTCTGGGAAGCAGTATTTCCTTAGGGTCAACTGAAGCTGTGGCCCAAAGAGTGCCCAAAGCTCCATCTCAAGTTGGAAGCAAGACTTTGTAATGTCTAAGAGTCTCCTACATGATTCTGGTTTTAAAGTGACCAAGGGGTCTTGGAGAGCAGCTGAAGCTTGACACTGTGAAAGGCCAGGAAAGGCTCCTGGTGAAGGCGTGGCCCTAGTTGCACTGAAGACCCTCAGGATTAAGGAGGCCATGGGAAAAATCTGAGGCTGTATACCCTGAGAAGCCAGGAGAGGCCCTTGGTGAAGGTGGAATGGCGACCCCAGCATATTGGAGATGCCAGGACTGTGAGACAGCCGCCAAAGACAGTGGCAAGTGTGGAGTGGAGCTCCCTGAGCCCAGGAGACAAGCTGTGTGTTCTGTGAATGGCAGAGGCAGAGGACTGAAGCTGCTCAAGCCATTTGGGGCCCAGAAGATTGTGAGTGAATTTTGTATGCCCAGCTTTGAGCTACTTTCCTAGACTTAGGTTTTGCTTAATTACACCTCAACTCTTCCCATTTGAAATAAGACAATATTTTACTTCCATTGGATTTTACAGGCACCAAAAGCCTTTTAAAAGAGATTTTGAACTTTTAAAGTATTTGTGTTTTTTTAAGGACTGGGAATTTTATTTATTTATTTATTTATTTATTTATTTATTTATTATTGTTGGGAGCTGCGGAGTGCCGCGCCTCAAAGATGGCGCCGGTTTCCGCCTCCCACCCCCACGGGGGTGAGCGCTCCATGCAGCAAACCTGTCCTTATTTGGTTTGGCCTTGCTGAAGCCCTCTGTTCCACATAGAGATATCCTATCCTTGAGACCCACGTGGTGGAAGTCGATTGGTTGTGACAGGCCTTATAGGTGGTGAACCGGGAAGGGAGAGAGAGGATGTAAGGGTACCCGAATAAACTGCTCGAGGAAGATTGCTCTCGTGTCGTGTCTTCTTTCACTGGACGAACGGGGACGCGACATATTATGATTTTTTTATGTGTATGAGTGTACTGTCTGCATGTAGGTTGGTGCACCCATGTCATGCAATGCCACAGAGGTCAGAAGAGGGTATAGGATTTCCCTGGAACTGGAGTTCTCTTGGAATTGGAGTTACAGATGGTTCTCAGCCGCCATGTGGGTGTTGGGAACCGAACCCGGGTCCTCTGCAAGAGCAGTCAGTGCTCTTAACTGCTGAGCCATCTCCCCAGCCCTGGACTGGGAATTTTAAAGTTATACTCTTTATGTTGTAATATTAATATTAATATTAACATCATCTCTTGAGGACAAGAAATGGAAAGGTTGTAGTTTAAATGTTTTATTTTTATTATTTTTGTTTTATGTATATGAGTGTATTGTCTGTAGCACCATGATGTACAATGCCCGTGGAGGTCAGAAGAAGGCATCAGATTCCCCCTGAGCTGGAGTTATGAATGGTTGATAGTTGTTACCCTCCATGTAGGTACTGGGGATTGAACCCAGGTCCTCTGTAAGGGCAGCCAGTGCTCTTAACTGATGAGCCATCTGTCCAGCCCCAAAGGTTGTTGTTTAATAGTGATGTGTTTGTATGTCAAGTTGACATACAAAGGTCAATTGTGCTGGATTACTTTAGTTGTCAACTTGTCACACCTTGGTAGAGGTAATGTCATTTAAGGATCTCTTCCATTGGATTGTTTTGTGGCCATGTCTGTGGGGTATTTGCTTTATTGTTGAGTGATATGGGAGGGCTCAGCCCGCTGTGGGTGGTGCTGTCCCTGAGCAGGTGGTCTTGTGTTATATAAAGGTAAGGTGAGCACAGACCCAAGGTGCAAGCCCATAAGCAGTGTTCCTCCATGGCCTGTGCTTCAGTTCCTGCCTCCCTCTGGGTTCCTGCCCTGAGTTCCTACCCTGACTTCCTTCAGTGATGAACTGTGACCTGGGAGATGTAAGATAAAATAAACCCTTTCCTCCTCATGTTGGTTTTGGTCAGTGTTTTTATCACAGCAAGAGAAAGTAACGAGGACACACAGGGAAGGACACATCTCCCAACCTCTTCTCTATCCTTGTGGCTTGGAACCCTATCACAAATTATGGAAGAAAACTTGAGTTAGTTGTATAGCTGAAACATTGTTTCAGTTGGGATATGTTTACTTATCTACCCATTTAGTCCTGTTACGTATTCTTACTAATGACACATGAGCAGAATAAAATGTTCTTTCCAGCATTTGGCTGTTTAGATGAAGGATTTTTTTTTCTTCTTTCTTTCTCTCTCATCCATGTGACTAAAGTCATAAAGGTTTTAATCAAACCACACAAAAGAAGGTTATCTAGAGTTATCTTTTGGAAAGTGTTCACTTACAAAAGCAAGAAGTAATCCTTTGTTTAGTTAAACAGGGAGATTTCAGTATCCACCCATAGGGTAGATACTTTGCTGACCCGACTGGTAGATCAAGTATTCTCTATTTACACAAGACAAGGCAGTGTCACAGCTAATGGAGAAGGTACTCAGAGTAGGAGAAAGTGGGCAATAATGATCAGAATTCCCACCAAAGGGTCTCCTAGAGATTCAAGAAGCACCACAGATGTGTCAATAGCAAGGTAAAGGACAGACACTGGAAAATGAGCCCCTTTTGTTTTTGTTTGTTTGTTTTTTGGTCTTTTCGAGACAGGGTCTCCCTGTAGCCCCAGCTGTCCTGGAACTCACTCTGTAGACCAGGCTGGCCTTGAACTCACAAAGACCCGCCTGCCTCTGCCTCCCAAGTGCTAGGATTAAAGGCGTGTGCCACCACCCCCGGCAAATGAGCCCCTTTTGACAAATATGTAGGAAAAGAGGAAGCAACTCCAGTCTCAGTCATGCCTCTCCCGAACAGTGCACAGTGAACTGAACCAAACCTCCCATGGGATACCTCATGAGCTACCTTTGATAGTGGGAACATCAGAACTAGTAAGTGTTCACAGGGAAGGGACTCCCATAATGGATGTCCTCTCACTGGATCTCTGTGTGCCCAAAAGTCTTGAGCCCAGGTCTGGCTCTATCCTATGTCAAGTCATTGACATGGAAAGCAACATGGATGGTTGCACATGTGTCCTTGGCAAGCTGCATCTCGGGGGCTTCTGTCTCCTGGATTCAGGTGGGGTCCTTGTAGCAGCATTGAAGGGAAAGCCCAGGTCCCACCTTTGTTATGGCCAGCCACAGCCTGCTCAGAAGTCAGAGTCCAAAACCTCCTTGCTCCTTAGGTCTGCATACCTGGCACCTGCTAGGACCAAACCAACACCAGGACCTGTTTCAACTCCCACTCCTTCCTGACCTGTAATAACCTTTCCTCTGTTCTCACGACCTGCCCTCGCCCCTGGGCACTGCCACTCCTGCTCACCAGGGAGGCACCTCCTCTAGCCCGTTGTCATAGACAATTGGGTGGGTCTATGCACAGCCTTGGCTGTGGGCCAATTATGTCATTAAGGAAGAGAAAGAAAACCCAACTCATATATTTTGGGAAGCTTATGCTGAAGCCTACTTAGATGGTTGTAGAGCTACTAACAGTTGGACAGTTTAGTAAGAGGATTCCAGAAAAGGCTGGATTAGATTGTCAGTAGGCTGTCAGGCCCTAAATTGTTAGTTAGTATCATTGCATTTTAATTGTCATTGTTGTCATTCTTTCCCTTTTACTTTTTATTTTTTGGTATTTCTGAGACAGGGCTTCCCTGTAGCCCCACCTGGCCTGGAACTCACAGAGATCCACCTGCTTCCGCCTCCCAAGTGCTGGGATTAAAAGCGTGCACCACAATGCCCAGCCTCATTCTTTCCTTTTATGGTACTATTTCTCAAAGTCTAGGACATTATAGAGCAGCATAAAGGGCTTCACAGTTAGCAGTTTAATCAAAACTTCCCATTTGACCTATTGGATTCAGATATTGAAGAAAATATTACAGGTAACCAACTCCTCTGCACACTTCTCTTCATCCTCTTCATTCCTTCTCAAAGCCCCAAGCTGATCATTTGAATTTTCTTATATTATTTATGATATAAAAATAATATTAATCATATCCTGTATTATATGTTCTGCCATAATGCTAATGAGCCAGTAGCAAACTGTTATTCTTCTCTCTCAATCTGTGCATGTGTGTGTAGAACACATAAGATCAGGGAAATCTGACACCCTCTTCTGACCTCGGCAGCATTGCACGACATGGGTGCACTAACCTACATGCAGACAGTACACTCATACATATGAAAAAATAATAAATAAATTAATTAATTAATTAAAATTAAAATGGGGGGCTGGAGAGATGGCTCAGTGGTTAAGAGCACTGACTGCTCTTGCAGAGGACCTGGGTTCAATTTCCAGCATCCACATGTCTGCTAAGAACTGTCTTTAACTCCACTTCCAGGGGAATCCGACACCCTCTTCTGACCTCCGTGGCATTGCACAACACGGGTGCACCAACTACCTACATGCAGACAGTACACTCATACACATAAAAAAATAATAAATAAATAAATAAATAAATAAATAATTTTTTAAAAAAGAACACATAAGATCTACCTGCTTACTGAGTTTCAGGGATACAATGCAGTACCATATATAAATGGTTATCATGTTGTACCTGGAACAAATTCATCTCATAACTTTCGTCAGCAACTTGACTTGATTTTAGTATAGATTTGAAGGTATTCAGGTCTAAAGTAGAGAGTTGCAGAAATCTGATTCTTGAGAACAAACCAAGTGTTAGGTTATAAAAAATCATGAACCCCAATAAAAGGCACATGAGGCTTAGGTCACTCCAGGAACATGCTTTACTTACATGTGGGACTGCCAGCGTGAGCTGCCTGGAGACACATGCAGGGCCCACACACTTAGTCCTGCTTTTGTAATTCAGAAGCATTTGCCATGTGCCTGCTGTGTTCTGCACATACGATGGTAATGGAACCATACCTGATTGTGGGTCTCCTGATATTTCGCATGTAGAAGTGTAGAAGGAGTGATAGCTGTTATTCAAATGATCACACAAAACCTGAATAAAATTACATTCCACTGTAGACTGAGATATATCCCCTGGATGAAAGAGGTAGCGTTTTCTAAAAACAAGGATCTTTGCTTGGTGTTGAGAAAGAGTTTGGATGCTCTTGGGCCTGGGTAGAATCCAGGATACCGGGGTGTATTCGTCAATTTGCATTGCTGTGACCAGAATATCTGACAAAAACAGCTTAAGGTAGGAAACATTTATTTTGCCTCATGGTTTCAGAGGATTTCATCCCATCGTGGAAGGGAAAACCCAGGGATGCTCATGGCTATGGAATGTGTGCTAGAGGCGTCTCACACCATCCAGACCAGAAAGCAGGCAGCTGGGTTGGAAGCAGTTCTTGGCTTTCAAAAGCCCCTAATGACTTACTTCCACTAGTCAGGCCACAGCGCCTCAAGGTTCCACAGCCTCCCGAAACACCCCCCAACAGCTGGGGAATAAGCACTCAAAATAAGAGCCTGTGTGGGGCACTTCAGATTGAGATAAAGCTGGATGCTAAACAACAGAGCATTTTTTAAATTAGTGGAGCTGCATGTTGTGAAGTGTATTTCCTTTTTAAATATAAGCACAGATTAAATTCTAGTTATTATCTCCCTATCCCAATGAGACAACACAGATTCTCACACAGTGGACACAAGAAGCACCAGATGACTAATACACTGAGACTTTGAAGCAAACCACTCTTTGAACAAAAACTCATCCACTGAGGCTTAGCCCCTGAATGTCACCTCTATTTCTGAAGTGGAAAGGGGACAGGAGCTGAATGCAGGTGGCCCTGAGGCATGCATGGAAAACAAACTGGAGAGTTAGAAATTGCAGGAAGGCTAATTGCTATCTAGGTGAAAGGTTAGAATAATGTTCTCTACTCAAGTCTTTCTGAAAGAAAGTTAAAGTGAAAGTTAACCATTCACCAGTGCCTAACAGATGGAATATAATCCTGGCTGTAATCTATTTCTAGTAGAGAGTAATACAGGGAGAAATTTAATTTATTACATTTAATCTTTGCTGTAAGCATATATTATTGTATTACCTGGATTTCATACTCAGTTTATTTATTATTATTTTATGTGTATGAGTGTTTTGCCTGCATGTGCATAAGTGCACCATGTGCATGCAATGCTTGAAAAGGCCAGAAGAGGGCATTGGATCCCCTGGAATTGGAGTTATGAATAGTTATTAGCCATCATGCAGGTGCTGGGAACTGAACCCTGGTCCTCTGCAAGAGCATTCAGTGTTCTTGACTGCTGAGCCATTTCCCTGGCCCTATATTCAGTTTTTAATGTTCAGTTAAAATCTGACCCTCATCTACTCAGACACCTTCCAGGTACTGACACTGAATTATATCCATAGATACAAAGGAGGTCAGAGTAACTCAAAGGAACTTAGAATTTGGTTAAAATAATAGTTGCCATAGTTTTGGATTTTGTAGACTGATAACTTCAAAACAGGATTCGGAAGGTTATTAGCTATGGGCTGAATATAGTTGAGTGCCCCTATCAAGGCTTCTGTGCTGCAAGCTTGGTCTCCAGTGTGACCGTGTTGAAAGGGTATGGAACCTTTAAGAGATAGGCCTGAATGGACCCAGGGAGAGCTCCTGGGGACATTGCTCTCAGAAGGGATTAATGTAGTCCTTAGGGACCTCTGTTAGTTCTCCCAAGAGCAAGCCTGGCCCCTAAGTCTCCTTGGATTCCTATTTGATCTCTGCCCACTGTATTCCTGCCACTGATATACAATCTACCATGAAGACCTTCCACCATGAGGCTCCTTCCCAGAGGCCAAGCAGATGAGACATCTCAGACTGTGTCTCCTAAACTTTGAGCTGAAAAACACTTTTCTTTATACAGTACCCAACTTTCCACATCTTGCTATAGCAACAGAAAAATGGACTGGTATATTTCTAAAATGATAAAAACGCCACCTATCCACTATCACTGCCATGATAAAATTTATATCTATAACACGTACGTGCTGAGGTCCTCTTAAGGGCTCTATGGCTGGCTCTACTCCCTGCTGTCATCATTGTTCCTTTCATTTTCTACATGGTACTTGTCACCATTACTGATTTATTTGATTGTTTGTTTACAAATTTATGATTTATGTCCCACTAAGTGTGAACTTTGTATAAATAGTTACTTTTCTCATGGCAGTGACCAAATAATGTGATAAAGCACGGATTAAATTCTAGTTATTATCTCTCTGTCCCACACTTGGCATTTTATTGTCTAACAGTTTCCTTCACTTACTCAGATTCTTCCAGAATGTGGGTTCTTTGAGAGAAGAGATGACCCTCTGCAAAGTTTGGTCATGCCTTGTGTTGGAAACCACAGCCCGAGCAACTGTATAGCTACCCCATAGTCCTGGAGGACTTGGCAATGAGTCTTAATCAACCGAATGGGTTCATGACCCATAAATCTACCAAATCCAATGCTTCGGCCAGGAGCAGCCTTACCTGTGGGTGAACTTGGCAGCTACCCACCTGGTCTTATTTCCTAGCCCCCACCTACATGAACCTAGCAGAATTCCTGCTTTTCCAGGAGGATTTTGTTGGTCTGTATTAGACTAGAAGAAAGCAGGAACAAGAATTCCAGCCATTGTATGATCAAATCCTTAGCATAAGCACATGGGGTGTCCTTTCAAGTTGTTCAATACAAAGAGAGGAGCAAGATGCAAGCCCCATTGAGTGAGTTGAGAGGTAACTGTATTCTTTCTTGTGTCAGTACATGTACTCGGGAGGTACACAAGTGTAAACATCTGTCTCTCTGCTCATACAAAATTTGAGTTGGATATTATTCATCTTATCCATCTGGTCTTTTAATTTTTTATTGTTATTTTTTTAAATTTTATTTCTGTATGTGTATGAATGTACTGTCTGCATGAAGGTCTGTGCACCCGTGTCGTGCAATGCCGCAGAGGTCAGAAGAGGGAGTTGGATTCCCCTGGAACTGGAGTTCTCCTAGAATTGGAGTTTCGGATGGTTCTCGGCCGCCATGTGGGTGCTGGGGATCGAACCCGGGTCCTTTGCAAGAGTGGTCCGCGCTTTTAACCGCTAGGCCATCTCTCCAGCCCCCCATCTGTTCTTTTTAAAAAATATGTATGAGTGTATTATATGCATGTATGAAGGTGCACCCATGTCATGCAGTCTCCAGGTAGGTCCGAAAGAGGGTGTCTGATTCCCCTGGAACTGGAGTTACAGACGATTGTTAGCCACCAGGTAGGTGTTGGGAATTGAACTCAGGTCCTCTGCAAAAGCAACCAGTGCCCTTAACCACTGAGCCAGCTCTCTAGACCCATCCACCTGGTCCTTAGGTGACTTATCCTACAGTGTCTCCCCCTCCTTACTCATTCTGAACTCATGCTCATAGCTAAGGGTCTCCAAGAAAGGCTCCATTGTACAGTTAGCAGAGGTTAGTGAATCGCTACCCCCTTCATCTGTGAGGTTAGAGCAGAAGCTGAAGGAATCCTTTTTTTTTTTTTTTTTTTTTTGGTATTTTGGAGTCAGGGTCTCCCTGTAGCCCCAGCTGTCCTGGAACTCACTCTGTAGACCAGGCTGGCCTTGAACTCACAAAGACCCGCCTGCCTCTGCCTCCCAAGTGCTAGGATTAAGGGCATGCGCCACCACACCCAGCTTCTTTTTTAAAAAAAAAAAAGGCCTGGAGAGATGGCCTAGCAGTTAAGAGTGTGGTTAAGATCTCCGATTGCTCTTGCAGAGGACCTGGGTTCGATCCCCAACACTCACATGGCGGCTGAGAACCATCTTTAACTCCAGTTCCAGGGGAATCCGACACCCTCTTCTGACCTCCATGGCATTGCATGACATGGGTGCACAAACCTACATACAGACAGTACATTCATACACATAAAAAATAAATAAAAAATAAAAAACAATATTTATTTATTGCTGTGGGAGTTTTTTTGGGGGGGGAGTCTTTTTGTGACAGGGTTTCCCTATAGCTCCAGCTGTCCTGGAACTCACTCTGTAGGCCAGGCTGGCCTTGAACTCACAGAGATCTGCCCGCCTCTGCCTCCCAAGTTCTAGGATAAAGGCATGCACCATCATGCCCAGCTTAAAGATGGTTCTTAACCGCCATGTAGGTGCTGGGAATTGAACCCATGTTCTCTGCAAGAGCAGTCAGCACTCTCAACCACTGAGCTATCTTTCCAGCCCAGGAATCCTTTTTCTTAAAGAAGGTTTCTGCACATTTGGTAGGATTCTAGATTGTACTATGATTCACAAATCAAGTGAGAACTTGTGAAAACTGTCTCCTATTCCAGTCCTGGGAATGAGGGAATGGGAGAGAACTGAAGGGAAGCCAGTAAGTTGAAGGGAGGATAGAGAGAAGAGGGGCAAGTACAAGGCCAGAGCCCGGGTGAAGACGACCTATGATGGCTTACAATCTCTGCTAACAGCCGGTATCCCCAGGAAGATGACACATCAGAATCTACCATTCAAGAGTACATGTGTTCATGGGGCCCTTTCCCAGAGACCTTTAGCTAAGAGCGTGAGTGCAGAATGAGTTGAGGGAGAGACACTGCAGCAAAGCTAGTGTTTGGGGGGAATCTTGAAATGACGTACAACGTCATCCAGTGTAAATATGTGGAAAGCTACGGGAGAAGTTTGGGAGTTTGTAGGAAGTAGGCTGCAGAAGCTGGAGAGAGAGGGAGAAGGACAAGGGAGGTGGGGGGACAGGAATTGACCCAGGGCTATGGGCGCCATCTACAGAGCTCCACCAAGAGGTCTGTGAACCCCCTCTGTCCAGGGAGAATGAGGTTGGAGGTGTGGGAAGAGAGGAAGGAAAGAAGACCAACAGCATCCACAGCAGCAAATGAACTGTAACTTGTAACTGCCTACAAATGTTCCAAGGAGCGTTTCCAGGCAGATGTCAACCCTGGGAGCTGCTGACAGCTCCTGCCAATCATGGCCAAACTTACAGGAGCCTCTTCTCTCTCAGGTCTGTATTGGATACTACCTAGGGAAGCCCTAGTGGCACCTGTGTCTGAAGTCAAAAGCTGATGGCAGAGTAGCTGACAGATCCTTACCGTTGCTCTTTTATCACCAGGATTGACTGTTACATTCCAGTGGGGGTGAACGAACCTAAATAGAAACTAAGACTGGCAAACCAGCAGCTAAAACAACCTCCCTCCCCTCGATCCCCTCTCCCTCCCTCCCTCCCTTCCTTCCTTCCCTCTCCTCTCCTTAGACCTCCTCTCTTTCCTTCACCCCTCCTCCTTCCTTCTCTCCTTCCTTCCTTCTTTCCTTTCCTCCTTCCCTCCCTTCCTTCCTTCCCTCTCCTCTCCTTAGACCTCCTCTCCTTCCTTCACCCCTCCTCCTTCCTTCCTTCCTTTTCTCCTTCCTTCCTTCTTTCCTTTCCTCCCTCCCTCTCTCCCTGCCTTCCTTCCTTCGTTCTCCATTTTTATTTTGAAGGGACTTTAAACCCTTAGAAAAGCTGTACGAAGGACTCTTGCAGGCCCTTCATTCGTCAGTGTTTAATATTCTGCTCATAGTCCTCAAGATTTTCTCTTCTTACCCTTTTTCCTGAGGTGTTGCGAGCAACACAGGTTAAACCCCAAGTCTTCTGTGTATTTTCTTAGAAAATGGGGCCTTTTCTCACTTAACCACAGTGCAGTTACCAGTCCAGATATTTTACACTGACACTGGAGTTCATGTTATAATTTCATCAATTCGCCCAAGAGTTAGCTTTATAACAATTTTTTTTCTGGCAATAGGTGGGATCCAGACTTTATATTGCATTTAGTTTTCCCATCTTTGCATCTCTTAATTCGAAACACTCCCTAACCTTGTTCTATCCTAGTAATGCACTAGTGCTCATCAATTTAGGTTTGTATGAGCTTCCTCACAACTGATTTTTTTCCCACAGCTACAGAGCATCCCATGGTGCCCTCTGCTTTGATTTGTGCTTCATTTTCTCTCAACCTTTGTCAACTGCCTGGAAAATGGACTATCAGGAAGAAGAACTAAAGCTTTTTCTTCACTTTGAAGATGTAGCTTTGGGGCTGGAGACAGGGCTCAGTAGTTAGGAGCACTTGTTGCTCTTCCAGAGGATCTGAGTTCATTTCCCAGCACCCACTTTTGATGGCTCACAACCACCTTTAACTCCAGTTTCATGGAGTTAAAGGTGGTTGTGATGGCATCAAACACTTTCTATGGCCTCTTCAGGCACCTGCACACACATAGCATATATAGAGAGACATACACACATACACACAAAAAATAAAACTTAAGAAAATTTTAAAATGGAAATGTAACTTTCTTTCTAGGCTTTCTGCCTTTGTGATAATATTTGATTGTTTAAATGTTATCTCAGAAAATGTTGGCAGATTCCTGCTACAATTCATGATCATGGATGTCTATTTCAATATCCTTCTCACAATAATTGATGAAACAAGTTGACAATGAGTGATGATACAGATGACTTTTGTGGCACTATAAATCAACTTGACGTGATATATATAAGACCTTCTACCCAACAAAAAAAATATACATTTCTGCATATAGAATATTTACCAATAGAATACATTCTATCTTAAAAAACATTTCTCATGTCTCAGTAAATTTTAAAAGACAAGTTTTTTGATGAAATGATCCAGTCAGGTTGCCCCAGGATGAAGTTCACTGTGCACAATCCCTAATCACATAGTCAGATTTTCAGTCACCCCAATGAGCAGAAGATTAAGGGTTACCGGACAGGTAAGAAAACGCCTAATTCAGAAGTTCCCAAAAAAAAAAAACAAACAGTACAAGAAAGGCACCTTTGACAAAACAGAGATATCAAAGATAAGAAGCTCTTAAAAATCCTATTAGTAGTACCTATAGTGTCCTCAGAGATGTGGGAAAATCCATCCAACTTGAGACAGCAATAGAAGGATGGAAACAGGGAACCTTTAAGGAAAGAGTGGCTTTAAACAGCTCAAAATGTGATAGAAAATTTGGAACTAATTTGAGAGAGCAAAGTGACAAACTCTCCTCCCAAGATTTTATTTTAAGGTCCTTCCTGAAAAACTTGTGTGTTGAAGGCTTGGTGCTCAGCCTGTGACACTCTTTGACAGGTAAGAGAACCTTTAAGAAGCAAGGTCCACCAGGCCTGTTGGCACACGCTTTTAATCCCAGCCCTTGGGAGGCAGAGGCAGGCAGGCGGATCTCTGAGTTCAAGGCCAGCCTGGTCTACATAGTGAGTTCCAGGCTAGCTGGGGCTACAGTTGAGATCCTATCTCAAAAACACCAAAAAAAAAAAAAAAAAAAAAAGTAGGACCCATTGGAAGCAAGGAAAGCCATTGGAAGAATGCCCTCAGGGCATATTGGGGACCAGCCACTTCCTCCTCTTCTTTCTTTGCTTCCCAGGCTCTCCAAAATGAACCTGATTCCCACCTGATGTTCTGCTTCACTATGGTCCCCAAAGCAGCAGAGCCGCTCATGAAGATGAACTGTCTGAAACCGTGCCCTAAAACAAACTTCACTTCCCTTTAATGTGTCTCAAGTATTTGCTACACCAACGAAAAGCTGACTAACACATCTCCCCCAAAAGTAAAGCAGAAAGCCAAAGTAATGTAAACAAGAATGTGTAAGAAATTAGAAGACACATCCAACGGGTCTAATGTTTACTAACAGAGTCAGCAATAGAAAACAGGACAGAGGAACTCATCAATAAATCATTTGAACAATTTTTTCAGACCATACTTATGCAAGTTTCCATGTTGGCATGTAGTGGATGAAAGCAGACACAAATTAAAGTGTGTCATTGTGAAACCAGAACTTGGAATAAAGAAAGGATTTAGAGAGATTAAAGGGCACAAAGGATTAAATTAGAATGTCATCAGTAATACTAGATAATGAAAGCACTGTCTTAAAAACTTTGAAGATGGGCTGGAGAGATGGCTCAGCAGTTAAGAGCAATGGCTGCTCTTGCAGAGGACTCAAGTTTGATTCCCAGCACCCACATAGTGGCTAACAACCTTTCAGTCACCCCAATGAGCAGATTAAGGGTTACCGGGCAGGTAAGAAAACCCCTAATTCAGAAGTTCCCAACAAAAACAAAACAGTACAAGAAAGGCAATTTTGACAAAACAGAGAATCAAAGATAAGAAGCTCTTAAAAAACCTATTAGTAGTACCTATAGTGTCCTCAGAGATGTAGGAAAATCCATCCAACTTCACTTTTCATAATTCCAGTTCCAGGGGAATCTGATGCCTTCTTCTGACCTCCATGGGCATTGCACAACATGGGTACACTTACATACATGCAGGCAATACACTCATACACATAAAGTACAAATAAAAAAGTATTTTAAAAACTTTGAAGAAGATGATTCTACTCTTAGAATTCTATGCATAGTCAAAATACTAAGTACAGTGATTGAATAAGAACATTTTACAAAGACTGTTTTTGAAAGTGTATTCCCATCAGAATATCACTAAAGGGTAGCCTTAAAAAAACACTAAGAAGTAAACACAAAAGAAGATGTAAAATACCAGAAACAGGAGATGCAACACAAAATGGAAGTGAGGAGAATCCCTGGGAAGATGGTAAGGACCCGGATGCTAGCTACCATCCTAATCCATGAGAGCACATCAAAGAATTGGAAGATGTTTTCCAAGCAGATAAAATTGAAATGTGCAATGCTCTGAATGTCCTGAGAAGGTATTTCTGTAAAGAATGGGTTTGTGTTTGAATTAGAGATTCAGGAATCAAAAAGTTGGTTATAATAGAAAGAGCCATAACAGTTGACTATTTTACTTAGCTCAGAAATTTATTTACAGAGTCATGCAAATACAAACACTGGATAAAGACCTAGCAAAAATGACATAACCATGTTGGAAAGATCACATGAGAAGGTATGAGTGGTTTATGAACGTAAGAGGAGAAAAAGCCAAATTCTTCACTTGCAAAGAAGTCAATAGGCAGTGCCTAAAAATGTAAATTCAAGAGCAGCTGGACACATAGTTTATAGAGATATGGACGTCAATTCCAAAAGCATCCAGCCCACGTGCTTTGAAAAGGGCTTTTCTGAAGGTAAGTTGGTGTGGGAACTGTTACTGTCCCTCACAGCATTGTAGAAAGTTGTTGCTTCTTTTTTCATTTTAAAAAATATTTTATTATTTTATGTGTATGCATGTATTGCCTGCATGTGTGTAAGTGCATTCCTGTTGTGCAATGCCCGTGAGTCAGAGGCATTGGAACTCCTGGAATAGGAGTTGTAGATGGTTATTAGCTGTCATATGGGTGCTGGGCTGGGAGCTGAACCCAGGTCCTCTGCAGGAGCAGCCAGTACTCCTCACCACTGAGCTGTCTTTCCAGCCTGTCTTTGCTTCTTTTAAGTTTTGATTTACCCTACTTTAATGGAGGTTAAAAGAAAAAAAAAAATAGAAATGAACTGCAAAGAGTCCACAAGATATGCCTCCCTGAAGCAGCCAATAAAGCTATGGGGTGAATATTTACTGTGAATGATCTCATTCAGCATATTTTGAAGAGCTTTGAGTTCAGGATCAGGAAGTTTGGGTTTTAAATTGGTACAACGCACTGCAATGGATACAGGGAGGAAGTGGAAAGAGACCCTTCTCCAGGTGGGAGAAGTCATGAGCCATAGAGGAAATTCTGCTTGAAGTTTCCGGTTTTAGTGTTTATTTGTGACGTTGCTAAAGGGGATGCCTTCTACAGTTCTTTGAGTATGAAAAGAACCATAATAGAGAATTTAACAAGGGCTAGCGGAGGAGGGCTGGTCAGATGGCTCAGCAGTTCAGAGCAGTAGCTGCTCTTGCAGAAAACCCAGCTTTGATTCCCAACACCCAATATGGTGGCTAACAGTGGTCTTTTTCCAGTTCCTGGGGAGCATAGCCCTCTTCTGCCCTCCTCAGGCATTACATGACATGGGTACAGTTATATGCATGCAGGCAAAACACTCACGGACATAAAATAAAAATAAATAAAATGTTAAAAACAAATAAACACCAGGACTGAGGTTGTAGCTCAGTTGGTGGAGGAATTAATTAAACCCAGGAAGTCCTGATTTTAATCCCCAGTGCCAACCACATAAACCATTGGAGGTGACACACACCTGTAATCTTAGTACTAAAGAGGTAGCGGCAGGAGAATCAGAAATTCAAGTCTTCTGAACTATAGAGTTTCAGGCCAGCCTGGGCTAAAAAAGAAAGAAAACATAATAAGAAAAATTCAACAATTAAAGAGATTTCCCAAAATGAGGTGATTTCTCTTAAAAACAGTAGATTGTAGTGTACTATAATATTATGACACTTCAGAGATTACCCTTTC
The DNA here is from genome assembly GCA_009823505.1 of Rhizomys pruinosus. Lineage (NCBI taxonomy): Eukaryota > Metazoa > Chordata > Mammalia > Rodentia > Spalacidae > Rhizomys > Rhizomys pruinosus. The sequence goes on along the minus strand of VZQC01008050.1, from coordinate 5,049 downwards.
TGACATGGAATATTTGAGACTTATCCAGGTTATATTATGTGTAATTATGTAAGAAGAATGTAAAGTATCAAATATGACTTGGCAAATTCCAGGTTGATCACCTGATCTCCTGATTTCAGTGTCTGATTACATAGATTCTGGTCTTATTGCATTGTCAAATAAACTCTGATGTGAAAGCTTTCAGTAGGACTGAATAAATAAACCTGATAAAAAGTTTCTTGGCAGTGGGGTGGAGTAGGGTGGAGAACAAATATATTACATTCCAAAACATCACCAGTTCAGACTCAGTTGCTAAACAAGGCCTATCACCTGAGGCGCTGCGCCATCCCCCAAAACATGTTCAAGGAAACAGCCAAGAGTGATCGAGTCATTCAGTTAATTCCCAAGACCCTCCCTATCCCCCTATTAAGGTTTCAAGCTAACGTCCCCATTCTCCATTCAGACTTTAATGGCACGGTATGATATGGTGTCAGCCTTCTACCTTTGGTGACAATCCAGCTGTAACCGGAGCTGGTAGGTCAACAAACCAAAGGCCAGCAAAGTTTCTCATTTGTTATTACTGAAATCCAAAACTTGAAGAGATTTCAGTGTCAAAGCAATCATTTACTTAGTCACACTATCTCACTGTGGTCTGTGTATTACTGATAGTTCACTTTTTAAAGCTTATTTGGAAAATTTGTGTCTAGTAAAGTTCACTCTCTTTTGGTGTACAAGTCCCTGAATTTAAGCACAACTGTACATTCATGTAACCCCTATCACAGTTAGGTTCCAGAACATTCCATCCACCCAAACTCCCTTGGGCTGTTATACTTGTAATCCCCAGAGACTACCAATCTGTTCTTTGTCCCCATAACTCTGTCTTTTCAAGAACCTCAAATGGTATCATTCAGAGTGTGTAAACTTTTGTGACTTGCTTGTTTTACTTAATGCAATATATCAGGTTATATTATATGTATATGTGTGTGTGTGTACATATAAATTTACATGTATATATGTAATGTATGACATGCTGTTATGTAGTGTGTGTATATATATTCTTTTTTAATTGATTATCTAGTTGCAGATCTTAAGTTTAAATTTATTATTATTATTATTATTATTATTATTATTTTGGTCTTTTCGAGACAAGATCTCCCTATTGCCCCAGCTGTCCTGGAACTCACTCTGTAGACCAGGCTGGCCTTGAACTCACAGAGATCCGCCTGCCTCTGCCTCCCGAATGCTAGGATTAAAGGCGTGTGCCACCACGCCCAGCTTATTATTTATTTTTTAATTATGTGTATATGTATCCAAATATGGGCTTGTGTGTATTCAAAAAGGCCAGAAGAAGGCATTGGAGCCCACGGAGCTCTAGTTAAATGTGGTTGTGAGCCATCTGATATGGATGCTGAGATTCAAACTTGGTTCCTCTGCAAGAGCAGAATGTCTTGCAACCAAGCCACCTGTCCAGCCCCTGGTTGCAGATCTCATATAACAACAGTACGACACTAGAAGAAAGAAACTGACATTGCTTTCATGGTCCTTGTCTTATAACATTTTAACCATCTAACCACTGTTTCAATGGTTCAGTACAAAATCATCCCATCCCTCTTCTAGCCACCCCCTCCTATTCCTTTCCATACCTTTCTTGATTCTTGACAACCACTAATCTGTCATCCATCTCAATGATCTGTTTATCTCAGGAATGTTATATAAGTGGAACCACATAATAGGAGACCTTCAAGGTTAGTTGAACGGGGCTAAGCCGTTGAGGAGTTGCTATGTGTATCCACAGTTCCTTGTCTTTATACTTGATGTCTTTGATGGTGCATGTGCTGTCTAGTGTGTCTATTCATTTGCCTGCTGATGGCCATCGGGAGTCTTTCCAGTGTTTGGCAATAATGAACAAAAAGCTTCTGTAATATTTACATGTGGCAGGGCTGGAGAGATGGCCTAGCGGTTAAGAGTGCCAACTGCTCTTGCAGAGGACCTGGGTTTGATTCCCAGCACCCACATGGTGGCTGAAAACCATCTTTCACTCCAGTTGCAGGGGAATCTGACACCCTCTTCTGACCTCAGGTGCACAAACCTACATGCAGACATGGGTGCACAAACCTACATGCAGACAGTACATTCATACACATAAAAAATTAAAAAAAATATTTACATGTGGCCTTTATGTGAACATAAATTTTCATTTCTATTGAGTAATACCTAGGAAAGGAATGGCCAAGTCATAGGAAACTTGAATTTTTAACCACTTAAAAGTTATATTTGTTTATTTTGTTTGAGGGTGTGTATGTGTGTGGGCAAGCATAAGCCACAATGCACATGTAGAAGTCAAGAGGACAACTTTCGGGAGTCAATTCTCTTCTACCATGTGGTTCCCAGGAATCAAACTCAGGTCATTGAGCCTAGTGGCAGCTGCCTTTACCCACTGAACCATCTCACTAGCACTTGAATTTTTTGTTTCTTTGTTTGTTTCTTGTCTTTTTGAGACAGGGTCTCCCTGTAGCTCCAGCTGTCCTAGAACTCACTATGTAGACCAGGCTGGCCTTGAACTCACAAAGATCCGCCTCAGCATGAATTTTTATCTTTAAAAGAAACCGCTCAGGCCAGGTGATAGCCCAGTGGATAAAGGGGCTTGCCAAGCAAGCATGAGGACCTGAGTTCAAATTCCTACAGCCCACATAAAACCTGGCAGGGTAGTGTACTTTTCTAATCCCGTTGCACCTCCCGACAAATGGAGGCCAGAGACAGGGGAAGGCTTGGGAGCCGGCAGGCTTCCATGGGCCTCAGAATCCCACCACTCAGGAGGCAGAGGTAGGCGGATCTCTGTGAGATCAAGGCCAGTCTGGTCTACGTAGTGAGTTCCAGGCCAACCAGTCACATAGTGAGACTGTATCTCAGAAAAGCAAATAAACAAGAAAAAGAGACTCTATCTCAACCAAGGTAGAGGATGATGACCCAAAACCCAAGACTGTCCTCTGACTGAGGTGTTTGTTATTATGACAACATCACGATCACCCAAACAAACAGATTAACTCTTAAATTAAGTTTTTTTTTAAAAATTGTTTCTTTTTTATGTGTATGAGTGTATTGTCTGCGTGTAGGTTGGTGCACTGGTGTCGTGCAATGCCGCAGAGGTCAGAAGAGGGCATCGGATTCCCCTGGAACTGGAGTTAAAGACGGTTCTCAGCCACCATGTGGGTGCTGGGGATCGAACCCAGGTCCTCTGCAAGAGCAGTCGGCACTCTTAACCGCGGAGCCATCTCTCCGGCCCCTAAATTAAGTTTTTAAGAGTGGGCCTGAACTCGGAGGACACTAGCTCTCCTAGCTATTTGTCTCTCAGAACTGTGCCCGTAGATCATTCTTGTCCCCTCGACCTGTGCTGATAGAACTGTCCCTGGAACCCCAGATCTCCACTGTATACCATCCTGTCATGTCCCTGCCCTCCCCCACCCCAGGCTACCTCCACAATTTATTAACAATAGTATCTCCAGCTTCTTTAGGGATGTACGAGTTCAAGTTTGGCTGCACTGTTTTTTTTGTTTTTGTTTTTGTTTTTTGTCTTTCTGAGACAGGGTCTCCCCTGTAGCCCCAGCTGTCCTGGAACCACTCTGTAGACCAGGCTGGCCTTGAACTCACAAAGACTGCCTGCCTTGCTCTCCTGCCCCGCCCCCTGCCTCCCAGTGCTAGGATTAAAGGCTCCACTTTTATCTCAATAGACCATCTGGCCTTTTCATCCCTGGTTCTCGAATATCTAATTCTTCTAAGGTCACTTGCTCATCCTTCCCAACCTTTACACTGTCCAGGAGGTGCGTGCTCTGCTTGCAGCACTTTGATGTGTTCATTCTCAAGTAGATCCACATTCATTCATTATCTTTTTGGGTTGACTATCAAACAGGTTACCAAGGAGGAACCCCCACCCCCATCATCAGACCCAAGAGCACATGGTTTTGCTAGGATTAGTCCAGATTATGTCCATTAATAAAAATCATTCCCATACTCTAATCTCCACACATGCAGTGTGGCACATGTGTACCTGTGCTCACACACACATTATATATACATACATACCAAGTAATAGTAAAGATAAATAAATGGAAGAAAAGAAGAATAAAAAGAAAGAGAAAAGAGAAGGAGAAATAGACTGAGGAAAGAGGGAACGAAAAAAAGAAAGAACAAAGATGAAGAGAAAGAAAAGAAAGAAGGAAGATAAAGAAATAAAAGAAAGAAGACAATGAAATTGAAAGAAATAGAAAGAAATTGGTGAGAGAAATGGCACTTCAACTCTTTAACTTCTGATCTACAGGGACTACACCACTATTCATCTCCTTCAGCAATAACATGGGACTTTCAATCATTTTGCTTCTCACCTCTTGGTGATTTTAATGAGTTGTTGCTGTTGTTTTTGGTTTTTTTTTTTGTTTGTTTGGGTTTGTTTTTTTTTTTTTTTTTTTTTTTTTTTTTTGGCATCCTAATGGGATGACATAAATCTCACTGGCTTCAGTTTTGTTTTTTTGTTAATTTTAATTACTCAATTGAAATGATTTCTGCATGCATTTCTGGCACGAGTGAAAAGCGCGAGGCAAGAAGTCATCCCAATGAGCCTTATTGAGTCGACTTCTCGGCCATGGTGGGGAGACGTCGAAACGGGTGACTTAACCCTAGCCATCGCCCGCCTTTGTGTTTATTAAAAGACAGATTTGAAAAACAGAATCTCATCTTGAAGAAATATTACTCTGGTTTACTTATTTGTATTATCATTTGCCAGTCAATGGAGGACGATGACAGAAAGCTACCAGACCCTGCCGCCTCCTGAGGGAACCTAAACATGGAAACCATACACTTATCCATTGCTTTAAATGATGGGTGTTACTGTTACCAATGAGTCCCTGTAAGTGTCACACTTGTAACTTGTCAGGCTTGTTTCTCAGGAGCATATATTTGATGTCAGGCTGGTTTAATTAAACCTAAGAAAGAATAGCGAGGTCTGAGGCATTTTGCAGAAAAGGGAAGGCTGTGATGGATGGAGACGCAGGTGAGGAACAGGAGGGCCCAGGCAAG
>VZQC01008049.1:114658-139402 GCA_009823505.1 Rhizomys pruinosus | reverse complement strand
GCCTCCTCTCTCACTGGTGAGTTTGTCTTGGCTGCTGTGATCAATCCCTAACAGACCCCAAGTGTGTACTGAGACTGGCAAGATCTCCTGGAATCATCGGCCTTCAGCACCAGATTGGAACTAATGAGACATCCAGCCTTGTGGACTAAGTAGTTCCCTGGATTCTCAGCCTCCCAGTGCAGTGAGTCTACTGTTGGACTCCTTGAACTCTGTCAACATGAGGCAAATCATAAATTGTATATAGCTATATATTCTCCTGTTGCTTCTATTTCTTTAGAGAACCCTGCACTAAATACAGGGGGGAATCTCTAACCAGACTTCAAACTACACTACGGGCTATTGTAATAAAAACAGCCTAGTACTGGGCACAAAAAACAGACCTGTTGACCAATGGAACAAAACCGAGATCCAACCTGAGCACATACAATTTCAAGCCATCTCATATTTGAACAAGGGGGGTCCAAGAAGACACAATGGAGAATAGAACAGCAATCTTCAGCAAGTGGTGTTGGCAAAACTGGATCACCACTTGTAGAAGAATAAAATTTAAAACCCCTACCTCTCACCCTGTATCAAAGTCAACTCCAGATGGATCAAAGACCCTCAACATGAAAACCCCAAAAACTCTGAAGGCAATAGAAGAAAAAGTTGGCAACAGACTAACAAGACATAGGTGTAAGGAAAAAGACTTCGCTAAATCAGACAGAAGCTGAGCAAGAATTAAGGTCAACGTTGACAAATGGGACTCATTAAACTCCAAAAGCTTCTATAGCATCAAAGAAACAAATCAAGGAAGTGAAGAGAATCCCCACAGAGTGGGAGAAACTTCACCACAAGAAACATCTGACAAAGCATTGATTCACAGAATATATAACTAACTCAAGAAAATAAAGAGAAAACAAATGCCCCACTCAATAGATGGAGCAAAGAGCTGAAACAGAGAACTATTAAAACAAGTGAGGAGTTAAAGATGGCTGAGAAACAAAAAAAAAAAAAAAAAAAAAAGGGGGTGGAGAGATAGCCTAGGCGGTTAAGAGCACCGACTGCTTCTTGCAGAGGACCCGGGTTGATCCCCACCACAATGGTGGGCTAAGACCGTCTGTAACTCCTATTCCATGAGAACTCCAGTTTCCAGGGGAAATATCCGAGACCGCTCTTCTGACCTCCGCGGCATTGCAGCGACATGGGTGCACAAACCTCACGCAGACAGTACACATCGTACACATACAAAAATAAATAAATTAAAAAAAGAAAAAGAATGTTCACCTATCACTAATCATTTAAGGAAATGTAAATCAAACCACTTTAAGATATCATCTTACTTCCAATAAGACTGGCTAGGATCAAGAAAACAATTGATACCAAGTGCTGGAGAGGTTGTGGGGAAAGGGGAACACTCATCCACTGGCTGGTGGGAATGTAAAACTCGTGCAGGCACTATGGGAAGCATTGTGGAGAACCCTTGAAGACTTGGATGAACTTGCCACCTGAACCCAGCCATACCACTCTTAGGCCATGTACCCCCAAGACTCACACCACCACAGAGGTACATGCAGCACCAACTGTTTTATTTCAGCTCTCTTCACAATAGCAGGGAGCTGGAACCAGCCTGCCCTCATATAAATTGGATAGAGAAAATGTGGTACATCTACACAATGGAGTTCTATGCAGCAGTAAGAAAAGAAAACATCAATGAGCCTTTGCAGGAAAATGGCTGGAGGCTAGAGGAGCATCATGCTGAGGAAGTAACAACAGTCCCAGAAAAAACAAACCGTGAATGGTATCCCTCATCTGTGGATGCTTAGTGCCGAAGTACCCAGTTGTAAGTATTGTCCTGTGCATGGCCCCTTGAGCTTTTGTCCAAAGCAAGTTGGGAGTGATGCATAGTGGAAACAACAACAACACCACAGAAAGGGCTGATCAAAGAACTGACTGAAACAGTGAAGCTCTCTGCTCAATAATAGTCAACTTCCATGGATTTGGAAATATTGAGAAAGACTGAGAAAGAGATGAATAGCATGTTTGGCAGAATGCATGAGCTTCTGGGAAGGGATGGGGTGGGGGGACACTGAGGGGTCTAAGATTTGATAAAAAAAATATGTACAAAATAACCTAAAATTTCTAAAAAAACAAAAAAACAAGTATTTTAAAATATTCTTCCATTTTCAAATGTAAATTGTAACATGACAGATTTTGTGTCTGACATTGTGTCTGGAAAGGAAGGGCAGACTTTAGTTCCTTCACAATCAGCTGTTGGAGGCCTGACAGGGCTACTTGAATCCTCATAGATATAATCTTTGGCCCAGAAGGGAAGTTTAAAAAAAGTTGCTGTGTGAAGCTGTTGTCATTGACCCATTTGCATCCCTGCCATAAAGCAAGTGGCATGGTTGCCTGGATAGATATAGAGGTTGTTTAGTTCTGAGATGTTTGAAACTAAGAACCTTAAATTTTTATTGAGCATCCTGTGATTTTTCAAAAATAATCCCCATGTTTATACTAATGTATTTGAGGTAACTGTCCCATCTTGTTACATTGGAAATAAATGTTAATTACTAGTAAATCTGCTGCACAATTAAGGGTTAAGTTATTTATAAATGCTATGTATCATAGGTAATTAAAAAATGTTAAGTAAAAAAAAATGTTAAAAAAAGGTATTTTTAATAAGGATTTAATGTAAAGGTGATAAAAAGTCTATGGGAGTAATAAATGTCTGAGGAGGTTTGTTGTGGCAGGTAAAAAAGGACAACTATATAAAATAAGCTTAAATTTATAAGGTTCAGCCAACTAAGTTTAAAAAAATTAAAACATGTAAATAAAGCGGGCAATTGGTGGTGCACGCCTTTTAAATCCTAGCACTAGGTAGGTAGAGGCAGGTGATCTTTGTGAGTTTTCAAGGCGCAGCCTGGTCCTACAGAGTGAGTTCCAGGACAGCCTGGGGCTGAAGGTGAAACCCTGTCTCAAAAAGACCAAAAAAAATAAAAAAAATTAACGTACAATATAGTCCAAGGTTTGTTTAAGAAGTTTCAGTTTTCTAAAACAACAAAGCAAATATTGGTCTCCTTGAGTCAAGCAAAGACTCCTCTGTCAGCATCAGGCTACACATCACCTGCCTGGATATACTGTGCATGCAGTGTCAGCCATATGCCTGTATATCGCAAATCTAAGATTGACTATTAGCTCTCTCCTGGAGGAATAACTCATGGCTTGATGCCACAAGCTTACATCCTCTAGTGTTAGGAGATGTTTATAAGTCACAGTAAGACCTTGTCATCTTTTACATGGAAAAATGTAATTCATCGATGATTAAGCATACCATCCAAACATCTGTGTCTTACCAAAGTACGTTACCATAATAAATTAGTACTGTTTAAATATCTATATATTTAAAATTACATGTGCTTATTAGTAGGATTGAAAAGGTTATTCCTGAGACAAACTGTCAGCCTCATGAAAAGAAACAACCAAGAAAATGGATCAGAGTCCAAAATGGACAGCTCCAGAGAAAGTAGACTGTTTTGGCTTCTTGTCCACGGCCATGCCACCTTTTTCTAAGCCTAGGGGACGATCTGCAGAAGAGGGGGTGTGGTAGTATATAAGGGCTGCAAAAATGGGGTGAAGGTGAAACTAAAAAGCAGAATATGAGAAATGGACACTTATTTGATCAACTTGAATTGTACATACCAGCCTCTCCAGCTGGAATAGTGGGACCCTTGGACTGTGTGGGTTTTGGCACAAATGCCTGCAAATTGGTTTTATATGACAGATGCTTGTACTCACAAACTTTATTACTTTTTGTTCTGGAGGCGAGGCAGGCAGATTCTTTGTGAGTTCATGGGCCAGCCTGGTCTACAGAGCGAGTTTCCCAGGACAGCTGGGGCTATGGGAGACCTGTCTCAAAAAGACAAAAAAAAAAAAAAAAAAGAAAGAAAGAAAGAAAGAAAGAAAGAAATGAATAAATGAAAATAATAAAAAAGTGTCTCCATTTTCAATCCAAACTTTATAATGCATAGCACATGGAACTTGCCTGCAATCTCTTCCCCTTAATGAAACAGCCTAAATATCTTTGGTGTTGTCAGTTCTTTAATTATTATATATAATTCTGTTATCCATCACTTGTTAAAGTTATTTCAATAAGTTCATAGTATTAGAACCAAAGGTGGGTAAGACTTCATCTCAGCCTTGGTAGTGCAATTAATTAGAGCTGAATGTTTTAAATAATATTTCTGAAAAAGGTGTTTCTTTTCCAAATCTTGTGACTGTACAACCACTAGGATAAAATCTTTTTAAGGATGTAATGAATAATGTGTGCATGTGTATGATATTGTTTAACCAGCTTTAAAAGATCTGTCTGTGTATGATTGCAAGGCATGTGCCTCTGCTCAGTACACTTTTATAAAGTATCATTCAACAAATTTTATTTAATTAGCAAACCTTATTTAATGAGTGTATGCATAAAGTAAGCTGTTCACTTTTAATAATTCTATAGAAATGGTGGGGGCTGGAGAGATGCCGCTAATGTGGTTAAGAGCACCTACGCGGTTCTTACATGAGGACCCGAGTTTGATCCACAGCACCCACATGGTCAGGTTGAGAATCGTCTAAACTCAGCAGTTCCAGGGGAAATCCAACACTCCTCTTCTGACCTCCTCGGCATTGCATGAACATGGGTGCACGCAACAACCTACATGCAGACAGTACGTTTTATAACACATACAAAAATAAATTAAAAAAAATTTTTTAAATAATTCTATAAGCTGGGTGCAAAAATGGGTGGGCGTGGTGGCACGCCTTTTAATCCTAGCACTATGGGAGGCAGAGGCAGGTGGATCTTTGTGAAGTTCAAGGCCAGCCTGGTCTATCAGAGCGAATTCCAGGACAGCCTGGGGCTACAGGAAGACGCCTGTCTTGAAAAAGAGCAAAATAATAATTCTATAATGTAAGTATGGCAGTATTACAAGAAAATTGTGTTCCACCCTAACCGGGTTCTATATACCTTGTTACAGCCTTAAGTGAAACAGACATATATAAATATTGAATTACCCATACATATTAAAATTGTTTTTATATTCTGTTATACTTTGCACATGTTACTTTTAATATTTTTATAGAGAAATTAGGTTTTACTTCTGGTGACCACATGGACAGTCCGAATGTAACCAATTTGGTGTGAGCCCTAAGTATTATCTACCTTCTGCTGGTATGTGACAATCCCCACCCTATCTTACTTTTCCTTTTCAAAGCTATAATTCAAAATCTGGGGGTAAGTGACATGGCCTTCATTTCCTAGAAGGTATTGGTTTTACCTTCTTTATTATCTTGTTTGTTTCAATGGGCTATGTTGTTAGAAATTTTTGCCTTGCATGGTTTAAATCAATGTACTTTGAGTACCTAAAATGACCTTCATTGACCTTAAAGAACAAATTATGGAACTTAACTGCATAGTTTTAATGTCAAGTTGGGCTGAGCTGAGAAACCTCAATAATTGCCTTCAATTGGACTGGCCTGTGCCCATTGTGGGGGATGCCATTCTTGGCCAGATATTTTCTATATTGTATACAATAGGTGAAACATGAGCCAGCAACACAAGCCAGTAAGTAGCAATCCTTTCCTAGCCTGTGCTACAGCTACTACCACAAGGCTCCTACCCATGAGCTTTTTAAAAACAATAGTTAAAATATTTACATTTTAAAAAAAGAAAAAAAAAAAAAAACAGTGCTTAAGTCAATGTTCTAGCTTAACTTAGGAGTTATATGGTAATTAAGGTACCAAATTAAATTCAAATGATCTCTTTGGAGGTTTAGCAACCACACTTAAAAGCTACAATCTGATTTGGCAAGAGGGATTTGAAGGGACAGTATTTCGGCCCCTACCCTCTGAGGTCACTTGGGTCCTGGGTCCTGCATCCACAACTTTCTGCATGTCCTGTGGCAGTGAATCACCAGTCATCCCAATGCCAAGGAAGTCTTGGAGATTCACTTAAAAGGACTGCATCCTGCCAGTGTCCAAGTCCAAGGGAGGAAATAGCCCATATAGGGGAGAGACTCCTCATGCTTCAAAGGGAAGCTCTGTCAAGCAAGGCCTAACTTTGTCCACACACAGCTGGAACTGGTGAAGAGTCAGGCACAACAAGGCCTGGAGTGACCCTCTAAGGACCAAAGACCTTAACACCAAAAACAAACTTCATTTAATCCAAGCTAAGTGTGGTTTTTTAAACACCCCAACAGAACCTTTAAGCTTTTTTTTTCAAACCACTATACTAATGAGAGGAACTGTAATCTAAAGAAAAAAAATAGCTTATTACCAGAGAGATAGGTAGGTGAGAGACCTACTATGTCAAGTTAGGAATTTACTGTGTCATGTTAGAAAAATATCTCAGAGATAGATAACAGATCTAATGTGCCATGCCAAAATTAACCGACCGTTTTTATAGTCTCAATGGTTATGGCTCCTCATTCTGGGAGCCTGTGTACTAAACCTGGCCCTCATTCTAGAGCTCTGTGTACTAAAAACTTTTTTTCCAATTCCTCAAACCAGGGTACAGGTCCTCTCCCTCTTTCTGTAGACCTAGAACAGGGGTCCTCCATTGCAGCCCAGTACTTCAAAATAATTTGGCTCAAAAAGCTAGATTCTATATTCCTGAATCAACTGCATGCAGTCCAAAAGAAGAAAGTTTGGATGGACTTGTTACCTAAGGGAAAACTCACACTGTGACTATCGAATTTCCTGGAAAGCAGATCCTGATTCCAGACACAATGGGAAAATAAACAAGAAAGAAAAAGGATAAATAATGAACCCCTCATTGAGAGATTCCAGTGGACTTTAAAGTTGGACATTTGAATTCACCGCTGCTTCCTCTCTTGGTTCCCTCCTTAGAAAATGTACCTAGCTACACTCGCCTTCAAAGGCACTGGCCAAGGATTTTTGTTCTCTCTGTAACTATACTTCTTGGGGGTCTTTAGATAGATACACTGAGCAGGTACTCCAGTCACCACCTCCTATACCCCTTTTTCAGCATGGAGGAAGTCAGAGCGGTTGGCACCCATGATTCCCTCTTGGCATTGGGGTAACCTCTTCAGAGGGTAATGTGTTAAAAGTAGGAGCTAAAAGATTGGTTAGGCAGTTTAGGGTCAAGACGCTACCCCAAAGAGCCAGTTTCTTTCTCAGCTGAGAGCTGAGGACTTCCTGGATCTTCCAGTGGGCCTATCCTTCTGGTTGTGACTCGTGTCTCATACATCCTTGACTCACTTGTCAGTTTTATTGACCAGCAGGTCCTTGCATCCTAAACAGACTGGTACTTTTTTCGGTGCTATACTGGAATAGACCACATCGGACCTGACAAAATGGTATTATATTTTATTCTGACAAAAAAAAAAGGAAGCCATATGATGATGTCATACAAATGGAGTAAATATCTTAAAATAAAGAAACCAAGATTGTCTCTAAAGTAGGCCCCGGAATCGGGGAATGTAAAGTGGGACCAGTTATGAGGGAACAAGGTAGACTCGATTTTTCTATTTTGTGGAAACACCATCTGAGAAACAGCCCCCCCATCCTCATATTCCAGGAGAAACCACAGAATACTCAATAGCTAACAGGGAAGGACCAACAGTTGTATGAAATAACTAAACAAGGAAAGACTGAAGTTAAACATGTTTGCTCTTCCGCCAAGATGTACTCAGTGAGTAAACCCCCCCCCCCCGCCTTCATGGCGCCACCAAAGCTGCCAGGTGGACCCGACCTATCAGTCTAAAAATCATGCTTCTTCAGTCCCTATGAATCAATAACAAAATACCCAAACTGGAAATTCCCCATTTGCAGTTCTTCCTTTTAAAAGACACCCCCCACCACCACCAGACCTCAGGACCGCTGTCCCAGCCTGCTGTCAGGAGGGGGGTGGTCCAAGCTCAGCTTGAATTAAAGAGACTCTTTGCATTTACATGGGAGCCGCATGTCCTGGTGGTCTTTTGGGGGTCCCAGTGATCTGGGCATAACAATAGGTAATGGGGGAGGGAACCTACTACTATCGTTCTAAATAGAAATCATATTAAACTGACTCATAACAACTTACTGTTATACCCATAGGTTGGTACATGGTTCAAATCTCACTACAGAGAATAAGAGACTGCAGTGCACAGCCCCAAATGGGACACCCTCTCCTCCTAAGGCTCAGGGATCAGTGTGGACCAGCCAGAGGTGGAAATGAATACAAGTAAACTGGTGCTTGGACATATGAACCCACATCACTTACGACAGCATGTCTTAAGTGCAAACCTCAGCCGGACAGGGTGAGGGGGCAGCATGGAGGGAGCGGGAAGCCCCAGCCCTAGCTGAGGATCTGTGGACATTTGCGGTGCTGGGAGAGAGAGAGAGTCTCCTCACTGGTATGATGCCACATAGGTCGCCCAGACTCCAGGGGATGGACCCCACCCAAGAGCACTTGGCAAGCAGATTAAATATTGATAGGTGCTAAAGGCTAAGGAATTGGGGGGTAGTGAGGTGGGAGTGTAGAAGAGGAAGGGACTCTGAATATGACCAAAATACATTGTATGAAATTCTCAAACTAATAAAAATATTAAAAGAAAAACTGAGAACCTCTTCCTAAACATGAATATCAAACACTGCAATTTTAAACAAAGACTAGAGGCTGAGAGTGGATGGCCTTAGCAGGCATACCTTGAGCTCAGTCCTCAGCACCAATATAAGATTGAAGCAGGCTGGGGGTGGCACGGCAGTAGGGTACTTGCGCAGCACTCTTAAGGTTGCAGGTTTGATACCCTGCACAACCAGAAGACTGAATGGTATAACCAGGTAAAATATAAAGCTATGTTAAAAACCATAACATAACAGGTGTGGTGATACAGATCTTTAATCCCAGCACACAGGAGGCAGAGGCGGTTGGTATTGTGAGATAGAGGCAAGCCTGGTCTATCATAGTGAGTTCCACGGTTAGACTGAGACTAAAGTGGAACGATCTACTTGGTCTTGTTCTTGTTGCTACAAAAATAAAGGCAAAAACGGCCTGGGGGCGTTGGCATCGGCAGTGGCAGACAGGCCTGTTAAATATCTCCTATGCACTTGGGAGGGCGATCATGAGCATGTTAGGCAGGTCTTAGATACTTTATTATTTGTATGATATTCATCAGGAGCCCAGGGCTCATCTGGATGGCAGTATGTGAACAGGCTTCTTAGCAACGATAGTTGAGGGGGATTAGATTGTCTCTGCAGGGCTAGACTGGAGCTAGGAATCCTGATCTCAAAAGTGATCGCAAAAAAAAAAAAAACAAAAAATTAAGTGCAGAAGAAACATCAATTAACAATGAATTAAAGCCATAAAGGAATGTCTATAGAATATAATATGGAACCTTAAAAAGAAGAATAAAGGGCTGTGTGGATGGTTTCAACTGGAGAAAGACTGGCCACTAAGCCCTTTACAACCTGGTCTGGAAACATTTGTGAGCCCAAATGTTGAAAGCGTAGAGATTACTGACTGGCTGAAAAGCTCTGTATTCTTTTTTTTTTTTTCTTTTTTTTATTCTTTTCAGAGACAGGGTCTCGCTATAACCCCAGCTGGTCGCCTCGGAACTCACTCTGTAATCCAGGCTGGCCTTGAACTCACAAAGATCTCACATCCTGGCTGCTCTGAGTGCTGGAATTAAGGTGTGCACCAACACACCCCCCCCACCGCCCGGCAGGAACGGCAGGAACAGCTGTCTTCGTGCTTTACACCTGTTCCATGGTACTTGCATGCCCACTCACGAGTGGACACATAATAATATTAAATAAAACAGAGCTCCATGAATTGAAGCTGAGATGTTATATAGTTAGTGAAGACTGAAGTTAAAAACTGAATATTGGCATTTGCCTTTAAATCCTAGCACTTGGGAGGGCAGAGGGCCGGTGATATTTCTGTGAAATTCAATGGCCAGCCTGGTTTATCATTGAGGGGACATCTGGGGCTGCAGGGGGAAGACAATTGCTGTCTTTCCAAGGAGAAACCAAGAAAAAAACCTGATATTCGATCCAGTCTTTAAGGAAACCTAAAGTGGTAGAATATGAGTAGGAAAACATAGAAGTACATGCCAATTCTCAACTTTAAAAGTATGAAATGAGGGGCTGGAGAGATGGCTCAGCAGTTAAGAGCCGATTTGCTCTTGCATGAGGACCCAGGTTTGGTTTGATTTCCAGCACCCAACATGGCAGCTAAGAACTGTCTTTAACTCCCCAGTTCCAGGAGAAGTCTTTGACATCGTCTTCTGATCTCCGCGGCAATGCATGACAAGGGCACAAACCTACATGCACACATACATTCATACACATACAAATAATAAGAAAAAGTTTAAAAAAAATGATAATCGAAAGCCAGGCGTTGCACGATATGGGTGCACAGATCTACCTGCAGACGATACATTCATACACATACAAAAATTAATATAATCTAAAAAAAAAAAAGAATTGGAAAAAAAAAACTATACCTGGGTACTTGGGATGTAGAGGTAGGCATATCTCTCTGTGAGTTTAAGGCTACCTTGGACTACGGAAGTGATTCCAAGACAGCTGGGGCTATAAGGGAAGACCCTCATCTAGAAAAAAAAGTTTTTATCATTTTTTTATTTATGTGTATGAGTTTTTTTTTTTTTTTTTTTTTTAAAAAATGAAAAAAATTGAAGATCCCAAACTTGAGCACATACAACTTTATTGGGCCACCTCTTTATGTTTGAACAAGTTGGGCCAAGCAAGAAACAACTGTAGAGGAAAGACACGGCTTTTCAAGGCAGTGATGCTGGAGTAGGGGGTCTTAAGGATTCGTCTTGTGTCGGAAAGACTGGAATCGGGAGCCTAAGCTGATGATAGAGAATATAGAAGAAAGTATAATGCCGATCGTACGGGTGGAGCTAGTGCGACCTATGCTTCATGCTGGAGTTGAGTCCAGAGGGAATACGTCAGCAAACGGAGTGTCGTAATCACTCAGTCTGTGGATGACTGGGGATGTCAGAGCAACCTTGACCAGTGAGTATTTCTTGTGTAGAGGCTGATGGTTCCTGTAAAAACGCATCTTCAATAGGACCCATTGCTATCTTTTGGCATGGTTCACCGATTCAGGATAGAACTGACATCAACGGAACGTTGTGGCTAGCCTGAGACTAACAGACATAGGCATATGGATGAGACTTCCTAAATCTAGACAGGGCACTGTGCACGTGAATTAAGGTTGACAAATTGACAAATGGGACCATCATTAAACTCATGACAAAAGGCTTTCTCGTAACATCGAAAACAAACAAATCTTGGGGCTAGGAGAGATGGTTTCTAGTGTTAAAAGTGACCGACTGCTGCTTTTGTAGAGAGCCTGGGTTCGATCCCAGCACCCACATGGCGGCTGAGACTGTCTTTAACTCCGAATTCCAGGGTAAACTCCCTAGTTCCAGGGTAAGTGGTGGTGGGGTGATGAGTGTCCCCCATAGGCTGTAAGTATTCAGACATTTGCCTCCTAGTTGGTGGCACTTGTTTGGGGAGGTCTTAGAAAATGTGCCCATGCTAGAGGAAGTACATTAATTGGGCAGGCTTGTTGAGTTTTAACAAGCCTCGTGCTCTATTGTTGCTCCTCTCTGCTTCCTTGCTCTTTGCTTCGAGATGTGACCCTCCGGTTGCTGCTCCCAAGTCTCCAGCCACCATGCCTCCCGCCTCAATGGACTCTAATTCCCTGGAACTGTCATTGTAAGCTCAAATAAACTCTTCCTTTATAAGTTCCATTGGTCATGGTTTTATAAGCAACAGAAAAGTGACTAATCAGTTATTTGGTACCAGAGTGGGAGTGTTGTGTTGGACTTCTTTGGTGTCTGGCGTTGGTTGTGTTTTGTGTTGATGTCGTTGTATTTTGTCGATTTAATGATGTCTATTGTGTTTTAATTGTGTTGGCTGTGAGAAACCTGCCAATAGTGGTTATGTTTTTTGAAGAAATGTGGAAGACTTTGGAACTTTGGGCTAGAAAGGCTGTTGACACTGTAAGAAGAAGCTTAAGGGTCCATTCTAGTGGAGGCCTGGAAGAAAGCATTGCTTGCAAAAG
This sequence comes from Rhizomys pruinosus, assembly GCA_009823505.1. Classification (NCBI taxonomy): domain Eukaryota; kingdom Metazoa; phylum Chordata; class Mammalia; order Rodentia; family Spalacidae; genus Rhizomys; species Rhizomys pruinosus. The sequence goes on along the minus strand of VZQC01008049.1, from coordinate 127,338 downwards.
ATGTGGTGTCCAGAGGAAAATAAAGACTTTAGGCAGCAACTGGGATATTTTTGATAAAGAGTCTGGCAGCGGTTTTCCCACAGCCCAAATGTTTGCCTGATGCTAAGTTTAAAAGCAATGGACTAATATCTTGGGCAGAGGATATTTAATAAACAGATCCTTAATATATATAGTAGATAATCGGTTAGCGCGTGGTCTTTTAATGAGTGAATATTATACAGATCTACAGTGAAAAAAACCAAATGAGGCAGAAGGTAAATACAGAATGTAGAGTTTGGATCTGAAAAGTACACTTAGGAAGATTAAAGGTGGCGGCCAAGGCATGTGAAGGAGAGGCTCCCTTTTCATAAGGAGACCAAAGTGCTAGTGATAAAGGTGAGGCCTGGATATTTACAAGTAAAACAAAAGAATCAGTACCTACAGGGCAAGACCACACCCAGCTAACCTCCAACTTTTGAAAGGGAAATACTGAAAGGGCAGAGATAATTTGTGAATGTGGTTGAAATAGGAAATGATCCATCCCAAACTTGCAGTCAGATTCGGCAGTTTCATTCACATGGTGCTGGCTTTAGAGGCTTCATATGAAGTTTGCAAGAGTGAAGCGGTCATCAGTTCTTTACATCCATGGTTTCAGAGAGTTGCCAAGGCTAGGCAGAGTGCAGCAGGGGGTGTCCCTGCATTAAAGAAGGCCCTGATAGGCCAGTATGTGTGAACTGTGAATTGTGAAGCCTGGTTGGCAGCTGAGAACCCAAGAAGACATTCGAAATGCCAAAGCTGTGAGATATTTGCCAAAGGAGAGCTGCATACAAGGGAGTTGGGGGTACCAGCCTAAGAAGAGATGTATGTTGCAAAGCAAAGCTGGGAAGAGCTGAGCCATCTAAGAGCCCTTTGTAAGTCAAGTCCCAGAACTTGCACATGGAGCTACTGGACTTGGTTTTTCCCTGCTGGTTTTTGGTTTTTTTGGTCGTCCAGTATTCCTCACTATGCCTCTATATCTCCCTTTTGGATGTGATTGTGTATTCGGTTCCACTGTAATTGGGAGTTTGTAATTTGCCTTTTGACTTTTTTTTTTTAATTTTTAAATTTTTTATTTAAATCTTTATTATTTATTTACTTTATGTGTATGAAAAATGTATTGTCTCATGCGCAGTCTCTTGCGAACCCGTGTCGTGCGAATTGCTGCGGATGGGTCATAAGAGGGTGTCCAATTCCCCGGAACTGGAGTTCTTCCTGGAACTGGAGTCACAGTACGGTTCTCAGCCGTCGATGTGGGTTGCTGGGGGATGAACCCCGGGTCCTCTACCCAAAGAGCGGTCGGCCCTTAACCGCTAGGCCATCCCCTCCAGCCTGCCTTTTGACTTTTACACTGAGCTTACAGTTAAGGTATTGCCTTGAAGTCTCAGAAGAGACTTTCGGATTGAGACTTTTGAATGGCATTGACACAGGTAAAGACTATGGGGACTTTAAAGGATAGACTAAAGCATTGCATTTATTGCGTCAGGAGGCCTACGGGGCATGGGAAGTTCTGCGAATGTGTGTTGTTTTGAATGAGTGTCCCCCGTAGGTTCTAGGTATTCAGACATTTGCTTCCAGTTGGTGGCACTGTTTTTGGAGGGTTTAGAAGGCCATTGAAGGCTGAGTGTGGCCATGCTAGAGGATAAGTACATTATTGGGGCAGGCTTATTGACGGAGTCTGAACAAGCCTCAGGTCTTCCAGTCGCCCTCTCTCTGGCCTCTGTTAGACTCTTTGCGAAATGTGACCCTCCGGTTGCTGCTCCAGACTCCAGCCTCTGTGCCTCCCCAACCACTATGGACTCTAATTCCCTGAACGAGCGTCAATTGTAAGCTCAAATACAAAACTTCTTTCTTGTTTTTTTTTTTTTTAATTTATTTATTTATTTTATTTATTCCGTATGTGTATGATGAATGTACTGTATGCATGAAAGTCTGTGCACCCGTGATGCGCATGTGCAAGTGCCAGCAGAGTCCAGAAAAGAGGGTGTTGCGTACCTCTTCCTTATATAAGTTCCTCGGTCATCGTGTTATCACAGTAAGTAAACAGAGATGTAACTAATACACAGGGGAATCCAACGACGCCCTCTTCTGACTCCCGAGGGGCATTGCACAAACATGGGCGTGCACAAACCTGCATGCAGAAACTACATTCATACAAATAAAAATAAATAAGGAAATAAAATAAAATAAAATAAAAAAAAAAGAAACAATCAAGGAAGGTGGAGAGAAAACCCACAGGAGGGCAGGAGACTTCAACCACAGGATATATCTGACAACAGCAATTGATTTCCAGAGCTATCTATATAAACCACTCATAAAACAAAGAAGAAACAAATGAACCCCACTCAAAAAAGATGGAGCAAAGAGCCGAACACGCCCGAACACAGACTTCACAAGGCCTGAGAATTAGAATGGTGCCTAAGAAAACATCTTTTTAAAAATGCTCAAAGTCGCTAAAAATTAAGAAATGCAAAATTAAATATAACCACTGTAAGATATTCATCCTCACTCTGATAACAACTGAGACCAAGTGTGGAAAAGAGAGTCTTGTGGGACAAGAAGGCACACTCATCTCCACTGCTGCGAGTAGGGAATGCTAAGACTTGTTACCAGCCACTATGGAAAGCTAGTTCATGGGAGAACCCTTGGAAGACCTGCAAAATAAGCCTGCCACCTGACCCCCAGTCATACCAGCTCCTGGGTATATACTCAACAAGACTCATCTCTTACCTTCCAGAGATACATGCACAGGCATGGTCAATGAGCTACTGTTCACAATTTAGCAAAAAGCTGGAACTCACCCAACGTGGCCTCACACTGAGCAACGGGGATAGGAGACAAGTGGTACATCACTACACAATGGAGTTTCATGCAGTTTAGTAAGAGGAAAAGATGACATCGACGAAATAACAACTTTGCAGGTAAATGGATGGAACTAGAAGATATTATGTTAAGTGAAGTAACACAGTCCCAGAAAAACAAATGATGAATGGTATCCCTCATCTGTGGATGCTAGTGCCAATTACCAAGTAGTAAGTATGTTTTGTGCAGGGCTCCTTGAGCTTTTGTCCAAGTAGTTGGGAGTGGTGCATATTGGAAAGAACAACAACAACAACAAACAACAGAAAAGACTGCATCAAAGAACTGACTGAAATGGTGAACTTCTGCTCAAAACAGTCAACTTCTATATTGAGAATTTTGAGAAAGACAGAAAAAGATGAAAAACATGTTTGGCAGAATGCATGAGCTCTGGTGGGGTTGGGGAGTAGGGAGGGGGACACCGGTCTAGATTTGATTTGTAACATAATCTTGTACAAAAAATATATATAAAACAATAAAAAATGGAAATATAAAAAAAAAAACCAAACATGTAGATAGATGCACCCTTGTCATGTGATACTTGTCGAGGTCAGGAGAGGGTATCTGACCGCCTGGAACTGGGGCTATGGATGCTTGTTAGGATGTGTGCTAGGAACCCAACCCCAGTCGTCTGCAAGAGTAGCCAGTGCTCATAAACACTGAGTCATCTCTCTAGTCTCAAAATTACGAAATGTGTGATATTTTCAATATTCACTCAGTATTTTAAAAATTCTTTTGTTGGTTATGGTAACAAAAACTGTAATCTCAGCACTTTAGAAGTTGAGGCAGGAGGATCCCAAATTCAAGGTCATCCTCAGCCATATATTGAGACTGAGGTCAGCCTCTGCTTCTTGAGACTGTCTGAAAAAAAAAAAATCCATTAAAATTTTTTTCAGGGCTGGAGAGATGGCTTCAGGGGTTAAGAGTGCCAACTGCTCTTGCAGAGGATGTGAGTTCGATCCCCAGCACCCACATGGCAGCTAAGAACCCTCTTCTGACTGCCGCGGCATTGCACGATGCAGGTGCGCAAACCTACATGCATTTATATGTACATTCATACATATAAAAAAAAATGAAAAATTAAAAAAAATTTTTTTCATTGAGACTAGAGAGATAGCTCAACAGTTAAGAGCCCTGGTTTGGTCAGCTGGATGGAAGGGAAACACCATTTTGGGAAGACTGCACCACTGCAACACCAATGCCCTCCACTCTGCCAATCAATCATAGGGGTGTGGAGAGAGGCTCAAAATGCAAGACCTCGTTCATGCTAGACTCCAAGTCCTGAGCCCAGATGTGTTTGGATCCATGCAGAGCAGGGACTGTCAGAGACAACCAAAATGCTGTGCTAGTGAGTTTATGGAGGCTTTAAGACCAGACCAGACCAGACCAGCAGTTCACCACAGGAAAGAGAGACAACAGAGACCTGGAGGTGCCAGCGACTCCAATAGCACCACCTGCTCCAGAAGAAGATAGGCATGGGACCCCCGCCCCCCAGCCACTCCCTTGAAGGGATGGCCAAGGTTGCCCAAGGGTAAGGGCCATACTGGGTGACTGGAGGCCCCAAACTGAAGTGAGAATGTATTGGTACCCCACTAATATACAAAACACATGGGCTCTAGTAGATACTGGAGCAGAGTATACTTTGATTCACGCTCTGCTCTTAAGGGGAGGAAACATATCTGCATTTGATCTTAGCCAAAAGGTGGAGAAGATGGGGGAACACATCTGATACTGTGAGCCAGGCCGAGCTCCAATGGGAGGGGAAGGGCCCAGAGGGGAAGCTCTAGGATTGTTTTGTTAGATGGCTGCAGTGCCCCTAGGTAAGTACCATCCAAATATTTGTGTTTGCGCCCATAAATTAGGTTGTTATGATATTCGTTTAGATGTTTGTGTTTCCTGCTATTTATGTTTTATTGGAATAAAAGAACCCCCTGAAAGAAAAAAGAAAAAAGAAAAAAGAGCCCTGGTTTGGTTCCCAGCATCCACATGGCAGCTAACAACCCTCCATAACTCCAGGTCCAGAGGATCCTGTGCCCTCTTCTGACCTTCTGACCTGCAAAGACACTAAATGCACAGGGACATTTACATACATACAGGCAAATCATCCATATGCATAAAAGTAATCAAAAACTATTTTTAAATTTTTACATTGAACATCTATTATTTTGTAATGTATACAAAAAGAAAGGAAATGTGAAAAAAAAAAAGACAAACTCGAATGGAAAAAAAATGTATGCAATATGTTACAATCTTTTCCAAATAATTGACTAATTGACAAGATAAACACCAGATTTTAAAGAGATCAGTTGTCAAAACATAAATGATCAATAATCTTGGGAAAACTAATTCTAACTGATAATAAAATGTCAAGTAAAACATTAATACAGCCTTTTAAAAGTTCATTAATCTGTCAGAGATTTAAAACATAAAGACCAGCCCCGCATGGTGGCACACACCTTTAATCCCAGCACTTGGAAAGCAGAGGCAGAGGCAGAGACAGGCCAATCTCTGTGAGTTCCAAGCCAGCCTCATCTACACAGTGAGCTTCAGGACAGCCAGAGCCACAGGGAGTCCTTGGGGGGAGGGGGGTGGGAAGAGATAGAGACCAAAGCCAGGCCTGGTGGTGCAGGGTTATAACCCCAACTGCTTAAGAGGCTAGGCAGCAGGATCAAAAGTTCAAGGCCATCTAAGCTACAGAGTGTGTTCCTGGCTAACCTGGTAAGTTAGAACCTGTTTTAAAATAAGAAACAAACAAAAATAAATAAATAATAAATAAATAAAATAAGAAACAAAAGAGAGCTGGGGCTTTAGCTCAGCAGTGGAGTGCTTGCTTTGTGTACGTAAGGTCCTAGGTTCAGTCCAAGTCTAGTGCTGGTTGGTGGTCTAGGCCATGTAACTTGCTTCTGGAGATCTACCCAGGTAGATAGCACCTTTGGGAGGACTTGGCAGTCTGTGTGAGGAGCACTTAAAATGCCTATCCTTTCTACATGAGATCCATTCTCAAACAAACAGAAATTCTACAGATAATCCAATTTCTAGGAATTTATTCTAGGAACATAATTACAAACACAACATATATGTTATAGTCTCAGACAAATATAATAAATAAGTAAATAAATAAAAATTTCAAGGCACTGGTTAAATTAATCCTGGTTCCACAGAATATGAACTTACAGTGACTTAATTTTGCTGTGGAGATGGTGTTTCACTACGTTGCCCAGGCTGGCCCCCAACTCCTAGGTTGACAATGTCCCCTCCTTGGCCTCCAAAGTAGCTGGGACTCCACATAATTTTTAACAGGGAGCATTTTGCCTTGCAGGTTACCTACTTAAAATGTTAATAACTTCTGCATTTTTTCAGTCTTCAAAGTGACACTCTTAGGTTTTGTTTTATGAGAGGGTCTCATCTAGCCCAGGCTGGCCTAGACTGTATATCTAAGGCTAGTCTTGAATAACTGATCCTCTGTCCTCTATCTCCCTAATGTTGGGATTACAAACATACACCACCATACCCACTTTAAAATAATGCTTTTTAATGGCTGCAAAGGTCCATGAATACACTAAATGTGAGGTGTAGGTATAGGAAACAGAAAGGTGAGCTCTGGAGTGGCCAGGCCCTTTCTGTGCAGTCAGAACAGAACAGCTGGGAAACACTTCGATAGGCAGGCATACTAGAGGGGATGTTCTTGGAACCAAGGAGAAAGAAAATAATAAGCAGGAAAAAGTGGCATAAACATAGGAAAAGAACAAGAATTTCAAGAGCTGAGTACAGTCTTAGCTGTTTGCAAGAAGAGCAAACTGAGCGTACTCTATGATGTGTTCTCCCAAAAGCCCAGGAGAAAGGAGGCTAAGACCACCACCCCCTGCTGTGAACACTACAATGTAAGATCACAGCCAATTTGGATCTGGAAATCCTGAGAAGTGGTCACTCTTGACCCCATCCTACACTCCAGGAAAAGGTCACTATAACCACACTTGGCCTGCTGCAAGAGAGAAAAATGCTGTCTTTATCAAGCTGTTAGTCCTGATACCGACCACTGAGCACCCACGCCTGCTCTACTTGTATGTCCCTCTTTTTTTTTTTTTTTTTTTTTTGAGACAGTGTCTCCCTGTAGCCCCAGCTGGCCTGCAGGAACTCACTCTGTAGACTGCCCTGGCCTGCAGGGTCATCAACGCAGATCTGAGAAGGGGACAAAAGAATGGGGGACAGAGGACACAAAGAATGAGAGCAAGACAATGCTCTGATCAAGCTCCATAGTCTTTACTTGGTGCCGGATTTATAAAGACAAGCGAGCGGGAATTTTGTGGCGGGAGATGGGTCCGCACAGTTCGGTGGGATGGAGAGGGTGCATCTGGAGAAGTGCCAGATGCTCTTAGTTCCTGGTACTGTGACCCCAAAACCTATTGCACTCGTAAATTTCTGAGATAAGCAAGCTGTACTCACAATTTCTGGGGTAAGCAAGCTAGTAATTTTCTGTGAGCATGTATGTCTGACAGCTTTGACTCCCAGCAGTAGACCGGGCTCGCCTTGAACTTACAGAGATCCTCCTGCCTCTGCCTCCCAAGTACTAGGATCAAAGGCGTGCCCCACCACGTCCCACTTAAAGGTGGTTCTTGGCCTCCATGTGGGTGCTGGGAATGGAACCTGGGTCCTCTACAAGAGCAGTCAGTGCTCTTAACCACTGGGCCATCTCTCCAACCCCCTTGTATGCCCCCCTTAAAAAGTCTGCCAATTTGTCGTGTTGCTGCTGGCTGTCCTGCTCTGTCTTGTCATTCGCACCCTAAATAAAGCTTGAATTTGTTTTTTATCAGAGTCCTGAATAACTTCTTTCTGGGGGTCTCCCCTGAAAATGAACCTGACATGCACGATGTGTACATTTATCAAACATCACATTGTACCCTATGAATATGTGCATACATCTCATTTTGTGGTTAATATTTAAAAATGAAAAAGCAAATTGAGCCCTGAAAATGACTATAGAAAATCTTCTAGTTAGATTACTGATGGCTTCAGAAAAAGAAAAATTCATGTCTATAATTAGAAGTGGGTATGGGAAGGCAAGGCTAATACGAGTATTCACAGACGCTATGGACTAGAGTAGATGCTGATCCAGCAAGGCAGTCAGTGGAGAAACTGGCTAGGAGCACTGACTGACCCAGAGTCACGTGGGCCAGTCTTTATTCCACCGGAATGAGGAAGTGACTAAGGATTAAGAAAGTAGAGAGTTATAGCCGGGTTGGCATGGTGGTGTGGTGGCGCACGCCTTTAATCCCAGCACTCGAGAGGCAGAGGCAGGCGGATCTCTGTGAGTTCAAGGCCATCCTGGTCTACAGAGTGAGCTCCAGACCCAGCTGGGACTAAAGGAAGACCCCGTCTCAAAAAGACCAAAAATAAATAAATAAAATAAAATGCCAAAGAAAGTAGAGAATTGCCAGGCATGGTGGCCAACGCCTTTAATCCCAGCACTCTGGAGGCAGAGGCAGGCAGATCTCTGTGAGTTCAAGGCCAGCCTGGTCTACAGAGTGAGTTCCAGCAAGGTGGGGACAGAGGAAATGGACAGAGGAGCAGATGCTGAAGAACAGGGCCATGGAAAAGCCAGCTCCAAGGTTGTGCTAGAACTGTGTCCCCAGCTGCATCCCCAGTGAGACCATCTGTGGAAAGAGAGAAATGGGGGCTGGAGAGATGGCTCAGCGGTTAAGAGCACCAATTGCTCTTGCATTCAATTCCCAGCACCCACATGGTGGCTAAGAACCATCTTTAACTACAGTTCCGGGGGAATCCAACGCCCTCTTCTGAACTCTGCGGCATTGTACGACACAGGTGCACCAACCTACATGCAGATAATACACTTGTACACATTAACATGGAATTTGGGATAACCTGAGTCTATGTTCATGGGCCATGGTCACCCATATTTGGCTCCAGAATAAACTATTGCTTTATAGCCTTAGAGGTGAGAACTATGCAGGTGGACTGGGAGTCTCAGACCAGTATGGGCTCTGTAGGGAGACCCCCCCCCAACCTCATAAAGAAACCGGGGAGAGCAGGGGTCTGGGGAGAGGGCTCAAACAATAACGTGCTTGTCACACAAGCATAAAGACCTGTTCAAGCCCAGCACCACACAAGACAGATGGGTGTGTAGCAGTGAGTGCCTGTGGTCCCAGGGCTGGGAGGCTAAGACAAGGGGTCCCCATGCTTTGCTGGGCAGCCAGTCTGCTCAGATAGGTGAGCTCCAGGTTCCATCTCAAAGAATGAAAGCTCTTGCTGCAGGGGCTGGAGAGATGACCTAGAGGTTAAGAGCACCGACCGCTCATGCAGAGGACTCGGGTTCGATCCCCAGCACCCACATGGCGTCTTTAACGAGACGTCTTTAACTCCAGTTCCAGGGGAATCTGACACCCTCTTCTGACCTTTGCGACATTGCACGACGCGGGTGCACAAACTTGCATGCAGACAGTACGTTCATACACATACAGAAATAAATGAAATTAATAATAATTAAAAAAAAAGCTCTTGCTGCCCAAGCATGAGAACTGGAGTTTGGAATGCCAGCATCCACAGAAGCACCCTGCAGGCGTGTCAGGAAAACCTGCCTCAGTGCTCTGAACAAAAGCTCCCAGACAGGACCTGCACCTTCGACCAGCCTCCAGCGAGAGTGATTAACTGTATGGAATGCTGCTGCTCCAGAGCCTAATTAGCTCATATGGGCCATCTTTAGTCTCTTAGATAGCTAAGCCTTGCCCAACTCACCTAACATCTGGTGAGTAACAGACAAAACAGACGAAACCTTTTGAAATACATTAACAAAACCCAGGTTTCCACCAAGGAAAAGCCAGTGTCACAGGAGGCTTCGGAAGCCTCTAGCCGGGACTTCTCTTCTGCGGGAACCTCTAATTTTACGTTTCCACCAGTGTATTTCAAACATGCCTTGATTTATAACTTTCTTTGATCAGTTGCTGTAAAAATTTCAAGCTGTTATCACATTAGAACATGGAATTCTGGGTGCTCTAAATCTGTGTTGCTGGGCCATGGTCACTATGTTTAGCTACAGAATAGACTGTCTCTAACCCCCTTTCAGATAAAAAGCTGGGGGTTATTTTATTTTATTTTTTTTACATAAAAGGGTTCATGAGATGGGGACTTCTCAGGCAAGACACCCAACACGGACACTTGGCCTCCATATTCAACTCATGCCTGTGCACACATGTGCAACACACACACACACACACACACACACACGTAAAGGAAATATCTTCCCACCCCTAACCTTGCAAGGCTATAGGAACAGTCCTTGATACTAATTTAAATAGAATTTCATAGGGCTGGAGAGATGGCCTAGCGGTTAAGAGGGTTAAGAGCGCTGACTTCTCTTGCAGAGGACCCGGGTTCGGTCCCCAGCACCCACATGGTGGCTGAGAACCGTCTTTAACTCCAGTTCCAGGGGAATCTGAGACCCTCTTCTGACCTCCATGGCATTGCACGACATGAGTGCACAAACCTACATGCAGACAGTACATTCATACACATAAAAAATAAATAAAATTAAAAAAAATTAAATAGAATGTCACAGAACTTGGTCCCAGAAGGTCTGCAGTAAGGACCTGGGAATAGATATTTTAAAATAATGCTAATTATCCTTAACACCTATAAGTTTAGTATCACTGGGTTGGAAAATAACAAACAAATAAGCATGGTCACAGAAATCCCTGTGGATGATCTTAGAAGGAAATAAGTTGGGAAGGAGGATACCAACATTTTCAAAGGAGAAGAAGGCTAGCTTCATATTGTACAAGTGGATGCTGCATTGGACTTGGATAGACAGAACTTGCTATTGAACCCAGAGCTTTGTGCATGCCAAGCCAGTGCTTTTACTACTCGACTTCATTTTCAACCCAAGACTCTTCAGCTAATTCATGAAGAATGAATTGCACTGAACAGGATAAGCTGGGTCAAGCATTTGAAGATGCTTTTGAGATACTGAGCCAGCACTCAACTGGAGACATTCAGTACTCACCAGAATACAAAAATTGCCTGGCTTTGTTTAGCCATTGTTCTCACATCAGAGCAATTCCAACTGCTATGGCATATTACCTACAGAGGACCCCGCCTATAACTGGAGAAGTTTAATAACCCGTTCTGCAGACATGTACTTGGAAGAAAATATTCATCAACCCCTGCAGAGCATACCTGAAAACCAGTTGATACAACCATCCCCGTTCCAGAAAAAGGGAGGAAAAGGCTGGAGGAAGCTGAGGTTGTTTGAATATCTTTATGAATCCCTGTGCAATCCGGAGATGGCATCTTGTATTCAGTGAGTCGACAAATCCAAAGGCATCTTTCAGTTTATATCAAAAAACAAAGAAAAACTTGCCGAGCTTTGGGGACAAAGAAAAGGCAATCCGAAGACTATGACGTGCCAGAAGATGGCTAGAGCCCTGAGGAACTACTCCCGGACTAGGAAGATCACCAAAATCTGCAGGAAGCTAACCTACCAGTTCAACGAGGCCATTCTCCAGAGGCTCTGCCCATCTCGCTTCCTGGGGAAAGATCTCTTCTGCTCACAGTACATCCAGCCTGACCCCAAGTACCTCGGTTATAGCCAGTGGAATGCAAGCTACTACCTGTGTGCCAATTACCATGGTCTAAGCCACTCCAACTGCTAAAGGTTCTCCTGATTTTCTTGCCTTCCTAGTGGCAGAAAACCCTAAGGTTCAAGATTTTTCTAAATCTAAACGGTTGTCCTCCATATCTACAATTCAACATCTGTGGATTCAGCCACCCATGAATCAAAAATATTAGGGAAAAATGTCTATACTGACCAACTGCAGACTTTAATTCTTGTCATGAGAATATTTAGATCATGTTTATATATATAATTATGTTCAAAAGAAACTAAAGATGATTTAAAATGTTTGAGAAGGATGTATTTTTTTCTAAGGATCTCCAGATACTTTTTTTGAGTCAAGGTCTCATTCTTTTGGCCCAGCTGTCTTGGAACTCAGATCCACCTGCCTCTGTCTCCCCAGTGCTGGGATTAAAGGCATGTACCTGGCTTAATTTTGCCCTTTGAAAGGACTGGAGCATCCATGGATTTTGGTATCCAGGGACATTCTAGAACCAGCCTCCCAAGAGATACTGGCAGTAGGGAGTGTATGAAGAGGAAAACTCCAGTTAACGTCCTTGCTGCTTTTGCCAAATAACATGCACTATAATAACGAGTAGTTTTATTAATGGTTTAATTTCAAACTATGAAAGAGTTGAATGCCCTCGCACTTATCATTGACTATGCAAACACTTTCTTCTAGAGTGTCAGTTTTATGATTTTATAGATTTTCTAGGTAGTCCAGGCTGACCTCAAATTCATGGGCCAATAGTATAGGTATATGCCACTGTGCCAGGCTTATCACAGATTTCAACCCATTCCTGTCATGAACTCAGGTAAAAAGTCATTCTTAACATAATACTTGATAGCTTTACAAAAAAAATCATTAAAAAAAAGAGTGTGTTGGGCATGGTTGCACATGCCTTTAATCTCAGCACTTGGCAGGCAGAGGCAGGTGGATCTCTAAGTTCAAGGCCAGTCTGGTCTACATAGTGAGTTCTAAGACAGCTGGGGATACAGGGAGACCAAAAAAAAAAAAAAAAAAAAGACTGCAGATGATACAGGTGTTATGCCAAAAGAACTACAGTGGATTGCTATCTTTGATAATATCTGATATAATAGATTGTTAATTATGGCTTTAATTTGCATTTTTCGCATTATTGACATGAGTTTTTAAAATTTTTTTTATGTCTATGAGTGTACT
>VZQC01008049.1:72490-112520 GCA_009823505.1 Rhizomys pruinosus | reverse complement strand
ACACCCCCTCTTCCGCAGATTGTTCCCTAGGCTTAGAAAAGGGACACAGGTGGATGAGAAGCAAAACAGTCTACTTTCTCTGAATACATTTTCTATTATCTGTGTAACTTATGGGTATATATACCGTGAAAGTAAAGCTGGAACTATTTGGAAAAAGAAGGAAATAAGTTGGGTTTGTTTGTTTGTTTGTTTTAGACATAGCCCCAGCTGGTCTGGAACTCGCTCTGTAGAGCAGGCTGGCCTTGAACTCACAGAGATCCACCTGCCTCTGCCTCCCAAGTGCTAGGATTAAAGATATGCACCACCACGCCTGGCTTAAAGAGGGTTCTTAGCTGCCATGTGGGTGTTGGGAATAGAACCCGGGTCCTCTGCAAGAGCAGTGGGTGCTCTTAACTGCTGAGCCATCTCTCCATCCTCAGGAATAAATTTTAAAGAAAAGTTAAATTTTAAGCAAGTAAATAAATAAATTTTAGGAAGATCTAAATCCCCGTTGGGATTTAGGAAGAAAGGCCTTCCTGTAACTTCATGTTGGGGCCTCAGCCTGGCGTTTTCACATTCTCTTGGCACTTGCCAGCCATGTGAGTCTCCTCAGAAAAATCTGGGCCCCAAAGAGAGAGGCCATTGCTAAATTATAAGAGGAAGAGGAGGGGAAAGAAGATGTCTTCCATTCTCAATATTTTCAAAGAGGAAGTTCTTTTTTAATATTTATCATTTTTATTTTATGAGTGTATTGCCTGCATGTGTGTAAGTGCACCGGTGTTGTGCAGTGCCCATGGAGGTCAGAAGAGGGCATCGGATTCCCCTGGAACTGGAGTTACAGATGGTGGTTAGTTGCCGTGTGGGTGCTGGAAATCAAACCTGGGTCCTCTGCAAAAGAAGCCAGTGCCCTTAACCACTGAGCTAACTCTCCAGCCCAAAAGAGGAAGTTCTCAATTGTTAACTACCACCTTTACTAATTAGCTGACAGTAACAGCTACAACACAGATGAAGACTCTGCCTTGGCTGCCTATCCAGCCACCTCTTCCTTATCTTCCAGCTGTAGATAGAACCTGCTTGGCAGTTAGCTCCTATGGGCTCACCACAGGTTCGTCTTAGGGGTTCATCTTGGGGGTTCATCTAGATGAAGTCCTGACCTCCTCTGGCCCAGACACCCACCCCCAACTCAGGTTTGTACTTCCTCATTCATGTGCTCCCGATTTGGATAAATCAGAGCCGTCACTGCCTATAAAGAACAGGGCAGGCCAGGCTTGGTGGCACACGCCTTTAATCCTAGCACTTGGGAGGCAGAGGCAGGCGGATCTTTGTAAATTCAAGGCCAGCCTGGTCTACAGAGTGAGTTTCAGGACAGCTGGGGCTACAGGGAGACCCTGTCTCGAAAAAACAAAACAAAACAAAAAAAGAACAGGGCAGGAGCAAAATCAAGGAAAGCTCTGCCAACAATTCACAGGAGATGCCTTGGAACAAGGCGCTATGTGTCACCCACACAGCTGACCAGCTGATTCTCACAGCAACCCCACTTTGGGGCACATGACTTTCATGCCTCCCCATGACTCTTTAACAGGTAGAGTTAGAGTCCTGATCTTAATTCCTGATCTTAATAGAGCCTACCTGCCTGTTCAGGGTATGTGGACACCCTACCTACCGATTTTCTGTGTTAAGAAATAGAACTTTGACCGGGTGTGGTGGCGCACGCCTTTAATCCTAACACTTGGGAGGCAGAGGCAGGTGGATCTTTGTGAGTTCAAGGCCAGCCTGGTCTACAGAGCAAGTTCCAGGATATGGGGCTACAGGGAGACCCTGTCTCAAAAAGACCAAAAAAAAAAAAAGAAATAGAACTTTGGGCTGGAGAGATGGTTCAGCGGTTAAGAGCACCGATTGCTCTTGCAGAGGACCCGGGTTCGATTCCCAGCACCCACATGGCGGCTAAGAACTGTCTTTAACTCCAGTTCCAGGGGAATCCGACGCCCTCTTCTGACCTCCGAGGCATTACAAGACATGGGTGCACCAACCTACACGCAGACAGTACACTCATACACATAAAAAAAAAAAAAAAATAGAACTTTCTGGCCTTTAATCCCAGCAGAGGCAGTTGGACCTCTGTGAGCTCAAGGCTAGCCTGGTCTAAATAGTGAGCTGCAGGTCAGCTGGGGATTAAGGGAGACCCTGTCTNAAAGAAAGAAAGAAAGAAAACTTTACCAAGAAACTTGGTCCATCTCAACATGGAAGCAATCCTCTGAATATTCATATTTTTCATGTTAAACTTGAAAGTAGAACATGAAAGCCAGGTGTGGTGGCGCACGCCTTTAATCCCAGCACTAGGGAGGCAGAGGCAGGAGGATCTTTGTGAGTTCAAGGCCATCCTGGTCTACAGAGTGAGTTCCAGGACAGCTGGGGCTACAGGGAGACCCTGTCTCGAAAAGACCCCCCCCCAAAAAAAAGTACAAACATGCTTTGTACAACTATGTGTCCAACTGGGCTCCGGTTTCTGTAACCTAGTTTGAAGAAAGAAACTTCCAAAAGAAGCAACCAATTCTACAGTTTGACTCAATAGATCCAGCTGATTAGGAAATGGAAAATGACCCTGTAGACTGTTCTGCATTACAAAAGCAGTGATCCAAGTCACCCCCCAGGAAGCGCAGGCTTCCGTGAACGCCAGAACACAGGAGCGGCTTGGAGCCTGTGCTTGGCGTTTGCAGCCTTCATCTTCTAAGCTGCTAGCGCTCCCAGAAAGGGCAATTTAAAGAAAAGTCACAGTCTATGACATTTCCTTCTTCATTTTAATTCCAAAAGTACCACGTTAACCATCGTCTTTGAAAACAAATCACATTCAGGTCAATACCTCAACTTCAGCCCTGCACACCATTCCATGTTGTAGGTTTGGAAGGTTTGGTTTCTGTTTTTTCCTTCCAAACGATGTTCTATCTAGGAAGTTACTTCCCTTTTGTCTTTTCCAGGCAGAGGCAGGAGGCTCTGGGCGGCACAGTCCCGCTCCTCATTCTCCACCCAGGACGGCTAAGAACAAGAGTTCTAGAGTCCGACTGCTGACAGCTCACTCCCTCACGGCAGCCCTTCCGTCTTCCACCAGAGCCACTCCGCCCCCTGACAACACACACGCCTAGACGCGGACCCGTCTCCTTGTGGCCACACCTGCCTTCCTTCACTGTGGCTCCTCCCAGATTCCTCTCCCTTCCCTCCGGCTCAAAGTCCAAGTCCCCGGTGATCCAGGTCAGAGTATGGATTGTTAATTTCCTTCCTGCTGTCTTCTCCCCAGCCATGCCAAGCCCTCCCCGGCCCTGGCTTCCTCGCCTACCGTCCTCTGTATGTGCTAGCTAGCTACCTCGTCTCCACGCCACCCTCAAACAGACCAAGCTTTACTCTTCCTTAGAAGCTTCCCACTTGTCCAGAATGTTCTTCCTCCAGGCTGTACCAGCTCCACGTCAGGGTTCTGCTCAAACGTTACTTTACTGAAAAGGCCTTCCTGCCACGCCCCGTCTCCATCGGGCTCCACCGTCTTCTTTGGAGGAAACTTGTGACACACCATGGACTGCGATTATAATCTTCCACTAGAATGTAAGCTCTGCACAGGAGCAGTGTGCCAGTGTCCAGAAGAGCGCCCAGCACAAAGCCACCCTCATTAAATACCGGCTGAGTGAAGGAACTAATAGTGAGTTCAGGACAACAGGAGCCAGAGCCTACGGAGTGGAAAGCCAGGCAGGGTAGAAACAGGAAGGTAAGCCTGGCTGTGGTGGCACAGGCCTTTAGTCCTAGCACTTGGGAGGCAGAGGCAGGCAGATCTCTGAGTTCAAGGCCAGCCTGGTCTACAGATATAAGGCCCACACTGACTCCATTTTGAGTATAGCCACCATCTTAGGCAATTACTGGAACCTGCCCAATGGGGAGAGGTGGGTGATGTGTCAATTGCTCAGGGTCAGTTGCTCGAGGCCTCAAGAACAGCTAATAAAACTTAAATATGTTTAAGATAACCGTTGGTATGTGAGGGCAGGTGGACTGACTCAACATTTCCTTGTTCCAGTCACAGGATTGTGTCCAAAGATAACTTTTGGTATGTGGGGGCAGGTGGTCTGTCCTAACCATGAGCTGTAACCCTGCTATTATCCAATAAGGCTAGAAGTTACACCAACCACACTAAAATTCCCCTAGACCCTGTATAAAAGGCCTGCAAGCCAAGTTATTGGGGTCGGAGCCTTTTCCCTCCCACCCCAGCATGCTGGTTTACTTTTTCCCCAAAATAATCTCTTGGTTTTCCATCCTTCGGTGTGTCTGGTGTGGATTCTTGGACCCTAACATCTTGGAGATCCCCCAAAGACCACTGAAGGGACTAGAGACTTTTGGCTGGCTGTGTCTTTTGGGTAAGAGTGAGCTCAATTCTTTTTTACTTTACTTTGGTTTTGGTTATTTTGGTTAAACTCGAGTTTCTGGTTTGGGGTACTCGGTTAGGATATAGTACTGCTCCTTGAGCATGGAGATGGGGGATGCCCCAGCTCTCCACTGGTAGAGTGCAAACAGGGGGTTCGCCTCAGGATTTAGAGTGTGAATAGTGGGTTCGCCTCAGTGATGTGGAATTTGGGCGAGGGGTCCGGATTTCTGGTTCTGGGGCTGACAGGGGGTCGACTCTGTGCTCGCAGTTTCCTTTCTTTGGGTCTGCATAGTCTTTGTTGTTGGGCCCTTGTTTTGTCATCTGCTGCTTTCATCTTGTTTCTCTGAGATTGCTTTCATTCTCATTCTCTGGGATCTCAGGATGGGAAATTCTAAATCTACCCAGATTTAAAGGAGGTATCTATGCCTTGTGTTTTTGGTAACCGCGTGTCTAAGATTCATGTAGTTTGTTATGCATCTAAGTTTTTGTATGTGTTTGCAATTGAGTTAGTTGTATTTGTCTCATTTTGGTTCTGTCAAACAAGGTAGCCACTTCAGTGTGCACAGAATCATTCATTTTGGCATGCCAGACTAGATACGCATGTGCAAACTTTAAAAATTGTTATTTAAAAATGCATTTAAAGGCCTAAAATTTGGATACTGTAGACATCTCTAAATTTGTTGTCTCTTAGTCTATCAAATGCTTCACAACAGGTGGTAATTGTTTATAGGAATCAGCCTCAGAGTTGACTGTTTAAAGATCCTATTTTTTTTTTTTTTGGTTTTCAGTACTTGTGCTTTATTTTATAATTTTAAAAAGAATTAAGTATACATTTATTTTTCTCTTTCTAATTTTTTTCCTTTAATCATTTTTATGGTCTGTTAGCCCAGCCTGGTTTCCAAGTCACTGTAGCCAAAGCTGGCATTCGACTCTTCTGCCTCACCTCCAAGTGCTTGTATGTGCTACTATGCCTAACTAAGTATGTATTTATTTTCTTCTTTTTTTTTTTTTTTTGTTTTAGACAGGGTCTCCCTGCAGCCCCAGCTGAACTCGCTGTGTATACTAAGTTGGCCTTGAAATCACAGAGATCTGCCCGCCTCTGCCTCCAAGTGCTGGGTAAAGATCCTATTTTCTAAGATGACATTTTGGTTTGTGTTTGCTTTCAAAAAAGTAACTTGCTTGCTTTGGAATTATCTACTTTTTTTTGAGACCTCTGTGGACCAGATTCAGGGCTGGAAATGAATTCTTGGACTGGCTTTTGTTTTGGGTGGGGCAGTTTTGTTGCCCCTTGGGACCGGGTGTGGTGGCACACACCTTTAGTCCCAGTCCTTGGGAGGCATAGGCAAGCAGTTCTTTGTGAGCTCAAGATCAGCCTGGTCTATAGAGCAAGTTCCAGGCCAGCTGAGACTAAAGGGAGATGCTGTCTCAAAAAGACCAAATGACCAAAAAAAAAAAAAAAAAGAAAGAAAGAAAGAAAGGAAAGCATGTGTGTGAGTGTTGGTACTTCCTACATGCATGGAAATTACACATGTGTATGTGACTATTGGTAATTTTCCACCTGAAGTAAATAACATGGGGTTAGAGAAAATAAATACCGGGTAGCTGTCTCCATTGAAATAGTTCTTGGCATTGGGCAGGTCCCCAAGTGACTTACAGCTCCTGGCGACAAAGGTGTGTGCCATGCACACAGTTCTGGCTAGAGAGTGGGATCCTCTGGTTCTTAAGGTCCCTGCCTTATTCCCAATCCCATCCGGCCAATGGGCTGGGCCTTAGGTGTGAGTGAGAGTTGTTTTTGAGTAAAAGATGCATCAGAGGGGCTGGAGAGATGGCCTAGAGGTTAAGATCGCTGACTGCTCTTGCAGAGGACCCGGGTTCGATCCCCAGCACCCACATGGCGGCCGAGAACCATCCGAAACTCCGATTCCAGGAGAACTCCAGTTCCAGGGGAATCTAAGACCCTCTTCTGACCTCCGCGGCATTGCATGACACAGGTGCACAGACCTACATGCAGACAGTACATTCATACACATACAGAAATAAATAATAAAAATTAAAAAAAAAAGATGCATCAGGCATATTCATATTGGAGCCAGTGAGAGGTATGTGGGCAAGATGAATTTTCGTGTTTGAGATGGCTGGGGCTTATTGTCCCTGTACTGGGAGGAGGTGTCTAGATGTCTTCTAGGCAGAGAAGGTGTGGAAAGGCTAAACAAGGGATTGGAATTGTGCTGTTTTTACTGATGGAAGAAGGGAGAAGCCTATTCTGAGTCTCTGATGAGGAAAAAGTCAGGTTTAAAGGGATTTTTGTGATCCATCAGCCAGGGCTGGAGGTTGGTCATAGCTGGACCATTTCTCACCTCTCACTACCTGCACTTGCTCCAGACTCAAGTCACATTTGAACAGCACCCTGACTGTTCTGGTGACCACTGTTCTGAGGTGGGTCAAACGGTGTCACTTTAAGGTTCACACCCACTTAGAGCCTCAGAGTGCGGCCCAGCTTCAGTGTAACTAGAGTAATTGTTTTTTTTTTGTTGTTGTTGTTGTTGTTTTGTTTTTTGTTTTGTTTTGTTTTGTTTTTTGGTCTTTTTGAGACAGGGTCTCCCTGTAGCCCCAACTGTCCTGGAACTTGCTCTGTAGACCAGGCTGGCCTTGAACTCACAAAGATCCACCTGCCTCTGCCTCCCAAGTGCTAGGATTAAAGGCATGCACCACCACTCCCGGCAACTAGAGTAATTGTTAACATGAGAATGGACCCCAAACCCACAGAAACACAGAGATCTCTGTGAGGCTGGAGCTAGGCAGGGCAGTGGCACAGCTACAAGCTGAGCAGACCAGACACTGCCAGCAGAGAGCTGGATTCTCCCAGAGGCTCACCAGAACCAGTGCTGCCCAAACTCAGTTTTAGGCTTCTGACGAATGTTTGTACTTTGAAGCTACCTAGTTGATCATTGATTTACTTAGAAGGGAGAGAGACAATGCAAGGCACAAGCCAGTTTTGGGGTTTAGAGACATCTCTCTAAACACACATCAATCCCCAGATTTCTAGGTGATTTTCCTAATGCTTTTTGTCCAATACAGAGCTATCCTGTCAAGCTGTACAAATCAGAGACCAATGGCTGTGACAGGCCGTACAGTAGGGGGTTCAAGGGCCCCACAATAGATTCTGGGTCCAGACTCCAGCAAACTCATCTGGGAAGTGACCTCCTTTGTCTCTGACAACCCAGTAGGGTGCGTGTCAGTAGCTGTGAGAAGCAGCCTGCTTCATAAGCAGCACCTTGGTTAAAACACGTGTTTACAAAAATCTACCCAGATGGTTTTTAAAATGTAACGATCATTACTGTAGAATTTCTGAGTCAGAACATTTACCACACAGCTGGGTGATCTCAGTACTGTAAAATGTTGTTATAAACTTAAGAGTCATATTTTACTCTGATTTAAGTTTTCATCAAGGTGTTGATCAACATGATATTTGTTTTATGGAGCTGTTTAAATGAATAGGCTCACATCTAATGTTAATGATTTACTTGATATCAAGTTGATTCACAAAGAAAACTATCATGTGAGCTAAAACTGTTAAATTACACTATGGTCCTTGGGCCTTAAAAATATAAGTTTATTTTAAGGAATGATCACTTCTGGGGGTGCAATTTATTTCCACATGTTGCACATGTGGGGACATTTGCCAGGCCTAGGTAAAATACCTCTAAGCACTCAAAGAAAATTGGTCATTCAAGCTGGACATGGTGGCGCACTTGGGAGGCAGAGGCAGGCGGATCTTTGTGAGTTCAAGGCCAGCCTGATCTACAGAGTGAGTTCCAGGACAGCTGGGGCTACAGGGAGACCCTGTCTTGGAAAAAAAAAAAAAAGAAAATTGGTCATTCAAAACCTACTCCCAAACTGGCATGAACATCTCACAGTTTATACTAGTGTATTTGAGATAACTGCCTCATCTCGTTACATGAGAAATAAATTTTAATTAGTAAATCTGCACAGTTAAGGGTTAATTTGTTTATGAATGTTATGTCTGTGGTATTAAAAAGGGATATAAAAAGTGGAAAATGTTCAAAAGGTATTTTTAGTAAGGATTTATGTAAAGATGGTGAGAAAGTCTATGCAAGTGATAAAAATCTGAGGAGGTTTGTTATGGCAGGTAAAAGCTGAGAATATACGAATAAGCTTAATTTTCTTTTTTTTTTTTTTTTGTAAGCTTAATTTTCTAAGGTTTAGACAACTAGTTCAAGAATCAAAATGTAGCCGGTGTGGTGGTGCATGCCTTTAATCCTAGCACTTGGGAGGCAGAGGCAGGCAGATCTCTGCAAGTTCAAGGCCAGCCTGGTCTACAGAGTGAGCTCTAGGACAGCTGGGGCTACAGGGAGACCCTGTCTCAAAAAAAAAAAAAAATAGAATCAAAATGTATATCTAGTCAAGATTGTTTGAGTGTTCAGTTTTTGTCCAAGCTTTATATGCATATCACATGGCACTTCAAGTTTTAGTAAAATGATAAGACACCTGTATTAAGTTAAATTGGTATAAACACTCAAGCTAGTTTACTAGTGGCGTGAATAGGATTGTGAATATACAGAGTTGTTAATTTTCAGTCCTCTCCTGGCTTGAACCTGACTCCCTGTTACAGGTTTGGATTAAATGGGCACAGGCAAATAGTGAGTTACCAATGGCTACTGAAAAATATACTTTATGTTTCTTGCAAGAGTCGCTTTTGATATTTCCTTTGACCTAACCAGATAATTTGGCTCAAAAAGCTAGATTCTATCTTCCTGAACCAACTGCATGCAGTCCAGGAGGTGACAGTTTTGGATGGAGTTGGTAATCCTTATCATTTTATTTCCTGTCTTCTGGTATGTGTTACAACTCTTGTCTTCCTGGGAAGACTATAAATCAGGATAGGGGGTCTGAGAAAGAAAGATATTGTTCCCATTTGTAGTAATTGTAGTGAACAGTTTACATTTAAAATAGCCTGATTGTTTAATTCTATCTTGTGGGTTATGCCTGCTTAACATATGGTGTTAAGTCCCTTCTCCAGTCAGTATTATACAAGGTTGCTTGAACCTTTGTCCAAGCCTTATGTAAAATATTATACAGTAATCAAAAGTATTAGACTGGTGTAACTTAGCCTTTGTGAATGGATAATGACCATACATAATTCCCATACCAATTTGGCCAAGGGACTTAAGGAACAATTTTGTTTCTTGCCCTCAGAGGTCAGCTAAGTCCCAGGGGACTATGTGTGGTGGCATCTCTTGAAATGTCCTGCAAATGTCAGTCACCAGTCCTCCTGAGCAGGGAGGTCTTGGAGATCCTCTAAGGGGACTCTAGCCAGGGTCTGGTCTGTAAAGAGGAAAGTCTCTTCATGCTTCAAAAAGGGAAGCCTGGTCTAGAAAGACCTGACTTTGTCCTCATGTGGATGGAACTGATAAATGAAAAGCTGAGAGGAGCCAGAGGCCTCTCCCCCCAAAATTTTAGTGGCCCCTGAGGACCAGATCCTCAACTGAGCTTCGAAAACAAAAGTTGGTTAATCTGGGCCAACTGTATGGATTAAACACCCAAGAGGAAAATGTGACCAAAAGATAATTATATTTCCCTTAAAGTCTGAGAGATTGTGCCTCCAAACACTAGATTTTAAGTCATTTAAAGTCATATGAGATCTGTTGTTACCAAATAATGAAGTTTCATTCTGTTTAAGCAGTTACCTAAGGGAAAACTCACACTGTGACTATTGAAACTTCCTGGAAAGCAGATCCTGCATCCAGACACTATAGCCAAATGAACAACAGGAGAAGCCCAATAATGGATGCATTGGAACGTGTCGTTGAGAAATTCTAAAGGACTTTTAAATTGGACATTTAATTCACCCTGTTCCTCTCCTGGTTCCCTGCCTAGAAATGTACCTAGCTGCTCTCACATTCACAGGCACTGGCCAAGGATTTTGTTTTCTCTAGATATACTTTTGGCATTCTTTCAGAGAGATCCACTGAGCAGGGGTAGCCTGGTCTCCACCTCCTCTGCCCCTGTACAGCATGGAAGAAGTCAGAGCAGTCGGCACCCTGATGATTCCCTCTTGGCAAGTGGGGTGACCTCCTCAGAGGGCAATGTGATAAAAGTAGGAGCTAAAAATTGGCTAGGCAGTTTAGGGTCAAAACCCCCCAGAAATCCAGTTTCTTTCTCAGCTGAGAGCTGAAGACTTCCAGGATCTGCCAGTAAACTTATCCTTCTGGTTGCTCTGACTTATGGACCATGCATCCTTAATTCACTTGTCAGATTTATTAACCAGTGGGTAAATTCCATTAAAATCATGGTACTCAGGACCAGGTATGTGCCCATAAATGACTCCCCTGAGGAAGAAAATAGCGGAGTCCTTTATACAGAGATAGTTTACATTAAAATAGCCATGACCCAGCTAAAGCCTGAGTGGAGCCAGTTCTTGACCTCCACCTTTACATGGGCTCTAGGCATGTGTGCTGGATAGCTTTAGTGTCAACTTGACATACCTGGGTTGAGGGAGCCTCAATTGGGGAATTGGCTCCATTGGATTGGCCTGTGGCCACATCTGTGAAGTATTGTCTTGATGGTCGAGCAGTGTGGGAGGGCTCAGCCCACGGTGGGTGGTGCCACCCTGGGCAGGTTGTTGTGTACAGTATAAGAAGGTGGGCTGGGCATGAGCTGGGGGAGCAAGCCAGTGAACAGCATTCCTCCATGGCCTGTGCTTCAGCTCCTGCCTCCAGGTTCCTGCCCTGAGTTCCTGCCTTGGGCTCCCTAAGTGATGAACTGTGACCTGGGAGATGTAAGCTGAATAAACCCTTTCCTCCCCGAGTTGGTGTCAGTCAGAGTGTTTTGTCACAGCAATGGAAGATAAACTAGAACAGAAATTGGTACCAGGAGTGGGGTATTGCTGTGACAGACCTGACCTTGGTGTTTTGGGGAAGGATTGTGGAGGCGTTTGGAACTTTGGGCTGGGAAGATCATTGAATGCCTAAAGATTGTTGCTGTGGAGCTTGGAGCAGTTTTGCTGAAGGAGTTGTAGAAGATGGAGGCCTGGCTTGTGAAGTTTCTAGTTTCAAAGGGGAGCAGAGATCATCAGGACTGTGTAATCTGTGGGTTCTGGTCAGCTGGGGCTGAAGAATCAGCTGTAAGTAACAAGAGACCAGAACCTGAAGGGAAATCTTTGTTGTACTGGGACAATTGGATGCTGATTAGCTGGGGCTGAAAAATCAGCTGTAACAAGAGACCAGCATCACTGTGGTGAAATCTTCGGGGAAGAATTTCTTCAGGGTCAGCACACAGAAGCTGTGTTCCAGAAGGGGCCTGAGCCTCCATCTCAAGCCAGAAGCAGGACTTGGTAGTGTATAAGAGTCTCCTTTATGGTTCTGGTATTGAAATTTGAGGGGGTCACAGAGAGCAGCCAAGGCTTGGCACTGTGAGAGGTCAGGAAATACCATTGGTGGAAGTGCACCTCGGTTGCAGTGAAGACCCCAGGATTGCAGGGGTCATGGAGAGAAGCTGAGGCTTTGCCCCAGGAAAGTTCAGAAGAGACCATTGGTGAAGGTGCTGCCTCAGTTTCAGTGGTCACCCCAGCTTTTTGGAGATGCCAGGACTGTGGGACCACCACTAAGAGCAGTGGCATGTGTGGAATGGAGCTGGCCTGGGTCTGCAAGATGAGCTGTGTGTGCCACGGACAGCAGAGTTGGAGAGGGGGAGCTGCTGAGACCCTTTGGAGCCCAGAGGATCGTGAGTGAATCCCAGGTATCCAGCCTTGAGCTACTTGCTGGACTTAGGTTTTGTTTGAGAGTGCCTGATTCTTCCCTTTGAAATAAAACAGTACTTATTTTGGATTTTACAGCAGCCCACAGTTAAGAGACTTTTAATAGATTAAACTTTTAAGCATTTGGACATTTTAAGGACTGTGCGGCTTTTAAGGTTGTAATGTCAGGTTGTGATTAATGTTAACATCATACTTTGGGGATAAGAACTGGCAAGGTGGTGGTTTAATAGTGATGTGTTTTGTGTATCAAGTTGACAAGGGGTCAATTGTGTTGGATAGCTTTAGTGTCAACTTGACATACCTGGGTTGAGGGAGCCTCAACTGGGGAATTGGCTCCATTGGATTGGCCTGTGGCCACATCTGTGGAGTATTGTCTTGATGGTCGAGCAGTGTGGGAGGGCTCAGCCCACGGTGGGTGGTGCCACCCTGGGCAGGTTGTTGTGTACAGTATAAGAAGGCAGGCTGGGCATGACCCAGGGGAGAAAGCCAGTAAACAGCATTCCTCCATGGCCTGTGCTTCAGCTCCTGCCTCCAGGTTCCTGCCCTGAGTTCTTGCCTTGGGCTCCCTAAGTGATGAACTGTGACCTGGGAGATGTAAGCTGAATAAACCCTTTCCTCCCCAAGTTGGTGTTGGTCAGAGTGTTTTGTCACAGCAATGGAAGATAAACTAGAACAGCATGGAATCAGGCCATCAGGCTTATGTAATGAGTGACTTTACCAGGTGAGCCATCTGGAAGGCAAGATTCTGTGTACAGTGGACACCAGACTGCTGTGTCCCCATGATCCAGCTTTACCTTATCAGTTGTAATGCTGTAAGGTGACCCTCAAACTGCCCTGGGGTCATCACAGTTCCTAACAACCCTCTGAAGATAATAACTTCAGAAGTCACCAAACCCTACATGCGAATGTGATAAACAAAATCAAGTGTGACTCTCAGTGAGGCCAGCACCATACTTGTGTACATCTTACTTTCCTAAGTCTCTTTCTCTTAACCCTGATGCTTATAATCTACATTAAAAACATCTTCTGCCAGGCGTGGTGGCGCACGCCTTTAATCCTAGCATTCAGGAGGCAGAGGCAGGTGGATCTTTGTGAGTTCAAGGCCAGTCTGGTCTACAGAGCAAGTTCCAAGACAGCTGGGACTACAGGGAAACCCTGTCTCGAAAATACCAAAAAGAAAACAAAAACAAAAACAAAAACAAAAAAACATCTTCTAGCTGTGCCTTTAATCCCAGCAATTGGGAGGCAGAGGCAGGTGGATATCTGTGAGTTCAAGGCCAGCCTGGTCTACAGAGCAGGCTCCAGGACAGCTGGGACTAAAGGGAGACCTTGTCTCAAAAATACCAAAACAACAACAACAACAACAACAACAAACCCATCTTCTAAGGAGGCTGGAGAGATGGCTTAGCTGTTAAGAGCACTGCAGAGGCCAGGGTTCAGTTCCCAGCACCAAGTGGTGGCTTAAAACTGTCCAAAACTGCAGTTCCAGGGGACCATTGCTCTCCTGGCCTCAGCAGGCACCTATTTGGTGCACATACATGCAAACTGCAGAACATGCAACATAAAAATAGATAAATCTTAAAAAAAATATCTTTCGGGGGTGGGCGTGGTGGCGCAGGCCTTTAATCCCAGCATTTGGGAAGTAGAGGCAAGTGGATCTCTGTGAGTTCAAGGCCAGCCTGGTCTACATAGTGAGTTCCAGGACAGCTGGTGCTACAGAGAGACCCTGTCTCAAAAAGACACCCCCCCCTAAAAAAAATCTTTCAAGCAGAGCATAGATTTCTGTGAGATCGAGGCCAGTCTGGTCTACCTATGGAGTTCCAGGCCAGCTGAGGCTACAGAGAGCCCCTGTCTCAACGCCGCCCCTCCCCAAAATCAATAAACCCTAACTCCACTTGATACTGGCTAACCTTGTAGTTCTTTTCTGCATCCAGCCCAAGGATCCACCGTGGCTACTTGAGTGGAGGCCCCTGAGAGAGGAAAGGACTCCTTAGGCTCCAGGAGAGCACAGAGCTGAGCCTGGATGAGCAGTCCTGGTGCAGTGGGGGCTGAAAGGTTTCATTTACATGTGAATGAAGGAGAATTTGACTTACAGTTTGAGGCCCTAAGTCTGGCAACCAGGAGGAAGACGCTGAGCTGAGGAGCCAGAGGGCGGTTTGGAGAAGAAGAGAGCAACTTGCAAGCTAGAGAGTTCAGGAGTGGCCCCGAGTGCAGAAAGGTGAAGAGTAAAGGTGCATTTGGCCATAACTGACACAGCGTGTTATTACCTTGGTTGTGGGTCTAAGAGGAAGAGAGTGAAGGACACCTTCCAGGTCGGACCTCAGCACCAAATCTTTCCCATGGTTACTGTGAGAATGGTGGGAGGAGACGGAGCCTCAAACCCTCAGTGGGACCCAGTGGGCGCAGGCTCTCCTATTGCCCCAAAGAGTGAATTAGGAAGATGCCCAGCCCACACAGGGTGAGGGGGAGTTACCCTCTGCTATTTTGTGTGGCTTCCCCTTCTGAGGGGTCAATTTTTACTTTATGTAACTGAAATTTTAGTAATTTTGGAACACTTAACTTTCACACAAATAAATAAAAGAACTCACATTTCAAAAGGCACTTAGAATAAGCTGAAATTACAAACTTCTGCTGATTAAAAAAATCAAAACATAAGATAAAGTACACCTGAAATAATAATGAGATTTTTTTTTTTAAGGAGGGATCAACTGTATATGAATAGGCCAGGAACTGAAATACACGATGTGGGGTTCAGTCCGGACACCTGGCAGCTCTGCCGAGTGCACATGTCCAGTGCCAGCACCCAGCCCCTTTTGGCTGTGCTGGTCTGTCCTCATTTCCCCTGAAAGCTGTTCTAAAGTTAGTTGGATAGCATGCTGCCTGGGCTGCCATTAGCAGCTTCTCTCAGGAGGCCATCTGGCTTGGCAGGTGCTTGATTGGGGTAACCCTGGATCTTCTTGCAAACCTCCCCATGCCTGCCTCCAGGCAGCTTGTGAAAAAGATGCCACCGGGATTTTAGCAGATGTTTTGGACCCTTAAGGGACTTATTTTTTGGTTGCGGGGGTCTCACATTGTAGTCAGGCTGGCCTGGAACTCACTACTTAGCCCAGGCTGTTCTCAAATTCTTAATCCTCCTGCCTCAGCTCCTTACCCCCACCCCCCCCATGCTGGGATTGTAGGCGCCATACCTGGCCCTTTGAGAACTTTCTTGCTAGCATCCCCTACCACACTGGACGCCCCTGACTACTGGAGATCTGCGCCCCCACTTTAAGAAAAGCAGCTATTTTTCTTCCCAGCCCGAGGGAGGTTGCAGAGTTGTTTCACAAAACTAGGATCCTGTCCAGCTTGCCCCGCCTCCTCACACCCTTTTTCTAGCAGGCAGGCAGTTAGAGGCTGCAGCCCACGAGGTAACCAGAAGCAGATGAAAGCCTGGGGGAGCTGCCTCCACTCTGCACCTCTTACTCTGGGTCAGTCGCCTGCCTTATATACACCTTAGTCACTTCAGCCCTGTCTGTCCAACCTCATCCCTCTTAAAAGCTGATGCCACAAAGAGTCGCCAAGACATCTTACTGTCAGTATTACAGCCCGTTCCAGACCCTAAGAAGGTGCCCCAGGTCTCCAGTTGTCTCCGACCTTCCACATCACACCTGCATTTACCTTGGACTCCAGGACACATCACCCTATTATACCAGCCCCCAAGCATCAGCAATCCAGACTGCCCCTTCAAGTCATGACAGAGGTAACTTCTTTGTTTTAAACTTATTAATTCATTTTTTAATTTTATGTGTATGAGTGTATTGCCTGCATGTATGTAAGTACACCTGTATCATGCAATGCCTAAGGAGGTCAGAAGAAGGCAGCAAATTCCCCTGGAACAGGAGTTACAGATAGTTGTTAACCACCATGTGGGTACTAGGAATCAAACCTCTGTCCTCTTAACTGCTGAGTTAACTCTCCATCCCCCCTAGAGATCATTTCTCAGGACCACCTGTCAAGGATCCATCAGCCATGCCTTGGCCAGTACTGATTAACTATGCACACTTCTTGTCCCTGCCCTCATTCTTCCTTTTTTTTTTTTTTTTTTTTTTTTTTTTTTTTTGGTCTTTTTGAGATAGGGTCTCTCTTTAGTCCCAGCTGGCCTGGAACTTAATCTGTAGATCAGGCTGGTCTTGAATTCACAGGGATCTGCTTGCCTTTACCTCCCTAGTGTGCTGGGATTAAAGGCATGCACCACCATGCCCAGCTTCTTCCTCATTTTAAACCTAAAGCTCACTCAGTGCCTGAATCAATTCTGGGCCTTTTGGCTAGACAAGTTAGTATCATGCCAGTGCCCTGACTTGGGCTCACTGAATCTCTATCTGTTTCTCTTCCAACATTACCACATCTATTAAGTTTTTCTCTGCCTATAATACTGGCCATCTAACACATCTTACTAACCATCTGTAATCTGCATACTGGGCTGGGTGCCAAACCTAGTCTGTTGGGACTCCTAGAGCTGGGGCTTTTGCCCTAAGACTCCTGTAATCACTTCACTATCTGGGAACTTGAATCTGAACTAGGACTTCAGAAGTGTGAGGCTGCTCCTGGAGTCCAAAGTAAACACAGTTGTGGCATAGAAGGTCTCTGATGAAGGAAGTCCTCCTCAGAAGCTCTAGGAGTGCTCTGCACTGTTTGGCTCCCTCTCCTCTGCAGTAGAGACAGGAGAGTCTAGGAATAAGCAACCATCTCAGGGAGCTTGTAAGAGCAAGCTTGGCATCACAAGATGGCAGCCCTAGTGAATCAGAGTCTTGACAAGATTTTAACAGGATTCCCAGGTAGTTTCCCAGGCACCTGGAAGACCAGACAGATGCTCAGGGCCTTCCCTTACCCTTGACGGGGAGAGTTCTTACAATCTCCTCAAAGGCCAGGCTCACTTCATTGCCCTTCCTTTCCGAGGAATTTTGAGTCCATTCCTTCCACATTCTCTTTGTCCCTCCCTGTCCCCCTCAGCCACAGCCCTTTCCACAGCCGCACTCAGTCCCCAAGTCCAGCTCTGACTCAGCTCCTTTCTCCCAGCAGGCAGCACTTCTTTAAAGGTGATTTTTGCTGCCTCTGTGGCCCCTCCCTCTCTGAGCTACTTCATCCTGCCTGGAAGAGGGTCCAAGCTGAGCCTGCAGCCCGGCTCCCAGGATGCTCTCTGTGGGCCTCTGGTTGGCTCGACCTCCCTACTCCCATAACTATTAACTTCCTTTAGAAGATTGAAGGCAACGTCCTCAATATCACACAGCTAATAAATGATCAATTAGAATTGGAACCCTGATCCTCTGAATGGCTCCTAACCGTACACTAGGTGGTGCTCTGTTGGTCTAAAATGGCCTGAAAATTAAATACTTAAGTATATACATTTATGTGCATGAGACATTTTAGCTTTACATATTATATGTACAAAATTTGTACTTTGGGCCAGGAATGGTGGCCTTTAATCCCAGCACGTGGGAGGCAGATGCTACCAGATCTCTGTGAGTTCAAAGCCAGCCTGGTCTACAGATCAGGCTCCAGGCCAGCTAGGAATGAAGGGAGACCCTGTCTCAAAAAGACCAAAAAAAATTTCAGGGCGCTCTACCTCCAAACTACACACCCAGACCATAAATATTTCTTTCTTTCTTCCTTTCTTTCTTTCTTTCTTTCTTTTTTTCTTTCTTTCTTTCTTTCTTTCTTTCTTTCTTTCTTTCTTTCTTTCTTTTTTTTTTTTTTTTGTCTTTTCGGTCAGGGTCTCCCTGTGGCCCCAGCTGTCTGGAATTACTCTGTACACCAGGTGGCCTGAACTACAAAAAATCCCCTGCCTCTGCTCTGCTGGGTGTGGTGGCATGCGACTTTAATCCTAGCCACGGGAGGCAGAGGCAGAGGATCCCTGTGAGTCAAGGTTACCTGGGCAAGTTCGAGCTGGCTATGACTAGTGAGACCCTGTCAAAAAAAACAAATATATAAATATGGTTATAAAAATTTTTTTCTTTTCTCTTTCTCTTTTCTTCTTCCTCCCTCCCTCCCTCCCTCCCTCGCCTCCCTCCCTCCCTCCTTCCCTCCCTCCCTCCCTCCCTCCCTTCTTCCTTCCTTCCTTCCTTCCTTCCTGGTATTTAGTTCCCAGCTGGCCTGGAGCTCACTCTGTAGACCAGGCTGGCCTTGAACTCACAGAGATCCACCTGCCTCTGCCTCCGGAGTGAATGCTGGGATTAAAGGCTTGCACCACCATGTCCAGCCTAAGACGGTTCTTAGCTGCCATGTGGATGCTGGGAATGGAACCCGGGTCCTCTGCAAGAGCAGTCAGTGTTCTTAACTGCAAATCCTTCTCTACAGCCCCCATAAATATTTCTAGTTAAATATGCATCTTCATATACAGAAAGAAACCGTGAGGGATTTCGTCCTCTCTGCCCCAGCGGCCACTTCTCCTGGCTGTCAGTGTGAGTTTAAAGCCCATTTCTAAGAGCAACTTATTTTTCCCTGGCCACATCCTCAAATCTAAAGGATGATTTCCACAAACCGCAGCTTCCTCTGAGAAGTAAGGCAGTTGGGTCGGATGAACTAGCTCGCCAATTTAAAATTTTAAATCTTCCAGAAGACTGACCTGGGACTTTCCTTGATTTTACTTTCTGATATGTCATGGATCAGTGATCTCCAAGCTAATTCTAGACTGTTCTCGTGTCTCCTGAAATAATGGTAATAGAAGCTTGCTCGGTTCAACATGATATTCTAATGCATTTGTGCAGATTTTCTTTTAAATTTCTGGGCAGTTTCTGTCTGCTGGATTTAACATGGTAACGTTCACGTAAACAAGCGAGGGCGCAGGAAACAGCACCCGCGGCTGGTGCAAGCGCACCCTCTGCTGGCCACGCGGACGCGCTCCGTGCTCCCGGGCTCTGCGCTTCCAGCACGGTTTGCCTCTTCCAACCCTGAGCACGGCCAGGAGCTAGGCAGGCACAGCCTGACGTGCTTAGAGCTAGGCAAACGAGGGCAAGAGAAAGCACGCGCGCTTCAGGTCTCACAGACTAACAGGGCACGCCAAACCCGATCGTCACAGCCCGGCTTGAGCGATGCTGCCTCCTGTTTGGCCATTACTTTTCTGCCCCAAGTTTATGCAAGAGTTCAAATCACACAGCATAGAACAAAGTTCCTTTGTTAGGAACGTAGTTCAGCTCATCTTGTCCAGCAGGGAGCCAACCGAATGGGTGCTACCTTGGAGAAGTCCTGGCAGTCAGAACCCAGGACAGACACAGAACTGCAGGAAGAGGCCAGGAGTTCACAGCTGCTGGAGAGCCGACGGCTCTGCAGTTTTTACATAGGCCCTGAGTTCCGTTCCCAGCACCCATGTCAAGTGGCTTGGACCCCTCAATAACTGCACTCAGCAGCCTGGCATGGTGGGCACACCTTTAATCCCAGTACATGGGAGGAAGAGACAGGCAGATCTCTGTGAGATGGGGACTAGCCTGGTCTACATAGTGGGGCTACAGAGAGACCCTGCCTCAAAAAGACTCCCCCAAAACCAACAACAAACAGCAAAACCCCCAAACCAACAGCCCCCCCAAAAGGTACACCTAAAATATGCTATCCAGGGGCGGGTGAGACGGCTCAGTAAGGGCACTTGGTGCCAAGCCTGACTACCTGAATCGCATATGCAGATTCAACCCCCAGACCCCATCTGGCGGAAGAACAGAGCCTCCACCTGACTCATTCAGCAAATTATAATCACATGTGTGTATTTACACTAAGAAGACCTCTGAAACTGTTCAAAACAAGATTCCAGCTTCTCACAAGAGTCCACTGGCTTTTTTTCCTAACAGTCTTATCTGGCCATGTTTTCAGAGCAGGACAGGAGGTCCCTCAATTTCTAAATTCTTTGTCCTCTTCTCAGAATTTCTCAGTTCTGTGTGGCTGCTGCTCAGCTTCTCCCCGGCCATGACTTCTCCTGTGGATAACTCAGCCACTACCAAGCCAGGAGGAAGAGTGAGTAACCAGAGACGACAATGGTTCTCCAAACCTTCTCCAGGGGGGAGGACAAGACATAGGCAAATAACCAACAAGCCATCCGTACAAACGTCCAGGAACCATAGTCTACAAGAATTTCAGTCTTTTTGTTGTTGTTTTGAGACAGGGTCTCCCTTTAGCCCCAGCTGGCTTGGAACTCAGTATGTAGACCAGGCTGGCCTTGAACTCACAGATGTCCCCCTGCCTCTGTCTCCAAGTGCTGGGCTTAAAGGTGGGCACCACCATGCCCAGCCCAAGAATATTGATTTTAACACCAGAAGGCAGATCCATTTACCAGTGGGGACAACTGAGGACTCCTTAAAATGGTTCCTGTGAAGTTCAGAATCTATAAAAGGGAGGGAGCTAATGATGGCTGTGCACTGGATCTGGAATCAATTAAGAGGCCAGGCTGGGTACTCCTTGGGTTCTTTCTCTTTCCCTCCCTCCCCTTCCCTCCCTCCCTCCCCCCCTCCCTCCCTTTCCCTTCCTCCCTCCCCCTTCCTTCCTTCCTTCCTTCCTTCCTTCCTTCCTTCCTTCCTTCCTTCCTCCTTCCTTCCTGTCTCACTATGTATCTCTGGATGATCTGGAACTCACTACACAGGCCAAGTTGGCCTCAGACTCATGACCATTTGGCTGCTTCTGCCCCTGGGGTGCTGGGATTAAGGATGTGCACCCCCCCAAGATGTGTGAGGTTTTCTTCATCAGATTCACTTTTTTATATATATATTTAGGTTAACAGTTTTAGTTTTTTTTAATTTATTTTATTTTATTTATTTTTTATGTGTACGAGTGTACTGTCTGCATGTAGGTTGGTGCACCTGTGTCCTGCAATGCTGAGGAGGTCAGAAGAGGGCGTCAGATTCCCCTGGAACTGGAGTCAAAGACGGTTCTCAACCACCATGTGAGTGCTGGGAATCAAACCCAGGTCCTCTGCAAGAGCAGTCGCTCTTAACCGCTAGGCCATCTCTCCAGTCCTAATTATCAGATTATTTCAAGTGGGAAGCCCCACCCTGAATGTGGTGACACTGGATGGTGGCTGCCCAGATTAGAAGGCTGGAGAGGCAGTTTAGGTTTCTGCCTGCTTGTCTGCACTCCCTCTGATGAGCGCCGTTGCCACCATAACTTGCCTTTGCTGGTCTCAGAACCAGCTTCTTCAGGCTTCCAATACAGGCTGAAGACCAGCGGCTCTCCTGGAACCCTCCAGGCCTTCAGTGCCGGATTAGGACTGCAAAACAGCAGCCTTGTGGACAGGATTCTTGGCCTCCCTAGTGTGAGATGGCCTTTGGTGGGCTTTGCAGACCATGTCAGGTAAGCCAGGCTAATACATTCTCTTTTTATATATATTTGTTCCATCAGTTCTGTTTCTCTAGACAACCCAAAAAAACTCGAGGGAATGCAAAAATCGGGCAGAAGGAAAAGACTGGAAAAACTGGGAGCAGTGGGAAAATATGCTGAGCCACGGGGCAGGGTTGGCAGCGCCCCTGCATCTTAAATTTACCATTGCAATTTAAGAATTACATATATTTGAAAAAGACAAGCATTTCAGAAGTCCCACAATCATCACAGACTCCCACAGTGACCACTAGTAGAAACGCAGAGGTCAGGGCGAAGGAAAGGGGGGAGGGCAGCGCACAGGACCAGCAACCTGCATGCCAGAGACCTGCCTGGACACGTGTGGTTGACACCAAGGGTTTGCAGCCAGTGGGTTAGCAGGAAGCGCCCGGACCGGCTTCCCGCCTTTGAAAATCCTTCTGATTTCTTAGCACATTTGAGGGCTGTCACCAAACAAAAAAAATTTCTACCAAAAATTCCCAAGCCAATTCCCTATTCTCCTTTATTGTAAAACCAAAAATGTTTATTTTTATACATGCTTGAAATGTTAAAATGTATTTATCACAATTCTGAACAAAGCACACTAAGCTTTGTGAAGTAAACTAGTGGAGATGAGATGAATATACAGCTGCAGGGTTGGCTCACCTGGGACAGGTGCCTGCCAGGCAAGCTGGGGCCACCGACTTCAACCCCAGGCAGAGGCGGAAGAAAAGAACCAACTCCACAAAGTTGTCCTCTGACCTGTGCATGTTCCCTCCATACACATTGTGCACATACAACAACAACAACAACGACAATGCCGAAGTAACAACAACAGTCAACTGGGATGCAGTTGTGAAAAGCACTCAAGAATCTGGAGTGTAACTCAGTGGTAGGATGCCTGCTTAACGAGCACAGGACCCTGGGTTCAATCACCAGAATTGCCAAATAAATATAAATAAATAGTAAACAAGGAAATTAACTAATAAAAGCTGATTCTTTTTTTGTTGTTGTTTTCTGGTCTTTTTCAGACCGGGTCTCCCTGTAGCTCTGGCTGTCTTGAAGCTCGGTATGTAGACCAGGCTGGTCTGGAACTAGCAGAGATCTGCCTGCCTCTGCCTCCCAAGTGCTAGGATTAAAGGTGTGTGCCACCACACCGGGCTATAAAAGCTGATTCTAAGAATCGCCCAGGTATACCCTCCTTCCTGGGGTGCATGCTATGTAAGCGCCCTACCACTGGGCTACTCTCCCTGGTCCTAGTTATATTCTGTTTTTGCTTCTATTAACTCTCCTACTCAATTACTTTGCCTTTTGACTAAAAGCAAGTGCCCTAATTCAAGGAGAAAGAAAGTGGGAAGGAAGCAGAAGCTGCAGAAGACAGAGGTGGTAGGGGTGGTAGGGGGTAGGGGTTCATACATGAACATAGCCAGTAGCCAGGCATGGTGGTGCACATCTGTAATCCTGGCACTCAGGAGGCAGAGGGAAGAGGATTCTGAGTTCCAGGCCAGCCTGGGCTACATAACAAAACCTTGTCTCAAAACAAAAACAAAACAACAACAAAAAAAACTACCCAACATTATAAATATATTGTAGATTTTGAAAGGAGATATGTCTATAGATGCACACATGTATCTATCATCTATTTATCTATAGTTATCTATTTTTACCCTGTAGCTTTTCAGAAGAGCAACAGAAGAAAAATGGGAGAAAATATAAAGATAAACTGAGGTGGGGGGGGCGGTTTCCTACCTGAGAAACATTTCAGTCTCTTCATGTTTATTCAAATGAACAAAACAGAACAGAGCAGTAATGGCTTCAGAAGACTCAGTAATGTCAACTCAGGGTTTGTTTTTTATATGTCTTTCATTATTTTTATTTTATGTGTATGAGTGCTTTGTCAGCATGTATACATCCGCCCCATGTATGTATGAGTGCTTGTCAGCATGTATACATCCGCCCCATGTGTGTATGAGTGCTTTGTCAGCATGTATACATCTGCCCCATGTGTGTATACATCCCCCCCCCCGTGCATATGAGTGCTTTGCCAGCATGTGTACATCCACCCCCTGTGCGTATGAGTGCTTTGTCAGCATGTATACATCCACCAGATGTGTGTCCCAAGCCTGAGGAGGCCAGGAGAGGGGGTTAAATCCCCTGGAACTGGAGTTCTGATGGTTGTTAACTTCAATGGGTCCCTGGGTAGCCAAACCCACGTCTTCTGCAAGAACAGCCAGTGCTCTTAACCACTGAGCCATCTCTCTAGACCTCAACTCATTGTTTAAAAGAGCTGTATTTCCGGGCATGATGGTGCATACCTTTAATCCCAGCACTTGGGAAGCAGAGGCAGGTGGATCTCTGTGAGTTCAAGGACAGCCTGGTCTAAATATCTCCAGGACAACTGGAGCTACAGGGAGACCCTGTCTCAAAACGGCAAAATAATAATAATGATAAAGTAAAAAATAAAGCTGTCATTATCATTAAACTTCTTTTAAACAGGAAAGGGGTATAAAGTGTTCGTCCTAGGAAGCTAATCCTCTGCAGTTAACATAGCTCCTAGTCACCAGCTACTTTGTTATAACACTGAAGAGACCAGAAATACTCGAAGAAATATTACATCCCTTTCTGAAGTCCTTGGTGGGAACCACCTGGTTTGTGAACAAGGACTCAGAGCACAGACTTCTGAATGGAGAGGCGATGGCATCCTGTGCTTAGATGTCATGGGGACGTTAGTCCCTACTGCACCCACACCAGAGCAAGGGGTGTCAGCAGCAGTGGAAATGCTGCCAGTCCTTGGGCAGTCCTAGCCTGGGGTCCATCCCACCACATGTGAGAGCCTGAGGTCCATCCCACCACACGTGAGAGCCTGGGGTCCATCCCACCACACAAGCATGAGAGCCTGGGGTCCATCCCACCACATGTGAGAGCCTGGGGTCCATCCCACCACACAAGCATGAGAGCCTGGGGTCCATCCCACCACACATGCATGAGAGCCTGAGGTCCACCCCACCACACATGAGAGCCTGGGGTCCATCCCACCACACACGAGAGCCTGGGGTCCATCCCAACACACAAGAGAGCCTGAGGTCCATCCCACAACACAAGAGAGGCTGAGGTCCACTCCCTCCACACATGAGAGCTTGGGGTCCATCCCACCACACATGCATGAGAGTCTGAAGTCCGCTCCCAACACACATGAAAGTGGCATGGCAGCCCACACCTGTAACCTCAGCACTATGGGGTGGGGCAGGCAAGAGGATCCAGGTTCAGTGAGACCCCTGTCTCAAGGCAATAAGGTAAAGAGTGATAGAGCAGGACATCCTGCATCCTCCTGTGGCCTTCGGGTGCACACACACACACACACACACACACACACACAATATCCACTCCGATACACATACCCAGCCAAACAAAATTTTTTCAAGTATAAAACAGGATTCTACAATAAAATGGATAAAATGGTTCTGACTATCACAGCCTCCATCAAAGACATAAGAACCACATTCCTTATAGAACTAAAGTGGTACTGGTCACTGGATTAGGTATGGATGGAAGTTCCAAGAATAGGAACAGAATTGTACTTCAGGCAGATAAACCAGAAAGTCAAAGAAGAAAGGAAAGGGGATTTGGGAACTAGATGTGTACAGTCTTGAGAGATCAGAATTCTTGATAATTTTTAAGAACTGTGGTTTTGAGAGGAAGGAGCAAGGTAACAGTTTGCAAAATGTCGCCGCGTGGACTCCAGCTGGGAAAACCAGCAGGTAGCGGAACAGAGGTAACAGCATCATCTTAGATCAAGGAGCTAGATCAAGAGAAATGATGGATGGGTTTCTGGTTTAAAACTTCTGACAGTCTCGGGGCTGGAGGGATGGCCTAGCGGTTAAGAGCGACGACCGCTCTTGCAGAGGACCCGGGTTCGATCCCCAGCACCAACATGGCGGCTGAGAACCGTCTGTGACTCCGGTTCCAGGAGAACTCCAGTTCCAGGGGAATCCGAGACCCTCTTCTGACCTCCGCGGCATCGCACGACACGGGTGCGCAGACCTGCATGCAGACAATACATTCATACACATAAAAATAAATAAATAAATAAAAATTAAAAAAAAAAAAAACTTCTGACAGTCTCAAAGACAAGACAAACGAATATAAACACAGCTTTAGCTAGGCCCTGTCCTCCCTCACACACCCTCCATTTGCCCGAGCACACAAGGAGGACTCCTTACCCTCCCTCTCAGACTTATATGGGTCTGGCTCTCCGGTCTGGGAGCTTTCAACAGTTTTCATAGTACTCGGGCAAGTTAAGCTCTTAAGACCAATAAGAGTTTTCTCCTCAAGTTATATATTAGAAATCACTCAAAAGTACTTGAATTGTATATTTTCAAATAACAAAATTAGTTCTTTACATTAACATACTTGGTCTTCATCTAAGCAGCAGTTCAATGTACAACATTCAGGTGCAATTTCTGACTTTAGAATACGGAACTTCAGTTATATCCATGGAGTGCCTATACACTGTGATGTCATGAAAATACTGTTTTAAAATACCATTCTAATACTTTTTATTTTGTAAAACTTCAATCATATACAAAAACTGGGTGATGATGAATCCCACATATACATGACCAGCCTGCAAATTGTCTTGATGCATCTAAGATTCACCTATATTGGATTAGTTAATCTGCTCCGTATCGCTGATTAGTATTCCATTGTGTGTATCGTCATACTTTGTCTATTTAAACATTGCTCACTTCCTTTGGAGCCATTTATGGCAGGTGCGCTGCTCACCCGTTCCCCAGCCTCCCCAGTTCCCAGAGACACTCAGACACAGCAGGGAGTCAAGTCGGGCAAGATCTCACTTTATTGTGGCAGGGTGGAGTCTTATATACATTCCCTGGACATGGGGTGGGGACAGTGATGTATAGAGTGGGGTGATGGCTTTGGGCCAATGAAATATATCCATGTAAGTGGTGTCCGGGCAGGGGCATTTTCAAGTAAATCTTGCTGCATCACTCTCATGCGGAAGTGACTGGCGAAAAAAGAGGTCACCAAACTCGAGGCTTGGAGATTTCCAACAGGCCACGTTTTTGGAGAGCCTGTAAGGCCCAACAACTCCTCCTTTTTGTTTTATATGGGGGGGTCAGCACGGCCCCTGTCTTAGGTTGTCTGTGCTTACTCCTACTAGGCTTACCCATCATCGGGAGTTTAAGGCGGCTCTTGGCCCAACCCCTGTCTTAGGTTGCCTAGGGGTAGCCAGATCTTACCTGTCATTGGGTGCCATGTGTCTCGACCCTCTCTCTTTGCCACACTGTCCCCTGTCTTAGTTTGGCCTCTCCTTGAGGACCTTTACCCATCATTGGGGTAAGGCAGTGGGCAGGGGGTCTTATCAGGGGCCATATCTGGCTCACAACATCATAAGTTGGATTTCCTGGGTCTTGTTTTGTATCAGCCGAATCAGCCTGTTAAAAAGGAATGGTCCAAAGGTGCAAGCAAGTGGGCCGGCTAGGGCTGATAAAAGAGTGGTTAACCAAGGCAACCAGTCAAACCATTGGCTGAACCAGCCCTGGTCATAATTTAGCCGCCTATCTTCTATTCCCTTTCGAATCTCATCCAGATTTTTTGTAATGATCCCCGAATGGTCTGCATAAAAGCAGCATTCTTTCCCCAATGCTTTGCAAATTCCCCCTCATTCAAGGGTTAGGAGATCCAGTCCCCTCTGATTTTGGAGGACTACTAGTGGTAGGGAATCTAGGGATTTTTAAAAATATCTGAGAGTAGTTTCCACTCTATTGAGGTCGACATCAATCTGCATCCTGAGTTCTTGATATTTGGTGTTTACCAGGGTCAGGGAGGCCCCTCCCAGACTGGTTCCTACTGCCCCAAGCCCCAGAAGGGAGGTGACCTCTAGTGCAGTAAAGAGTTCCCTTTTTTTCCTGTGGTTACCCTGCCTGGCAGCCATTTCTTCACTAGAGTGATATAATACATGGGGCATCACTGTCACCATAGCACAAGTATCATTGCCCTGTTTAAGGACTGTAGTTGCTATGCAGGGCGTGAGGCCTGAGTGTTGACATAGCCAATATATTCCCTGTTCTGAGGGTATTATCCATTCATTATCACCAGTAACCTCCTGACACCTCTTCCATGGAGAGACCCCTTGGGCAGATGTCACACAAGTGAAATTTGCTCCCCGAAGGGGTAAGGTCAGCCCTGTTCTCAGGCCCCACCTGAGTCTCACTAGCAATGGGATTTATTTGTCTCCTGATGGAGAATAACAACCCTTGATCATAGCCTGACTGATATAGCCTAAGGCCCCACATTTTCCCAATTTCCCAGTTTGTTTCCTTTTTGCCCTCTTCAGTGAATGTTACCTGAATGGGGTTGCAGTGGTAACTGATGCATGCCCCATAAAGGGGGTTGCTAGCCCTTCTCTGTGTCTTTACCCTAGTAACCTGGATAGCTCCCCTGTGCCCCACCCAAGAACATGACCCTGTGGTCTCGCACCCCCATGCCCTACAGTGGAAATCTCCCAGCCCACCACAATCAGATATCTTTTGTGCAGTCTGGTTACTCTCGGGACATACATAGATGTCAGTGTCCCTGAGTGCAGCTCGTTTGAGGATGTGGGAGCATCCCGGGGATCTAGGGTCTCTCACCACTGGCAGGGTGCATCCCCTTTGTCCATTACATTCTGGCCTCCCCAGGTGAGCCAGGGATCCAATCAGCCACATCCCAACTTCCTCGGGCCAGATCACAGAGGTCAAAGTAGAGTGACGGCCACCATGTTGATGGAGTTGTGTCCTTCGTGGTGGAATTGAAGGCTTGCCCGTTAATGGGGTTAGCCACTAGCCCTGTCACTCTCTGTGGTTGGTGGGGCTTAAGATTCTGCGCTTCTATTACTGTTGTTGTCATCCATGCAGCCATTAACACTCTGAGGAACCACACCATCTGTGGACAAGAAAAGACATAAGAACTCCTCAAGGATTTGTAGCCCTTGGATTCAATTATATTATTGTTTCCTTCTCCGAGGGGGTTGGTAGGAACTTCAAGTTCCTTGCCAGTATCCAGATTGGTGCTTCTTCCCCAATAGGATATACACACCCAAAGCCTCTCCCCATCGTGATTAGTGGGTCTGGGCCTTTCCATTAGTATGTTAAAGGGTCTTTCCATTTAACCTTTACTTGGGGGTTAAGGCTTGTGTGTCTCCAATGCTTTTGGAACTTGGATTCTGTCATGTCCTTGGAAAAATTTAAAATATTTATGGCGAACAGGGCTCACACCAACTGCAGGTGGGGGCTTACTCCCCCTTTTTGTTTTTGTAATTGTTCCTTAAGGTATTGGTGATTTCTTTCAACAATGGCTTGTCCCTGGGGGTTGTAGGGGATTCCTGTAGTATGTTTAATACCCCATCTCTCAAGAAAGCCTGCAAGAGCCTTTGAAGTGAAGCAAAGTCCGTTATCTGTTTTGATCTGGTCTGGCAGTCCTAATGTTGCAAAACATTGGAGAAAGTGGGATTGGGCATGTCTGGTCCTTTCTCCAGAATGGGCCATGGCCCAGCAGGCTCTAGAATGGGTGTCGATGGACACAAAAACATATTTAAGCTTGCCAAAAGCAGCAAAGTGAGTGACATCGGTTTGCCAGAGGGCATTAGGTCGTAAGCCTTGAGAATTAACTCCTTGGGGTTGAAGCAGGGGTACCTTAAGGAAGGGTTGGCAAGATTTACACGTTTGGACAATTTTTTTCAATTCCTTTATAGGCACCTGAGGGAACTTTTGGTGTAGACCTCTCCAATTTACATGGGTCAGCTCATGAAAGTTTGTAGCTTCCTGAGCTGTTAGAATGTTGGGACCCGAGGCCAGTTGGTCTGCCAGGGCATTGCCCATAGATAAGAAACCGGGAAGGCCTGAGTGTCCTCCAAGATGCTGGAGGTATATTGGGGCACTCCTTCCCTCTAAAGCTCTATAATAAGAGGGGAGATTGGGTTACTGCCAAGCCTAATGTGGGCCTGTGGTAAATGGGGTAGAAGGTTGGCAACATATAAACAGTCAGTGAAGAGGTTGCAGGACTCCCTGCAATGTCCTGCAGCGCCATTATGACTGCTAATAATTCCTTATATTGGGCGGATCCTTGGCTTGGCTGGAATCTTTGGCTGGT
The DNA here is from genome assembly GCA_009823505.1 of Rhizomys pruinosus. Taxonomy (NCBI): domain Eukaryota; kingdom Metazoa; phylum Chordata; class Mammalia; order Rodentia; family Spalacidae; genus Rhizomys; species Rhizomys pruinosus. The sequence continues at coordinate 82,908 of VZQC01008049.1, read as the reverse complement.
TGGGGTGGAACTGTTCTCTCTAAAGGCCACATAGGCTGAGCCAGCTTCCCCCCATCAGTGAAAATGCAGGGCGCATGTGGTATGGGTTCTTTTAAAAACAGGGAGGGCATTATGAGCTCCAGGGGGAGTTTTTGCAAGAAGGCGACCCACTTAGAGGGTCCAAAGTGACAATCCAGTTTTCCCATGAAGCCTTCTAAGGAAATAGCCAGGCGTGAGTGGTTGTGAGCCAGCCACTCAACATCTGTCAATCTGTATGGGAGGATGATGTCATGAGGGTCTATTCCGTAGTGTCTCTGCACCTGAGTCCTCCCCCTTATGATAGCATCTGCCAGCTGGTCTGTTTGGGAATACACTCGAGGTGTACCAGCCGTGGATGTATGTATCCATTCTAAAGGGGCCCCCTCCTGGGTGATGACTGCTGTGGCCAGGCTCTGTCCTGTAAGGACCCAAAGGGACAGAGGGCATTCTGCAGAATACCTTCTCAGAGAACAGTGATGTAAAGCATTTTAAAAAGCCTTGAGAATTTTTTGGTGCTCTGGGGTGAAGGAGATTTCTTCCTGAGGACTCTTGTCTCTTAAAAGAGTAAACAATGGCATTAAAGTCTCTGTGCAGATGGCTACCCAGGGTCAGAGCCAATTGATTTCGCCAAGTAAGCTTTGGAGTTGTGTTAGGGTAAGCCGGTCAGGTATTTTTATACTAGGTTTTATGGGACTAACTTGAGAGAAAGAGAGATGGGTACCCACACCTTGAAGGGAGGAACTCATTGGATTTTCACGCCACCACGAACCCTACTTTAATCAATGTATGTGATATTGCAGCCAGGAACCCTGGCAGCTTATGAGGGTCCCGGTGGCCAATGATCAGGTCATCCATGTAGAGGTACACTAAGGAGTCCTCTTGCGACAGCATGGGGACCAGGAGGATAGTAAGATATTGCTGGCAAAATGCTGGGCTATTGGCCATGCCCTATGGCAGCACCACCCACTCATATCAGTGATCTGGTTGGGAATAGTTGAGAGACGGCACTGAGAAAGTGAATTTAGCACAATCCTCAGGGTGCAGAGAATGGAGAAGAAGCAAACTTTAAGATGAATTATAGCTATAGAAAAATCCGTGGGGATCGCAGGGATCCAGGGCATGCCTCTCAAAGGGATTCCAACCAATTCCATTCTATCATTTACCTTCCTCAAGTCTTGGAGCATGCGCCATGCTCCTGAAGCCTTGCGAATGACAAAGACAGGTGTATTCCAGGGACTCATAGTAGGGCGGATGTGCCCGTTTTAATTGTTCTTCTGTTAACTGGTGTAGGGCCTCAAGTTTTTGTTGTGTTAGTGGCCACTGCTCCACCCAGACGGGTTTTCCCGGTTTCCAAAGTATGGGAGGAACCCGGGGAGCAGTGGCCCCTATGATTGGCGGTAAATTTTGATTTGTCCTTGCTTTTGGGTGTGGTCGTGAGGGGGGTCGATTAGGGGATCCTCAAAGAATAGTTTATGATCAGTAGTTAATACTGCATCCATTTGTCCCAACAAATCCTGGCCTAACAGGTTAGCTGTGAGGCCTTGGGCTACCAACGGCCTAATCTTCCCTTGGTCCCCATATGGGTTCACCCACTTCATGAGAGTAGAGGTCTCCTCAGTCCGGGAATTCACCCCCACCCCCAAGACCAGGGGCCCAGGTGTCAGGGACCAAGTAGCTGGAATCTCCTCTTTTCTTAGGACAGTCCTGTCTGCTCCTGTGTCAATGAGACATTGGAAATTGACACCACCGATGACAATTGACATTTGGGGTCGCAGTCCCTCTGAGAGTGGGACCATCCAATGAGCCTGGGGTTGTGTCTGTTCATGTAGCTCGTTGCATTTGCATAAGAACGAGCCTCCTTGGTTTGACCGGGCTAAAGGCCACCCCTGGTCTAGTTTAAAGGTTTGCCTTCAATATCAAACTTTGATTTACAATCTCTTTTCCAGTGGAATCCTTTTCTACAGCGGGGGTAGGGGGTGCGAGGGGCTTGCCCCCTCCCAAGACCTTACCCCCTGGATTCCCCTGGGGGCAGTCATGCTTAAAATGCCCCTCTTGGCTGCAATGGAAACAGAGCTGCCCCTGTTTGTTCTTTTCTCCTGGTAATTTGGTTGCACCTAAGGCTTGAGTGATTGCAGCCTGTATGGCCTGCATTAAGGCTTGTGCCTTGTGGCTTTGAGTTCCTATATCTTGGGTGGCTATAATCCAGGAACCCATTTTTTGGTCCCTCATGCCTGCACAGGCTAGATGGTGATCACCATTCATTCCCTCCCAGACTATCATCCTAATAAATTGGTCTCGGAGGTCCCCCTGGGGTAATTTGCGGTGAAGGCTTTGCTCAACCCGGTCATGAATTCAGGGAGTGTTTTGCAAGCCTTTTGTCTCATCCCCGCCAAGGGGCTCTCAGAGGGGCCTGTGTTGAGTTTGTTCCATGCATCCAAGCTGCATTGCTGCGCCTGGTCCTGGTAGGGGGCCAGCAAAGCTGCCTGTTGGGCTCCCGTGGTGTACCGTCTGCCGGCCAGCATCCCAAGGGTGATAGGGACGGGGGGTNATTGTATATTTTCAAATAACAAAATTAGTTCTTTACATTAACATACTTGGTCTTCATCTAAGCAGCAGTTCAATGTACAACATTCAGGTGCAATTTCTGACTTTAGAATACGGAACTTCAGTTATATCCATGGAGTGCCTATACACTGTGATGTCATGAAAATACTGTTTTAAAATACCATTCTAATACTTTTTATTTTGTAAAACTTCAATCATATACAAAAACTGGGTGATGATGAATCCCACATATACATGACCAGCCTGCAAATTGTCTTGATGCATCTAAGATTCACCTATATTGGATTAGTTAATCTGCTCCGTATCGCTGATTAGTATTCCATTGTGTGTATCGTCATACTTTGTCTATTTAAACATTGCTCACTTCCTTTGGAGCCATTTATGGCAGGTGCGCTGCTCACCCGTTCCCCAGCCTCCCCAGTTCCCAGAGACACTCAGACACAGCAGGGAGTCAAGTCAGGCCAGATCTCACTTTATTGTAGCAGGGTGGATATATACATTTCCTGGACATAGGGGTGGGGACAGTGATGTTCAGAGTGGGGTGATGGCTTTGGGCCAATGAAATATATCCATGTAAGTGGTGTCCAGGCAGGGGCATTTTCAAGTAAATCTTGCTGCATCACTCTCATGCGGAAGTGACTGGCGAAAAAACAGGTCACCAAACTTGAGCCAGGCTTAGAGATTTCCAACAGGCCACGTTTTTGGAGAGCCTGTAAGGCCCAACAGAAAAACTTCAATCATATACAAAAACTGGGTGATGATGAATCCCACATACTCATGACCAGCCTGTAAATTGTCTTGATGCATCTAAGATTCACCTATATTGGATTAATTAATCTGCTCCGTATTGCTGATTAGTATTCCATTGTGTGTATCATCATATTTTGTCTATTTAAACATTGCTTACTTCGTTTGGAGCCATTTATGACCTGTTTTATGTGAATGAAAGTCAGTATAGCTCAGTGCATTGGGAGAGAGTTCACAACGCCTGGTTTCTCCCAGCTGTGACTTATCCCTTATTTTTTGAATACAAATAAATGTACTAGATATAAATGCATATGTTTATGTAATCATGCTACTTTGTATTGAGTAATAATATTTATGGGTAAACAGAATATCCTTCAAGCAATTACAAGAAGAGTCCTAACTATTGCTTTATTAACACTTCTTTATTTTTTTATGCTTCTTTATTTTATTTTTTTTTTACACCATTCCTGGAGGTACTGCAATACCAAGTCAATGCATGGAGTGGACAAAGCAAGCTCCTAGTCCAACTCCTACTTTCAAAAATCCATTTAATATATTGTCCTCGGATACAGGACATATCAGATATTAAACTGATAAGAACAGATACTACACTTGATCTTAGCCAAAAGGCCGAGAAGTGATTATTAATGCTTCTTTATATAAGGATTCTTGGCTGAGAGTGGTGGTGCATGCCTTTAGTCCCAGCACTCTGGAGGTAGAGGCAGGTGGATCTTGGTGAGTTCCAAGTCAGCCTGGTCTACATAGTGAGTTCCAGGACAACTGGAGCTACAGGGAGACCCTGTGTCAAACATACAAAAAAAATTATTCAAGTATTAGTTTCACTTTTCATCAGATTATCTACTAGAAATCCCAGCATGGTGGCACACATTCATAATGACTGGCTGACTGAGGCAGGAGGTTTGCAAGTTCAAGGTCAGCCTGGGCTACATAGTGAGTTAGAGGCCAGACTGAGCTTCGCAGAAAGATCCTGTCTCTAAGCCAAACACCCTCAGTGTCTGAGAGACTCCAGCAAAGTCCTGCCCAGTTCACTCCTCTTTGCATCCCAGGAACTTCATGGAAGCATTCTTATACACAAGAAGACAGTTTTTTCTGTTTCAAGTCTCTGCCTTTGGAGATTTGTGGGTTGTCATCTAATATATATATTTTGTCTGTTGGTCCTTTAATCACATGTGGCCACAATCCATACAATGTTCTTCCCTCCTAGAACCAGGCTGGCAGCTTCACAAGGTGGTAAGCTTTGGAGTTGTCTCCTGCTGGCAGGCTAACATTTCCTAGGCTGAGCTTCTGGCAAAGAGGGGGGAGGGAACCACGAGAAATCACCCGATAATAAATGAAACTGACTCAAAGAGAGAGGGTCTGGGAGAAAAGTGACTCCATTTTATTCATGCCAGCAATGTGTTTATATACTAAAAGCTACTGTGCTCTGGGCAAGTAAGTGGGGGGCAGAATGAGGGGAAGGGAATTGCAGGCCATCCTGGCTCCTACCGGAGGCTGCAGAGCTGCTGTTTGTGTAACCAGTAAACTAGAGGTGTGACATTTTGCTCAATACCTCAAAGGAAGGCCATCAGGATCTGGAACTTTGCAGAGATAGTCGAGGCAGGATATACCACAATATCCCAACCTCAAGGAGCTACAGATGACTGACAGAGGCAACTTGAATGCCCATGGAGATACCAGATAACTTGTGGAAGTTCCAGGACAAGACTTGCAGGCCCCGCCTCAAGCTAGACAGTTTCATTCCTACAGAGATTATACTGTCTCAGTGGGGAGCTCTTCTGACTCCTCCTAGTTGGAATTCTTTGAACTTAAATTTTGAAGGTCCATTTCTTTCTTTAAATTGGGATTTTTTTCCCATTAAATGTCTTCAGTAGGGCTGGAGAGATGGCCTAGCGGTTAAGAGCGCCGACCGCTCTTGAAGAGGACCAGGGTTTGATCCCCAACACCCACATGGCGGCTGAGAACTGTCTGTAACTCCAATTCCAGGAGAACTCCAGTTCCAGGGGAATCTGATGCCCTCTTCTGACCTCCACGGCATTGCACGACAAGGGTGCACAGACCTACATGCAGACAGTATATTCATACACATAAAATAAATAAATTAATTTAAAAAATGTCTTCAGTAATCTCTTTTTCTCTCCTCTGTTCCCAAGACTCCGTGATGGGCATCCTAGCTGGCTTGAGGGTCCCCTGGGTGTCTTTACTTTTCTTCATCTTTTTTTTTTTTTATTTAACTTCAATAGAGGAATTCCCTCTGTTGGACTGGCCTTGGCCACATGTGGGGGATATCTTGGTTGGTAATCAATGTAGGAGAACGCAGCCCACTGTGGGCTCTGCCATCCCTAGGCAGGTGGGCCTGGGCTGTGTCAGAACAGTAGCTGAGCCAGCCAGAGGGCGTGAGCTGTTGAACAGTGCTCCTCCATGGACTCTGCCTCATTTCCTGCCTTGGTTTTCCTCTACAAGGACTGGGAGGTGTAAGAGGAAATGAACACTACCCAGGAGGGCTGGAGAGATGGCTCAGTGGTTAAGAGTGCAGAACGCTCTTCCAGAGGACCCAGGTTCAATTCCCAGCACCCACATGGCAGCTAAGAACCATCTTTAAGCTGGGTGTGTTGGCACATGCCTTTAATCCCAGCACTCTGGAGGCAGAGGCAGGCAGATCTCTGTGAGTTCAAGGCTGGCCTGGTCTACAGAGTGAGTTCCAGGACAGCTGGGGCTATAAGGAGACTCTGTCTCAAAAAGAAAGAAAGAAAGAAAGAAAGAAAGAAAGAAAGAAAGAAAGAAAGAAAGAAAGAAAGAAAGAAAGAAAGAAAGAAAAGAGAAGAGAAGAAAGAAAAGAAAGCAAGCTACCCAGGAAAGATCCCTGGAACTGTAATTGTTTGATACGGGTGCTGGAGCTGGATCTGGTCATCTGCAAGAGCAGTGTGTGCTCTTAACTGGAGAGCCATCTTTCTATCCCCTTTTCTTATTCCTGTTCTGATTTGATTATTGATGGCTTCTTTGGCTTAAATCAAGTCTGCTTTTGAAGCTCTTTGGTGACTCAATCTTTCTTTTTTTCTGTCTCTTCCTTTCTTTCTCTCTCCCTTCCTTTTATGAGATATCCTATAGCAAGGGTGGTCTTGAGATATCCTATAGCAAGGGTGGTCTTGAGATATCCTATAGCAAGGGTGGTCTTAAGATATCCTATAGCAAGGGTGGTCTTGAGCTATCCTATAGCAAGGGTGGTCTTGAGCTATCCTATAGCAAGGGTGGTCTTGAACTTCTGATCCTTCTGCTCCCACTTCCAACTGCTGGGATCACAGGTTTTCACCATCACACACAGCTCCCCGTGGCGAATTTTTCAATTCAGTTATTTCATTCTCCAGTTCTAGAATTTGGTTGGTTCTTTTCTGGTTTTCTCATTATTGTTGTTCTCTTTTTAAAATTTTTTCCTCAAAACATGTGCATAGCTTTATTCATCTACTTAGATCTAAGTTGTTCTCATTTAATTCATTCTAAGAGGTTCCTGGTGCTGAAAGGCCAAATCAGTCCAAATTGAAAGTAAACAAAGGCAGGCTTTTAATCCAGGGAAAGGCTCTCTCAGGTGAATCTGACGGCCTTTGGGGGGTGAAAGACCAAAGGAAAGCAGGTGTCTAGAGGGGGTGAGGACATTTCATAGGGCATGGGAGGGGAGATGGTGATGTATTGGAATCTGGCCAATTAGGCCAGGTCAGAGCCCTGAGGGTGGGTCTTAGATCTCGTGGTCACTTGGGAATCCAGAATGAGGTGTTGACACTCCATCTGGTGATTTACACGGGCCTTCTTCCCGTGCTTTTGCAAATCTGAGTTCCTGATCAAAAAGGAGAAGAGGGACCTTCAGGTCTATGTCATCTTGGCCTTTCTTCTTTTTTTTTTTTTTTCTGTCTTTCTGAGACAGGGTCTCCCTGTAGCCCCAGTTGGCCTGGAACTCACTCTATACAGCAGGCTGGCCTTGAACTCACAGAGATCTGCCTACCTCTGCCTCCCAAGTGCTAGGATTAAAGGCATGCACCACCACACCCGGCCATCTTGGCTTTTCATCCTGAACCCTGACCTAACATCCCAACCTCTTAAGGTATAGGGCGTTTGATTCTGCTCTGACTTCTTCCTGCTAAGCCAGGAGATTGAAGGGACGGGGAGTTGGGAGTAGGCAGGGCTGTGGGCACAGGGATGTAGGGGTGTAATGACCATTCTGGAGACCTCCTGGTCTGGTGAAGATTGAGACAGTAATGCTGCCATCTGCAGTCAGTGGGGTCAAGCTGTTTGGAGAGGAACACCACTGTACAGTTCGAGGGCCCAACAGGTTGAGCTAAGGCCCCTGTAGCCACTCCCAAATTTTTGTCTGTAAAAGGTGGAAAAGATGTGAAGAGTCCAGGAGAGCCAAAGTAGGGACAGCCAGGAGGGCTCCTAAGGGGAGAGAAGTGGGCGATGGTGGGTGGGAGAGAGGCCCCGTGGGGGTCTCCTTAGCTGCCTGGTAGAGTTTAGCTGTAACAGGAAAATTGGGGATCCAGTGACAGAAGAAGCCCACCAATCCTAGAAAAGAGAGGATGTGGTCCACTGTCTCTGGAGGCTGTAGGTTTCATATGGCCTTGACTCAACTGGAGGAGTACGTTAGGACCAGAGTCAAAGGAGGAGAGATCTCAGGCCAAGGCTTGGCTGCAGCCTGGTTTTCAGGTCCTCCCATGTAAAGGCAAAAGGAAGTATGAAGAGCACAGTAAGGAAGGCCAGGACAGTGACATGAGAGTGCCGTGTAGGGGTTAGGGTGGAGGTCCTGATGGTAGTCGCTGGAGAGCTTACAAACTGGAAGAATGGGGGTGTTGCAGGGTGAGTTAGTGGGGATAGAGAGGCCCTGGGATATGAGGCGGGTAATGATAGGCTTGAGTCCACGGTGGTGGGTTTCAGAAATAGGAAACTGAGGCCTAGAAGGAAAAGAGGCAGGGTTCTTGAGACACACCAGGATGGGCTGCTGGTGAGAGGTGATTATCAGAGTGAAATGTCCTGGACATGAGGGTTGGCAGGATCAGGGAGGGCAGGGGCCAGACAATCCAGGGTGGAGACCTGGGAGGCTATCAGGGGTAAAAGGAGGAGAGAGTCTGGAGAGGGTGTGAGGAACAGAGACATGGTTGCGTGGAAGCAGCTGAGAATTTCACAGCCCAGGAGGGGCCCTGGACAGACATGACTAAAAAGGAATGGGTGAAAAAATGACCTGCAAGGAAAAGAAGGGGTCCCATCCACTCGGGTGACAGAAAATTGATGAGGGAACTGTAGGGCCTGAGCATGAGGTCAGCACAGAAAGGTAGCCCTGCTGTCCAACGGGAAGGAGATGGACTTTCCCACTACCTGGAGCATTAGCTTAGGCTTGCTGAGGGTCAGTGGGGTCTCTGAGTCTGGCTGACATCAGTCTTCCACCAGGCAAAGAAATTCAGGGGTGAGAGGGGATTGGGGTGCCCAGAGTAATGGGCCCGGACTTCCATGGCATGGCACCTCGGACGAGGCCACACCTGGGCACTCAGATTTCCAATGGCCAGGTTGCCAGCAGAGAGAGCACGGTGTGGTGGGTGGCCTGGGGTTTGTGCATTTCCTAGCCCAGTGACCTTGGCCACACTTGAAGCAGACTCCTGGAGGAATGCACTTGGTCTGGGCCCCTGTGGGATGGGGCTTGACGGAGCCCTGGGTGTCCCTCTGTGGGAATGCCATTGGCCTCAGGGCTTGGGCATGGAGCGTGGCTGTATTAGTCAGGGTTCTCTAAAGAAACAGAAGCAACAGGACAAATATATACTTATATACAATCTATTGATTTGCTCACGTGACAGAGTTCAAGGAGTCCAACAGTAGCTGCACCACAATGGAAAGGCCGAGAATCCAGGGAACTGCTCAGTCCTCAAGGCTGGATGTCTCAGTAGTCTCCCAATCTAGTGCTGAAGGCCCGAATGGATTCCAGGAGATCTGCTGTCTCAGTACACGCTGGGATCTGAAAGGTTGATCACAGCAGCAAGACAAACTCACCAGATGAGAGAGGCAAGCCGCAGGAGAAAAGAGACCAGCTCCCTCTGCCATGGCCTTAAATGCTGCCTGCTGGCAGAAGGTAACACCCACGTTTGGGGTGGGCCATCCGGGTTGAGGCGGTCCAATCAGAAGACCCTTTTTCTTTTACTTGTTCCTTAGTCCAATAAAGTTGACATCCAGGATTAACCATCACAGTGGACTTTTCTTGTAGTCGAGTCTGTCAGGAGGACTTGGCTGCCTCCTCTCGGCCGTTAAATAACTTAAAAGCCATTTTCTTTTCACTCAGGGTTGTTTTGGCTATTCGGGGTCTTTTGTTTTTCCAAATGAATTTAAGCACTTTTTTTCCCAAGCCTGTGAAGAAACTGTTGGGGATTTTGATTGGCATTGCATTAAATCTATACAAGAGTTTCCATAGAATGGACATTTTTACAATGTTAATTTTCTCAATCCATGAGCATGGGAGGCTTTTCCATCTTCTGATGTCTTCTTCAATTTCTTTCTTTAAAGTTTAAAAATTTTGTTGTAGAGATCTTTGGTGTCTTTGGTTAGGTTTGTTCCTGGGTATTTTATTGTTTTTGAGTCTATTGTGAGTGGGAAGGTCTCTTTGAATTCTTTCTCCAGTTGCTTGTTCTTGGTGTAAAGAAAGGCCATTGATTTTCTTAGGTTAATTTTGTATCCTGCCACTTTGCTGAAGCTGTTAATTGTTTCTAGGAGTTTTCTGGTGGAGTTATAAGCATCCCTTAAGTAAACAATCATATCATCAGCAAACAGTGAAAAGAACTACACAGGGGGGATCTCTATACCAGACTTCAAACTATACTACAGGGCTATAGTCATAAAAATAGCCTGGTGCTGGCAAAAAAACAGACCCGTTGACCAATAGAACAAAACTGAAGATCCAAACCTGAGCACATACAATTTCAGCCATCTCATATTTGACAAGGGGGCCGAGAAGACACAGTGGAGCAAAGACAGCATCTTCAGCAAGTGGTGTTGGCAAAACTGGATCACCACTTGTAGAAGAATGAAATTAAACCCCTACCTCT